>BMAU01017921.1:17500-617500 GCA_019973935.1 Trichonephila clavipes
ACGAAGATTCATTATATATATATATAACGAAGATTCATTATTATATATATATATATATATATATATATATATATATATATATTTAAAACAACATATACAACCGATTCAATTAAATTTTCAATATGAAAAGCAAAACAAATTACGAGCAGAAGAGAACTAAGAATAAATCTAAATCCAATAAATTACAAAGCTACTTAAAACAACCTGTAGCATCCTACTTAAAAATTAATTACATTTCTGTAGCACATGGCTATTCAATTTCATTTTTTTCCCTTTATTTCTATAAAAAGATTAAACCCCTTCAATCCCTTAAAGGGAAGTGGGGCTGTTGAAATGGATTCGAAAAAAAATTATGAGAAAAAAAAATTTTTTTTTGTTTGCAAAATATTGTGAAATGAATAGTTAATAATTTTTTTTATTGAACATAGCATAGAGTTGAACAAATACCATATTCCACGAAGTTTATATCAGTTTAATTTTCCAACGTATAAAGACAAAATTTCTGGCATGAAAGAAATTCCTTTCATAACTTTTAATTTTCTTATTAGAAATGAAAAAAATTAAATGAAACGTATGCTCACAAATCTAAGCTCTTCTCTTATTTTTTTTATGTATATACACAAGCTCATTGGGCTTTGAACTACATATCCAACCGACTGGTAAGAAAAAAAAATATGAAGTATCACTCCTCCAGAAATATTATGAAACTTTTTTTCTTCGATGTAGACGATTTTTCCGGGAAGTTTTCTTCTTTTTGTGTATAATTATTTTTAATATCAGTCCACTGAAGAAGGGAATTTTCGTATTTATTTTTTTTTAAGAGGATCATTTTCCTGCCATTAATTGCATTTTCTTAAAACATTGCTGCTTATTTTCACGGAATTATGTATGCATTATATTGAAAACCTTAAGAAAACCAAATTGAATAAGTTGTCGTGAATTTCGATGAATTTATTCAATTTGTGTGAGAGTGTGAATTTAAAAATTCCGTTCTTATTTATTACACATAACTAAGAGCAGAACCCCCCAAGTTTCAATTTTCAACCTCATTTGAGATACAATCGATATATTTACTAAAATGAATAAAATATTTAAATATGATAGAATTTGGAAGCAAAAGCAAATCAAAAGAAAGCCTTTATGTGTGATTTTGATTTGGCTTATACCAATTCATCAAACAATTGCAAAAATTCTAAAAACAAGTATTATGAGTCAGTAAAGCAATAGATTTCTGTAATATTAATCACTAAAATTAATTTATTTAATATCGTAATTAGCAGCCATTAATTAAAAGGCAATATTTATTCAAGAAAATTTTTTAAAAACTCAAAATTATTAATTAATTTAATTAAACAACAAAGGTCTATCTTTGTTGTTTAATTGTGTATAAAATATTCTTGAAAAAGGTATGTTTTTTCAACTTAAGCTAATAAAAGAAATTTTAGACTTTATTAAACAAATAATGTTCTTTATTAAATTCTTTTATTGCAAAAAAAAATGGTCTAGACTTCCCTATTTTTAGATCTGAAGGAACTTTGAATATAATCAAGTACAGTGCAGAAATTCATCAAGTTTTTAAATGTCAAACGTCTAGAAAGGGAATCGAATTTTTGTAATGCTTTTTGAAAACAAATATTGCATTTCAAAAACTCGATACATATCGGAATATTAAAATGTATTACCCTAATACCAATGTATTAAGGAGTTGCCTCATCAGATTTTGATAATTATTACCAGTGAAAAAAATATTTATTCTCATGAACCGTGTTAGAATCAAGAACCAAAATTGCCTAGTGTCGTGATCACGAACTCATTGCCGGCGTTATTTATGTTGGGGTTCAAGTCCTAATCCACTGCATACTCTCAGAGAAAAGGAGCTGATACACGCAAAATTTGTCGAGGGTGAATGTTCTTACGTTGATCTGATGGGGAAGTTAGGAGTGGAGTGTCTGCTCAGGTTTCATCCTCGCCACTTGATCAAGACTCAAAATTACGAGTTTCTTCACCATTTACCTTGTGCTTTTGAGTGCGCGACGCTAATAAAACCAATCAACCATTGCATTTAATATTCATCTACTTAGATTGACTTCAAAGAATATTTCCAGTATTCTATTTCTTTCTATAGTACTCGTGCTAAGTGTAAATTACTTCACTTGACATCGCCCTGAGAAATTACACAAGGGCAATTAGCTATAATATTTGAAGGTGATCAAGAGACAAGGACGACAAATGAGCTGGTCCCCAAAACTCTAAACTTCCACATTCCTCCAACGTGAGGAATATGAGCTTGGTTAGATTGAATATGCATCAGCCCTTTTACTCGGGGGATCTTCAATGATACCAGAAGGAAACAATTCAAAGATTCATGTGCTTTGGATTCAGAATTATAAAAAAATAAGACTAGTTTAGTTGAATTTCGTAATTATCTCGCGTGTTTTATAACGATATACAAGTAACTTTGTCAGTTTTTCAAATTACAAATCTAATGTTTTAATTTTTTTTTTGAACAGGAAGTGAGAACCAACTCTGCTTCGTTATAAATAAATTACAAGTGCATACAACATCATTACTAATGCTTGTGTTATCAAGAACAAGTATTACAGTCCCAGTTGTATGTTCTGTATAATTTTCTTAATTTCATTTAAAAAGTGGAAATTTAATAGCATTTGATTCGAAAGAATATAAAAAAATTAAATATATATTAAACGTAGATAATCATGATAAGTTTCCTTCTACTGCACAAAACAAATAACCCCACTTGTAAAGAGAGAGAGAGAGAGAGAACTCCAGCTTCAGTGAAGTCTACGCAAGATAAAAATACAGCTTAGGAAAAAGCCATGTTGAATCATTGATGTTTGCATCCATCTAATCTCTATGTACGCACTATTAATCAGATGAGATCGGTTTGGCGTGTTAAGCAACTGATGAAGTGTACCCCTCTCAATTGTCTATTTTATCCCAATATTTCCTTTGTTTGTCTATGTCTATATCGCTGAAGGAACACGGTAGGAGAAACCCAAAACAAATAAAAACGTTACGTTTTGCGCATTTTTTACTTGGTATGATTGGACATGAGTCCCCGCTTGTTTCTCATTTCCTGCCCCCTTACCGCTGATCAATCTTCCAATGTTCAAAATCTCTTTTTATTCGCACGCCCACCTCCCGTCTTTGGCAAGCCCGTGGTCACCTTTCCTGTAGACCCCCCACTACTCCCTCACCGAAGAGGACACTTTTCATATTAGAAAGCAGCCGATTTCGAAATCGGGAGTATTGATCCGTGAACGGGGGAGGAGGTCCAAGCATCTAGGCATTAAATTTCTCACTTTATTCTTGTGGTAGCCAAGTACGGCAATATATCTTTCAAATAGGGAAATTCCTATTTTGTATTCCGTTAACACAAACGCATTTTTATCTTAAATTTGTATTCCAATCAACTGCCTTCTTTCAAAGATATTTTCCCAAAGATAAAAATACGGGAGGAGCGTGTTGGCTTTTCTATTGTATACGAGAAATATTCTACGATGTTGGCGGATATTTTCGGAAAAGATAGAGACAGAAGGGGTATTTAATAAAAACCCTACGTTCCAAGGAGGTTAGAGAGGAAGATTGGCTAATATATTTAAAAATAGAGGAAAGCGTTAAAAACTTGGTGATGTTAAAAAATTATGTCTTTACTTGCCAATCTTAATAAGTTTTTAAATGAACTATGTAGATCCAATAACATTGATATAGTTATTGCTTGATTAGCGTGAGTAAGTGAATATTAACGTCGCACTGTTCAGCTAGCTACACGAGGGCTTTTGGCGACGGACCACGTCATTTTGAACCATGGTCAAATGACGGGAACGACACCTGAGCTGGCACCCTTCTCTCCTAACTACCACACCAACGGGAGGACGTTTGAGCTCTCGACAGATTTAACGTGCATCGCTCCCCTACATGGCGGGTCTTTAGTGGTACTGAGCTCGAACTCATGACGTGCCTGCCCTGATCCGATACCTTGACCACTCAGCTACCGCAGCCCTATAGCTTGATTAGGAGGAATTGTTCAAGTCCGACGCAGTTAAGGGCTAAGTATGATTTAAAAAGTTTCAAAAATTTTTTAACGTTTCTTAATTTTTTTAACTTGAGAGCTAAGGAAAACTACGTCGCTCATTTAACAGAAATTAAATGTATAATTTAGTTTGAGGAATTTAATTTAAGTTAGTTACGCTAATCTTGCTTCGAACTTGTAATTAGATAATTAAAACTCTGGCTCCAACTGGTTCATTTTCTTTGACTCGAGCAGTAATCGAAGCCTTTTGAAATGTTTTTCTTGGGACGAAAACCTTTTATTACTAATAAAGGATTCATAATATCTACTATTATATACCTTAGAATTTCCCTCAATACTATAAACAGAAAGGAGAAGGTCAGCTAATCATGAAACTCTACAAAACACTCCTCAGACTCATACGTTTATAGATACTGTAGTACCCATCTTTTCGATCCAAAATTTTGAACAATTCATTTTAAGTATCTTTAGCATCTTATAGTTAGTTCTCGGTTTGAAAAAAGCTTTAATTCAGCTGAAACACTTCTGTGGGAATTTTTATACTTTGAAAACGTTTGTAAAGCTTTCAACTGCTTATATTTAAAGCAGATGTTCCAGAAAATATTAAAATCATTAAATATTGGACATTTTCAGGATGACAACTTTATAGTTTACGTTTTTATTAGGGTCCTATAAAAAATAGAAAACTAGTATTTACAAAATTGTATCAATGCAACTTTTTGGAAACACGAACTTTTTGTACTTTTGCAACTTTTGAAAATAATTCAAAGGTGAGGGGGGCTATTTAACATTCTTAAAAAAAATGCGTTTTTAATGACATCCAAATCTCAATAAAATCCGTTTGTTCTTGTGTCACTGATCTCTTGCAGAAAATTGCAAGACCGTAAAAAGCAGAGGGAAAAATCAAACACACGAAACATATGGAAAAAAATTCCCACGCAGGTAAGATCTTTTGATAAAATATAGCAGACCAGAATAACCCCAAAATCCACTCAACAAATCAGATTATATATATATATATATTCTTTCTATACACATGAGGTGAATTTAAATTTACATTTTATTTATGAGAGACTTATCAATTACTTAATGGACAGATAAATTAAAATATCTTTCAAAAATTAAGTTTCATTTTGATTAATTCTCTATGAATTAGATACGTAACGAAATGTACAAAACTAATTAAAAGCCATTTGCCAGAAGATAAAATCTCCAAAAGAGGAATAAATGGAGAGTTTGAAGAATTAATGAGTAAATTGATTCACAATTTGTTTCAGTAATTTTGCTAAATTACTAAACATAATTACTCTAATAAAACTATTTATTAAAAACCACTATACTTACAATTATCTATATTGTGTGTGTGTAATTAATGTCAGGGTTTATTATAATCCCTTTTCTCATTTATATATCAAAAACCAAAATATATCTAATAATTTATCTTTAGTTAAAATTAAAACAATTATGTGATTAAACTTTTAAATGAAATAATAAATGCACTAATTGATAAAATAATCGCGGGGAATAGAATTAAATGTTTGAGTTAGAATAAATGGAAACTCACATTATATTCGAATTATTTTCTCAAATATATTTGCAAAGGCTTTTCGTTCACCGGTTCTCTTAAATATTTTAAACATATTCAATGACAAATTTAATAGGTTTGCATCTTTAAAACAAAACTGCTAACTTTTTCTTGAGCTCTCTTAATTTTTCAGCTAAAAGTTCTCTTACGATTATATATCAACCGAGTCAAAGTATAAACGCCATAATGCTTTTGTCATTCATTTAATGCTACAAATTTTCAAAAAATTTAATACTGTCAAATGAATTATGTAATAAACAATGTCATTTAAATTACAATTGTACGGGTAATAATTTTTTTCAGTTATGAAAATTGCTTCAAATTATGATATAAAAACACTAGACGATTTGTTAAAATAAATCACTTTATTGAAAAATAAAATCAAAAGCTTTTGGCTCTCTCATTATCTTAAAATCTTTCTAGAACACCGCAATAAAAGGAAAAGAACAGAAGATTATAATACTGATTGAAAATTCCTTTCACTATAGAAAGGACTCAAAATTGCAACTTTCTTCTCGTCCGGGGTTGTGGGTAGAACGGAAGCCAGTCAACTTGTTCTTCCAGTACACTGTAATTGGGATTCGGATCCAAGAGCCAGTTTTACTAGAACCTATGGGAAGCACGTCTAATAAGTCCCAGCCGTTATCTGAAAGAGGCCCATTTGGGGGGGGGGGGTTCACCACCTTGGAAAAAACAAGTGAAATGCTCGGAAGGAAAAATCAGTGCGCGTTCTTTAAATTGCTTATTCCATTCCAAGTAGGGTCAAGGTTTTAAATAGTAAGGCGAGTGACTCGGTGGGTCGAAATGGAAAGTTTGCTATGCGTGGCCTTCCCCTAGAAGAGGGGCAATCAAGTAAAAAAGGGACGATAGAAATGCACTGGGGTAGATAAATCCCCTGGAGAACATTCTAGTACGACGAAAGTTACAAATAATGGTACAATCGCTCCGAAGCATGACTTTTCGATCAAATTCGAATGTGACTTTTACCGAGATTTAAATTTTCAAAGTAGGAATTCTTATTTTACTTTGCTCCTGAAACAAGTCTCAAAAGGGTGGGAAGGCGCTTGATTTCAAAAAGAATAATGAGCGCTTTCTATTTGGTTCCCATAGCAACTCGTTTAGTGTAGTGACCTCATAGAACTCCATGATATACGCCAAGCGGAAGGCCCTGCTGGGCTTAGTGCACCACCCGTGTATGTTCTGCTCCCAGTTGCCAAGGGGATAGGATTGGAATCACGCAAAAAGAAAACAATATACAGCTAGTGGCCTTAAGAGTTTTATTTTAATTTTGATTAGATAATAAAAAAAACATGATCTCTCTCAATCAGGGCTCTTATCAAAACAAGACTGTATTATTCTTCACCAAATGTAACACATGTTTCTTATTTTTATTTATTCTAAATTTAAGCACCCCAACAAAAATCTACTTAAAAAAATTTACATAGAATTTTAAAAAATAATTCAATATATTTTTAATCAGTTCATTATTTAAAAAAGAAATATTTGATAGACTCATGAATTTATAATAAACAGAACAAATTTGTGGCAAGCACTAGGTTAGAAAGGAAAAGATGCAGGGGAATACGCCTCTCAACGAGATCTGATCTACTCCATCAAAATACCACACAACGCCATTGGGAAGATTTTGTGCCCCAGCAGATATATCGAGTATCCGCCCTTTTACATGCAGTAACCTTGTGATGCTTCTGAGTTTGACAATCAATCAAATCAAAACTAGCTATTAAGTAGATAGCATGCAAACACATTTTTTACATTGCGGACCTACGTCATTTGAAATATTTAAAACTTATTACTACGGAATTAACAATTCTAATTATATTTTTTATTAGGACAATTTACCACCTTCCGAAAGCAAAGATAAATCTTTAAGATGATTAAATTTTCAACGAACTTGAAATAAGAAAAATAGAATTTAACCAGACAAATAAAAAATGTACGCACAAATTCCGGAAATAGAGTAAGATTTAATCAAAAGCAAGAAAATAATTTATTCAAAATAAATACGCGTTATTAAAATTAAATTATATTTTATTCATAAGAATTCATTTGATACGTTTTCTTGTAATGAAACTTTTCAGCCGGAAAATAAAGGAAATTTTCTCTCACCACAGAGAAAATATTTCTCTCTTATTTCAACTTTCTCTTCTAACTCATTCATTTTAGGAAAAGAAAACTTTTAGAACTTTCTTGATCGAGGCAAACGTGTTTGGAATCTCCATAATAAATAAACTAATTTGTTTTACATAACATGTCTTCTAATTGATAAAATCATGCTGAAATATTTGAATTATTTTTTAATAAAATTATAAAATTCTTTAGATTGAGAATATATAAATCTATGCTTCGCTAATATCTTCAAAAATTTTGGATTCTCGTCAAATTTAAAATGCTCAATTCAATATACACTGCTGGACAATTGCTAAGGACAGATCACAAATTGCTATGTAGCATAACATTAAGCGAGACATGAGGCCTAGTAGGATAAAATATAGTTGCCACACTGTTCAGACATTAGAATAAAGAATATTTATTGTTCTGGAAAGTACAAAAGCTGCGAAACATCTGTAAGAAAAAAAAAATGTTCATTTGATCTGCGTACGGAGAAATGGAACAATGCATGTAAAAGTCAGCAGGTACCTTAAAGAAAGGTATCAGTACGGGATATGTCCACCGTGGAGTGTGATGCAACATTCCACACGTCGTACCATACTTTGCACAACATTATCCAGCAGCTGTTGAGGCAATTTATCCCATTCCTCTGTGAGTGCTCGGATGAGGGTGTTCTTGTTTGTCGGAGGATAGTTTCGACCAGCAACTTGCCTACCCAAAGCATCCCACACATTTTCAATGGGGTTTAGATCTGGAGAACGCGCTGGCCATACGAGACATTGAATACCCTCGCTGTCTAGACAATCCAGAACAGCGAGTATTCGATGACATGTTGCGTTGTCGTCCATAAAAACAAATTTATCACCGATAGCATCACGGAAAAGACGAACATGAGGAAGTAGAACTTCATCAATGTATCGTTGGCCCGTCATAGTCCCATTCGCAACCACATGTAGGCGCGTCCGGCCATTGATCATGATGCCGGCCCACACCATGATATTGCATGTCGGATATCGGTCCTTTTCCTGGATATTTTCTGGACGATAAGCAGTACCACTCTCGCGCCAGATCAGTTGGCGTCTACAATTCGATGACAGACTGAACCTACTCTCATCTGAGAATAGTACGCATGCCCAGCCTTGTTCAGTCCATTTGT
This sequence comes from Trichonephila clavipes, assembly GCA_019973935.1. Lineage (NCBI taxonomy): Eukaryota > Metazoa > Arthropoda > Arachnida > Araneae > Nephilidae > Trichonephila > Trichonephila clavipes. The sequence goes on from BMAU01017921.1 coordinate 26,426, forward strand.
GATGCTCACGACACCATTGCAAACGAGCAGTACGTTGCTGTCTGGTCAATGGGACACACACAACAGGTCTGCGTGCGTATAGTCCTCCTTCCTCAAACGTGTGGCAACAGTTTTTCGGGAGATCTGCTTTCCTGAGGCAGCAAGAAACTGATTTGCCACCTGCTTAGCTGTGGTGCGCCTGTTCCTTTTTGATGATAGGACGATATATCTGTCTTCTGCAGGCGTCGTACTTCTAACACGACCTCCCCCGTGTCGTCTACTACACATTCCAGTAGTTTTAAATGACTTCCACAGCCGTGATTGTGATTGAATATTACGTCGCACTGTTCAGCTGATTGGCGACGAACCATATTTTGAACCATGGTCTGAGCTGGCTCCTAACTACCACACCAACGGGAGGACGTTTCAGATTTAACGTGCATCGCTCCCCCACATGGCGGGTCTTTAGTGGGAGCTCGACGATACCTTGACCACCAGCTACCGCAGCCCCATAGCTTGATTAGAGGAATTTAGAGTAGTTTTTAATTACAAAACTTGACATTGTAATGTTAACTATTTGAAAATGCTTGTAGTTCAATGGATTGGAGTGCAATTTATTAAGGGAAGTTACACTGTAAATAGATATGACACCATTTCAGAAAAATTAAAGAAAGCTTGGCCAATATTTAGATCCAACATTTTATCTTATTATTTACCTTCAGGCCATGTTGGTTGATTGATTGATTGATTGAATATTAACGTACCAGCTACCACGTAATTTTGAACCAATGACGTGGACGGAGCTGGCACCTCTCCTAACTACCAAACCACACCAAGACGTTTCTCGACAGATTTAACGTGCATCGCTGCCCTACACGGCGGGTCTTTAGTGGTACTGGGCTCGAACCTGTGACAAAGCAAGCCACAGTCCGATACCTATACCACTCGGCTACCGCGGCCACCTTCCACAGCCGTGAAAGAACGCTGTGAGCGATGTCGAACTCCCTGGCAACATCTGTTATTTTTCGGCCTTACTAAGATCTTTCCAATAATTCGGCCACGCATAAAATCATCTATGTGATGCCGGGAAGACATGCCAAAAATTTTAAGTTCGTCCAATAAATCTTTCCTGTAAAACTTTGACTTGAAACAACAACTGTCCACACGCTTCAAAACCTTTAAAGCTCTTATAAACGCTATCACGTGATGAACAGACGTGGAAAAAATTTGCATATATATATCATTTTTCTTCTTACTAATATCCCGCACTTATTCTAATTTTCCACATTTTGCTTCCTTTCATTTTGTGGTTGCTATGGATGATAGTGTTATCCGTCCTTAGCAATTGTCCAGCAGTGTATTTCACATATTCTTAAGACAAAAACATTAATTACGCAAGCATGAATTTTTCATTGATTAAGACAGTGAAATTTTAATACTTTCAAATTGACATAATTAAACTTTTAGCACAAATTACATACATTTTTCGTATTGAAAAATGATTAAAATTACACTTTTTTGAATTGATTTATTTAAATCTCAGCTTGTTTTAATTGTTAACTTCTTTTCCACTTTTAAATCGCAATGATTTAGCACATTAATTTAGTACAAAATTAAAATACCAATAGTTCTTTCAAATGATGAAATACTATAACTTCAGCAATACTTAGATTTTAGAGATTTGATAAGATTCATGAATTTCATTTGATTGTAAGTTTTCATAATACATCCAAAATTTATGAATATTGTTTTAAAAATGTAATTGATATAAGTAAACTAACAATATTACATTAAAATAAAAATTTACATTTAATTCAAAACTGGATCCATCGGCTTAAATCCCTTTTCAGTAAGTATATACATCAGACTAACACATACGCTATAATTTATAGCATAGGCTAAAATTTATAAAGATATTGTGAGAAGTGTCCAAAATATAATGATATTTGTCAAGTAAGTAGGAAAAAATTCTGCCATCTGCAAGCAATTCGGGCGTGCGCTGCAAAAAAGCCCACGTCTGCATACACTGGTGTGCCAAAATTAAGGACGAGACGGTTTTTTCAATATAACTTTGTACAAAAGCTTTCCAAATCAACACATTTAATACCGTAAGATCCCCAATACGTAAGGACATGTGTAATATGTAAGCAACACTTACTAAAAGAGAAATCAGAGGGATAAAAAGAAGCTTGATTGAAAAAGTAGCATGGAGCGCAATGCGACTGAAGGCCGAAACATCCAAGTGATGGGTGTCCAGCATGAAACATCCGGTCTTTAGTAGGGGATATGATCTCCCCTGACTGCTAGGCAGGTTTCACAGCGTCTGCCCATGCTGAGAATGAGGGTGTCAATGAGTTGTTGAGGCATTGCTGCCCATTCGTCTTGCAGCGCCAATCGAAGCTTCCGAATCGTTACTGCTGGTAAGGTACGAGCTGCCAAGCGTCTGCCTAGAAAATCCCATACATGCTCGATGGGATTGAGATCCGGAGATCGTGGCGGCCAATCCATACGTTCAATATCCTCACTCTCTAAGAGCTGTTCGGCAGCTACTCTGCGATGACATGGTGCATTGTCGTCCATGAAAAGGAACTGCAGACCCATAGCGCCTCTAAAAAGACGCACATATGGAAGAAGAATCTCGTTACAATAACGGGTCCCGTTGACTGAACCTGCGTCGAAGATGTGAAAGTCTGTACGACTACCAAGCCTGATGCCTCCCCAAACGAGAACACCACGACCTCCATACCTGTCCCTTTCAATGATGTTCGAGGGATGATTGCGGCTTCCCTGCTCTCTCCAGATGAGTATGCGATGAGAATCGCTACTCAAACTGAATCTGCTCTCATCTGTAAAGAGTACTCGTCCCCATTCCTTGTCTGTCCAATTCCGAAGTTTCCGGCACCACAGAGAACGCCTTCTCCGATGGGCAGGCGTTAAAGGTACACACCGTACAGGGCGTCGTGCAAACAGACCACCACCGTGCAGTCTTCTGGCCACGGTAAAACGCGATATCGGTCGTCCAGTCGCCTGTGTCGTGTGTCTAGCGATTTCTCCCGCTGTCTGCCGCCTGTTTCTTCTGGCCTGTAAGACAATGTACCGGTCATCTGCGGGTGTGGTTCCTCGTGGACGACCACTACTGAACTTCCGGATAGCTGTTCTTGTAGTTTGAAATTGTCTCCAAAGTCGTGAAACGATGCTGTGAGCAATTCCGAACTCGGCAGCCACACTTGTCACACTGCGGCCTTTCTCCAACTTCCCAATGATTCAACCTCGGGTAAAAGCATCCAGATGTCGTCTAACAGATTGATTATTCGCCATTTCTAGCTGAGGCAGCAACTCGGTGTGATTTTTTTAACTGCTATACGGCGTGCAATCTCTTTGCCAGAAATACTTATCTTACACCGACAACATGCTTTATACTACTCAGACATTCCCCCATTACGTCTACCTGCATATCTGCGCATGTGCTACCGTACGTCACCTTACTTAATCTCTTGATTGGTCTTTCTGTCCGCTCTGCCTCTTCGTTCAGCTGATATGCTAATTTTTCGACTTCGTCCTTAATTTTTGCACTCCAGTGTATATCTATCTTTTGTTTGTGAAAGAACCCTTTTTGTTTTGGCTACGCAAGGTGCTCGCTTCTAATTAATTCCTGTGATCAGCATAATCCCTAATTTTTTTTATTTCAGAAAAAAAAAACTAAGTTTTGAAGGGAGAGGTTGTTATAAATCTCTCTTTATTTGAATGGTTTTTTTAATGATTTTATTATTCAGATTTGGTAGTAAGAAATTGATCTTTTTTCAAAATAAATACTTTTATTGCTTCTGGTACTTACAGTAGATAAACTTTGTCTTTCACACTACATCATTTGAACATATTTGCATAGTTTGTTTGTGGTTAGTAGTTAATTATAAACGCGGAATTTTAATTGAATAGGCGGATATTGCATTTTTAAGTATAAAAATAATTATAACTTCTGTACTGTATTTTTGGAGTGAGTGTATATTAACGTCGCACTGTTCAGCTACACGAGGGCTTTTGGCGACGGACCACGTAATTTTGAACCATGGTCAAGTGACGTGGACGACACCTGAGCTGGCACCCCCTTCTCCTAACTACCACACCAACGGGAGGACGTTTCAGCTCTCGACAGATTTAATGTGCATCGCTGCCCAACACGGCGGGTCGTTAGTGGTACTGGGCTCGAACTCCAGACTAGGCAAGCCACGATCCGATACCTATACCACTCGACTACCGCGGCCATACTAGATGTCGAAGTAAAACTCAGATTTCGAGGAATATGAAATTTAAAGTTTTCGAATATTTAAGATATTTAACACATTTTCAAACTTAAGAAATATTAGGGTGCTATTGGATAAACAGTTTTGTACGGCAGGAACCTTACATTTGTCCTTTTTTTCTATAAACTGAAGTTTCTTTAAAAGCTTTTCAAACATCAGTTCTCAGAGTCTGAAAATTTTCTTTTTTCAATCTTCAAGTCCCTGTTGGCCCCTTATCCATATATATTCCAAGTTGAACGGAGTGTTTGAAAATTTGAGCTTTTCACAGTTCCAAAGAATAAGATATTATAATAAGAAAAGGTCTTAAAGGATAAGATATACAACCCCCCCTCCGTGTAGAAAAAGATGTAACTATTTTCAAATTAAATAATTTTTGTACGTTAAAAAAATTATTTTTCATAACACTTAAAACTAAAAAGTATATTCGTGTTAAAAATCTATTTAATTATTGGATATCAGAGGAAAAGCCAATGTATGATTATTTAACTCTTCAGAGAGATTTCGGATGAAACTGATTTCAATTTTTGACGAATTAAAAAAGCCTTTAGAAACTTTTAGTTTGAATGCAGAAAAAAATAATAAGATCAATTCATCATTTAATTTTTGAAATACCAACGGTAAAGATCAAGATACCAAGACACACACAATTATGTGCTTGTTAGTCTAAAATTTCTTGAGTACAGTATATATATATATATATATATAATTTTCATTATGTACTTAAAATTCTTTCTTAAAGTAGAATCATTGTTAACACATGAAACCTTATGTTAAACTTATAAAAGTAGAGTATTCATTTTTTTTCTTTTTTTTTTTTAAATCTCACAAATATTCAGTACAAATATTTACGTCGAGATACATAAATTTTAACATACTAAAAGGAGTTCTCACCTTTCAAAAGCTGTACTTCTTCCTCAAACACACTCAATAAAAATACTTTTATATATATATATTTATTTTTAAATATTAATATTATTTACAGTGATATTTATATGTAATCACTAATTGGTCTTATTTCTTAACTTGGAACAAATTAGACGAAAAATGAAAATAGACTTATTTGGATGGAACATAAATCATTTATATAAATGTCAACACAAGATGGAAAAGAAGAAATCGACTCATTCAATCTGCTTTCATTTCAAATAATTCACTCTCCCTTAACGCGTTGGTTCCCAAACTTACTGTGACAATGGATAATCCTCCAACACCAGAATTTTAACCATGAACCCCCCAAAAGAAATAACTATTTCAAATGAGCATTATAGAAAACTATAAATTTAACTTTGATTTCCTGAATAGTAAATATTTACGTAAAAACAAAGCTTAAGTAAAACATTTCCATATTTGAAGAAGTATTTATTCAAATTATAACTTTTACATTAAAATATCGAAACTCATTTTATTTTCAATAAGGTAGGTGAACCCATGAGATGGTTATCTTTGTACAATACAAAGAATAATACTTTCTGTTCAAAACAATGGAAAATGTTTTGCATTCGCTTCACATATGGGGATAATGCACAAAATAAAACTTGACAGTTGATTCAATGGATGATTTTACAGTGACTTGTTTTAGGCAAGTGACTGCGTGCAGCAGCAAGGTTCGCCTTCTGTTGAAACCCGAAAAGACGGCGCACCCACGATCAGCTCGACTTCCACTGTAGCCGACGCTTGTTCTAAAACCCGCCTTGTAGCGATTTAAATGCTGAAACGTCCTCCCCCGTTGGTGTGTGGTAGTTAGGGAGAGGGGGGTGCCAGCTCAGGGGGTGCCAATTCGTTTTTTAAATGAACAGTGCGACGTTTATTCAATCAATCAAACGACGCTTGTTCTAACTTGTACTTTATGTAGCTCCAAAATTTTTTAAATTTTTGCTCTAAAAAACTTGTCAAAATGATTACTTATTTATTTTAACTTTCATAATAATGTAAATAGGTTTCAAATATTTTACTTTATGTAGAAACTTTAACAGCCCCCCTCGCACACCCTATTTAGTTTTAATTTTCCATGGAGAAACTCAGAAGCCATTAGGACCCCCAAGAGTCTGTAGAAACCACTTTGGGAACCTATGCCTTAACGAAATGTCTGATGCGTCACCATTTTTAAAAAGAATTAGGGTTTTTTTTGTATGTTTACGCTCTCTTTAAACCTTTCATTGATATAATATAATACAAAAATGAGTCATTTAACCTTTAACTTCGCATTGTTACATTTATGTAACATGTGATTTATTTTAATTTAACAGACTCAATATTTTTTCAATTACCTACAAATCACTTATCTGAGAAAAAAAAGATTACTGCAACGAAATGCATGCTAATTTTGTCACTAGATTGAAGTACATTTTTTTCCAGAAATCACAACAATTATAAAAATCGGATGCCTCAAGAACTATGTTTTTGCTATAAAAAGAATCCATACTTTATGCTTCCTCTTGTTTATTGACGAAATAAATTACCATGTAAGAAATTTAAACATTTTATGATGAGTAATAAAATCCTCATATAAAAAAAAAGTTTGTAATTTACAGCACTACTGCGCAATGTTGCACTTCTGCAACAAACAAACAAAAATGACTGAAATTCAATTTAAAGCGGCTTGATTTTTTTTCCATATTTTTCCCCTTATATTATTACTTGAGAACTAGCTAATATAATTTTTTCATAGAAATTTAAAAAAATTGCGAAGTTAAGGGTTAAAAGTATATTTATATCTTCTCTTCCATACAAATGTTTCCAAACTGGAAGCACTAATCCCCGTCCTTTTTCAATGTACAACTAAGCTTGAGGAAACTTCCGGTAACACAGACGAAAGCTAAATCGAGATGAACCCATTTAGCTGAATCAATCCAGAGCCTCATCGAGTTCCATTGTCCCCCAAGTTTATGCTTCGGAAATGAATCCTAATCGTCGCCAATAGCATAGGGTTTCATCTCCAGAGCTACTGTCAAGAGTCAAGACTTAAAGACGTGTAGGATTCGTAGCGAAAAAGCAATGATTAGACGGAAGAAACATCTTGTACACTAATAATGTATTTCAGAAAACTCTGCTTTCAACAGCTTTTTCAAATTTGGCGTGTTCAAATGCAGTAGATCCCTCATTACTATTTATTTATAAAGAGATGCGGTGATTTGCACAAAAGAAAAAAACACAATATGTCAATATGTTCTAATGTGTAGTTGTAAATGTAGGTGGGTTTGTTAATAATACAAAATATATTTTTTGCAAATGGTAACCATTGTCAATCAGATTATCGTACTTTTTAAAAAAAGTTTTACCGAAGAAATCATTTACTTCGATTAGTCTCAGAACAATACCTTTTACTCATTTTTAAAAATGGCAGAGAGTAGAATTTAATTTATAACAAAAATGAAAAGCAAAATTTATAGGCAATGGAAAAATGTAAGCTAATGTAAAAAAAATTGATCAGTACTCATGTGAAGAGAGCACTATTTTGCAATAAAATGAACTTTTCCCTTATCATATTCATCTACAAAGTCGCAAAGACTGATGAGCTGTATATAATTAAATGAAAAAGAATTTATACATATTTTAATAGGAGCATATGCAACTAAAAATAAATGTTTTTCATCTGATTATTGGAAAAAATGGGAACCCTATTTTTTTTCTCCTCTTTCAGGAGGAAAGTTTCAGTTCTCAAGGTATTTTTTAAAGTAGGAATTTTTCGAATAATTGATGAATGTTAGGATAAATGGGCTTTTAATTATAAATTTTGCTGTGCTTTTTATGTATTATTTATTAAAATTTTCTCTCTCTTAGAAAGTTTTCAAATTTTTTTTTCTTCTATTTAAAGGAAACCAAATTATATATACATATATCTACAAATAAACCCTTTTTTAAGTTTCCTAATTTTGAACAATCTCTCAAGTGCAGAACACGGTCTCATTTATGTAATTTTAAACAGTTTCATGTAAGCAAAGTGCATAGTTATTCAATTATTGTTACTTTTTTTAAACCTCAATTTATTTAGTTTTTGGAAAGAATGATAAGCAGTTCTATTATATTTGGAACAAATAACGAACAGAATCGGATGCTTCTTCTAATGAAAAAATCTAATCAAGAACAGTGTCGAATAAAAACTTCAGCAATTACAATACTGTTTCATTAACAGTAAGCTTAAGAACAAAATTAAGAATTAAAAATATAAAATTCAAAAACATTTATAAATGCAGAATTTTTTTTTGTTTAACTCAGAATTATCGAACTTTTTACATCTCCGAATTTTAAGAATGATTCTAATGAACAAGAGCTTGTATGAAGAATTTTTCGCCGTGTAGCAAGAATAAACCACTCAAATCTAAAACGCTGGAAACTATTTCCTGACTTCGCGGAAAGCGCATCAATTTCCTTATTTACACGACTCTTGGCTGGAAATAATTTCTCCAAAGGGAAGATAAAAGGGCAGACAAAAAAGAAAAAAAAACGAAGAAACTCTACGAAACTTATTGATTCTCGTGATGTGGAGGTTCAGCATCCCGTGAGCAAGCAGCTGAATAAAGAAATGATGGAAAACTTTGATGAGAGAAAGACCTTGAAGAGATCTAACTTTTGTCTCTTTTCGTAAACGGGACACTAGGATTGAGGCTCATCGATTGAAGTCAGTGCCCATGCGCGTCGCCTTTGCAACACGTGGGACTAGGCGGGTTGCGCTACACTGACGTCCGATAGCTTAAAGAACATCGCGAGGCCATCTTTAATTCACCTGTGCTACAGTACACACAAGGTTTCTGCACCTACCATAACAGCTACCTGTACCTCGCTCGCTATCCTCATAACATGAAAAACGGGAGCATCTCTGACAGGAAATGCCTCGTCTGGACACTTTAGAGGTGGGGCGCGCGACTTACCCTCTTGACGAGGGGGCGAAAATTACGCGCATCAAGAGCTTTGCGATCCACCCCTCTTCTTACGCCTAGATTAAGAAGGGTTCTGCAATAAGAATGTTGGAATTTATCCATTTGGTTGGAAAAGAAATTGTTTTGAAATCGTTTAAGATGAAAAGTTAATAGGATCCGATAAAGGAAGGAAATGCATAGTTTCCAAGTCAAATGATTAATTTTAAAAATTATAAGTTTTTTTAATATATATAATTTATAATTAAATTAATTAAATTGGATGAAAGGGTCCATCTATTTACAAAGCAAAACTGAAAATTAATAACTTAATCGAAGCAAAACTTTCGGATTGATTTTTGGCTAAGAAGAGCACAATGAACTATCGGCGACAGTCTACTTCACTTTGAATTCTTGTTAAGGGTATTGGGTTCTCCCGTTGCAAATTCCAAAGGTAAAGCAAAGGGAACAAAATCTTTTCTGAGGGACTTTTTAAAGGGGAAAAACTTTTCGTATTGTTCAGTGTCGGTTTATGCATTGGGCGCTCAGGAGCCCGGAGAAGCTGGACTTAATCAGATTTTTTTGGTTATAAATTTCGATTCTCCGGTGCCAAGGGGACCTGCAAATCTTCTAAGCCCAGGGCCAGAAATGAGATTAAACTGGCACTGGTATAGTTAGACTTAATTATTGTGTCACACTAAAGCAGCACAAGAGGACATTTAGAAGTGATCTAGACTCATTTCCGAAGAGGAAAACTCGTATTGCTAAAACAAAGGATGCGTTAAATATCTGTACATTAGATTTTAATGACAGGTTCCTTAGAAGTTATGCTAGATTGGATTTAAGGTTGTACATTTTACACAATCAGCAAAAAAAATTGTCCTTAATATATTTTCCTCTATTTCCCCTTAGAAGTCATTGTTGCTTTCTTGCCGGGGGTGTAGCTACCGCCGTATCAATGATACGGGCCCCTAAGCTACAGGGGCCCCCACATATGTAAAATGCTGACACTTTCAAATACATTTCATTAATACATTTCAAATAAGTTTCATTAATGCAATCATTTTTAATTTCTGAAAAAGGGTCTCCAAAGAATTTTGATACAGGGGCCACTCAGAAGTAGCTATGCTAGTGTATCGAGAAAATGTTACATCATTTCTCAGAACACATACTATCACATTTTTAAAAAGTTTATTCCATGAATAGGAGAGCATTTTATTGATAAATCAAATATACTTTAAAAAAAAGTTTAATTCATCCACTTTCCTGAAAATAAGAAAAACGCGTTTTTAGGGAAGTATACGAAAAATATCAAAGTTTTCACTAAATTAGAGAGCATTAAAAGTTTTAAAATACAATTACTTTGTATGCATTGAACATATGGAGTAGTTATTAGAAGGCATTCAAAATTGAATAAAACAAATGCCTAGGAGATGTCTGCGAAAAATTCCAAAAGATTATCTTGGTATTGATCCATAAAAAAGATCTATAGAACCTTTGTATTGATTGAAGATCTTAAAAGATAAAACCTGAAAAAAATATTTACTAGTAATAATATTTTGGCTTCTAATGAATAAAATATTTTACTTTGTTTCTAGAATTAGAAAATTTTTTACTGAATTTATTTTATGGAATAGAAACGAATAAAAATTTCTTGCAATCAGACTTACTTTCACATTCAAATAGGTGCAAAAATCATTTCAATTTTTTTAAACGCATTTTGCATTTACTGACATATCTCTAATTAATACCTGAATGCATAATTTTTTTTTCAATTTCTACACTATATTAGCTCACACTCGCTATATATTTATTTATTTACTTATCTTGGTGGAATTTTCAATCGCGTTATTAATATACATTTTAAAGCGCTCCATTGAGCTGAAATTTTATATACATGATTATTTTGGATGGCAATACAATAATTTAATTATAATTAATAAAATTTAATTGATTAAAACTAATTAATTAAAGAATTACAAATGCAGCCACGTTGGCATCATTTTTGGCGACTTAGTGACACTTTTGGCGACTTAGTGACACTTTTGGCGAATTGTGCCAAAACTTGAAAAGTTTTTTTCTCTCACGTTTTAAAGCATTCAGTTGAACTGACATTTTATATACACGATTGTTTTGGATGACAATACGATACTTTAATTATAATTAATAAAAATTAATTACCACTTAAGGTTGTGATTCTGTCATATGCATATACATATTTATATTAATTGTAACTATTTAACAAAAAGTAGCTAAAATAAAATTTTTCTATGTTGATCTAAGTAGGAGAATTGATTAAATTTTTTTTTATATTACTTGTTTAACGTATGAGAGATATGTTGGTATTATTCTACGAGTTTGAAAATTTTTATGAATGTTTTTTTTTCCAACAATACATTTTTTTGTTGCTGTTGCTCAATTTATCGCATGACACACACACACACACACGTCTAAACAATCAAATTATAACTGTGCCCTAAGGCAGTGGTCCCCATCCCTCGGGCCGCGGACCGGTATCGTTTCTTGGATTCAATGGTATCGGTCCACCAAAGGAACAAAAAATTCTTTATTAACGTGGTATATTTCTCTCGGCCTTGTGCTACTTTCCATGAAAATCACTTAATATTCCATGCTAAATCACTTTATATTCATTTTTGGTGCAACTATTTTATTCTGAAGGCATATTTAAATACAATTAAACTAAAATTAAGTCAAAAAAATCTAAAGTATTAGCAATCGATGTCCCACCTCCTCTTCAGCGGGCCGTGGTAAAATTATCAAACGTAGGCGGTGGTAGAGTGAGTGAATGATTTTGGAGTTTTATGGCGCAAGAGCCGAATTCGGCCATACTGCGCCAAACATTTGTTAAAAAAAACCATTTTAAAAATACACATGTAAAATACAATTATATATAAATAAAAATCATATATGTGCATGCCTGCATGCACATATATAAAAATGAAAGTTAAAGTTAAAAAATTTTAAAAAGTCAAATTAAATATAAAAATCCAATTTTTCTAATAAAAGCAAATAGATTCTGGTGGGGTATTTCTCCCACCAAGTCAGATAAGGTTAAAATACACTTATGAAAGAAGGTGATGCGATGATGGTTAAAAACTGGACAATCGATTAAAATGTGACGCACAGTGTAAGAGAAGGACATTCAGGAGCATTTTCCCCCAACAACAAATGCCTGTGTGTAAAGCAGGTATGACCAATGCGAAGACGAGTCAATTTGACATCAGTCCTTCGCATTGGCATCACAGGCCATGCTCCTGTGACAAGTTTCACAGAGTGCAGATTGTTATCCAACTGCTGTTCCTGCCAGATCTTATAGGCGTTGGTAGAAAGGCTGGTAAATAGGGGTTCTGATTTTCCCCCGGTTTTTCCATTTCGTGGAATGTCCGGGAAATCCTGGGAATGTCATTGTCGTTCCCAGGAACAAATCAAAAATTTAAAAAAACAAATTATTTTTAAATAAAATCAATAACAATTATATAAAATACGGATACATATAAATTCCAAAATTAATAATTATTTATATAATGAACTAAAAAATACAAAAAATATATAATAAATTGATTATTCATTTTTAAAATAGGATTTCAGAAAGCATAAACAATGTATACTTTTATCAACCAGCCTAGTTTTAAGATTTATGACAAAAAATCCGGCAGCAGAAAATGCTCTCTCGGCTTCAACTGACGTTGGAGGAATTGCTTTTAAAGTCTTACTTAGTTTTATGTTTGGTGATGCATTTTCAGTCGAGTCAAACAAATGCATTTCTTGTTTCATGATTTTGTTGAAACTATATATAGTACTTTTTTTTGGTTGAACAATATAAAACTTTTGTTTTAGAGTAAATTGCTTTCTCTAATTTTTCGTCCAACGTCAGAGATTTTTCTTTCAAAATCTCCATGCTCTCTTCTTCTGAGTGCGAAGAGTTGGATATTGATTCCTCTTCTTCATAGAAAAAAGCTTTCTCTCTCTCTCTCTCTCATTTATGCTTGTCTAATCAAAAAAATTTTGCCAGGCAATCGCGAAATATCGACAGTAACTGCAGCTGCTTTTTATTTTCTCCTAAAATTCAGGTATTGCATTAATCCCATTAAATTAACGTTGTTTCTCTAATTAATTCTTTAATTAGGGAATATTTCATATTTTTCGCAAATTCTGAGTTTTGTTCGCTCAATTCTCCAGTAACGAAAGAAAATACACCTTCTGCAGTTAGCGAAGTTTCATTTCGACTGCATAATTTTTCTAAGCCAATTTTTACTGGCCTGCTATAATTGTGTCACAATTTTAAACTCTACATTGGCCATAATTTGTTCTTTAATCTCAATGTTTTTAAAAGAGCTGCCTCATAGATAATTGAAGCTCCGTGCGATTTCCGAGAAGTCTCGGGAACGAAATATAGTTTCCGGGAATTGAAAAAGCACAGAAATCTTATGATTTCCCTGGAGCCTGGGATCCCGGGAAAGAAACCCTAGTTGTTAAGCACTGTCCTGAAGTACAAAATTTGGCTCAAAATTTTAATTTATTATTAATTATCAACGATTTTTGATTGCATTAATTGACAATATTTTCCGAAACAACCGTTGGAATTATTTATTTGAAGAAAAAAGGGATGCATGTAAAGGATCAAATAAAATAAGAATGCTAAATTTCCGGATTTCTCTCTCCCTCTCTCTCTTAAAGGCTATAGAATTAGTAAGATTTATATGTCATTAAGAAAACAATTTACTAAGCTTTTAAGAGTTTGCAAAAACAAACATATGTAATTGAATTTATGCTTTCAAAATCATTCCTGATACACTTACATGCTAATAATTTTTATAAGCATTGGATTTATATTTCCTTAAGGGCTATCTTTACTCAAATCACACCAAAAATAGCAATGACATTTCTGTATTATAATTACATAAAATAAAAGTAGAATTCCATACTTATTGCTCTACAAATTTATTTTCAAATAAAATGATCCGTGAAATGATGGAAAGGACAACACAATTATCCTTACGAAATTTAATTTTAAATCATTATAATAAACAAGTAAAATTTCTAACACTATAACTCAACATATAATTATTTTCAACTTAATTAAGAAAGGTTTTTTAAAAGCATGATCAGTTTCCCTTTTAAAGATAAAGTATCCACCCCTTACCACCACAAAAATAGTTCTTTCATATTTATATTTTAATACTCAGTAAACACACACATATTCCCCAATTTATAAAAGAAAATATTAGAAATAAAATGTATTTATGAATTTAGAAAAATATGTATAATTTAATAAACTTAAATGAATTCAAATCATTCATATAATTTAAAGTTAACTCTTAAGAGTTCATAAATGAAAGTATTCATATTTAAAATTGGCGGACTTAATCAGATGTATTTATGAATGAGTTGTAATTAACACAACAAAACACATTTATAAATGCTATTCTTGCTACAAAAATTACTTTAAATTAAATGATTTTTCAATATCGAAACTTTTTTAAATATTCGAATCCTGAATTAAAAAGAGCATTCAATAATTACTTTAGTTCTTAATAAACAAGTAGTTTAAAATTAAAAAATTCTCTGTTTTAATTTCCGTTGAATTAGTGTTCATATGTATACAAAATACAACAGAGAACGTGATAACTAATAACAAAAATCACATGCAAGATAATTTATTCTATCTTTAAAAATTTCTAGTTCTATGTAGAAAAAGAAGAAAACACGGACAGGTAGAAAGGATAGAATGGTACCACATAAAAATCTTGAACATATTAATTAAATACACTGCAAACATAATTTAAATTATTTAATAAATATTTCCTCAAATATATAAAGTTCTAGCAGACAAATTTATTGTACGTAAACAATTATGATTCCTATAATCGCTGTTACAAAATATATCTAAAGTTACTAATAGTTGTTACATTTATTCATGTGAAATCTGTATCTATATATAAGCAATCCGCTTAGTTTATCGTCCTAATAACTAAAAATATATCGTGAAAGATTAAATGCTAAGTATTGTGTCTCCATTTCCATTGAATATCTAGATAAAAAAAAAGAATACGCGAATCGACTCCGAAAAGCTGAGCGAAAGTCCTCACCTTCATGATTTTCTGAAAGCACATTCGAATGCTGAACCACACGGATCCACCATCTATGGCCCCGATTGGATCCAACGCCCTTTGAAACGTTCATGAAACCGTTTCTGATTTGAGAAAATTACGTTATCCAAAAACTATTCGTTGCAAACCATGTTTTTAACATTTAATATTTTATTGATTGAAAAAAATGGCAACGCATTCAAATTTTGATAATATCCCTCTCAATTTTTTCCCCGCCTTGACGATTTAACTGTTTGAATGGGTTCAGTTTCAAAAATTAATGCAATTCCATTGATTAAATAGCCTTTTTAAAAGAAAAAAAAGCACAATTTTTTTATTCTGCCTTATTTATCATTGGAAGCTAAAATAGGACTTTAAGAAATCGAAAAGGGGGAAGTTGTCGGAGAAATTGTAAAGTTAAGTATATTCGATTGATTTTTGTACTTCGGTCTTAATTTTTGGTTTCAGTTTAATAATTGTTCATTTTAAACTGTATAATATTTCAGTTCAATTTTTTATGTTTAAATGTATGCTTCTGATTTTTACGAATTTATGAATAAAATTTAATTTATTGAAATTCTAATTTAGCAAAAACAAAACAATGTTAGAAATTTCTTGGAAATACAGAAAAAATTTGATCTTTTTATAATTTTAATATTAAACAGTTCGATTTTCAGTAAAATGTTCAAAGAGTTCTATCGAGTCGATTTTCTACATGATAAATATATCTCATTGAAATCTCATTTTTTAAGCAATGTTTTGGAAAAGGCATCTTTCTAAATACCTGAAATTGACAATTCAAAAACATAGAATGGAACAAAATACGATGGCTTAAATCACGAGTTTTGCATAGAAAACAAGTATTAGAAGTAAAAAAAAATTTTTTTTTCAATTGCTGTGTCTATTTTGGATGATACGTTTAAGACTTAAATTTCTAAGAAATAGGAAAGATTTTTTTCGGAACAAAATAGTAAATCACAAATTTAATATGCATTTAACTTTAAAGCGTTTTTTAAACACAACCATGATGAGTATAAGACATTTAATGTAATCATTTTAAAATCAAAGATACAAAATAAATAAGCTTATACCACTGCTTCTAATGACACACCTCACTAATTAAATGAAGATACTCAAAAATATACGTTTCGTCCAGATTGATTTTCAGCAAATTGAACAAATATATTTAGTTCCCCACAAATATCTATAAACAATTTTGAATCGTGTAGAATTTCAAAATATTTCTGAGCCACTACCTTAATAAATAAACGATCGGCTAGAAAAAATGAGGATTATGACTATTTGATACGATTTAAATGAAGAAATCTACATCCGCTCAACCATTTTTAACGAAGTCGCAGAAACGCTATCACGCGGACGGGCAACACACTTGTTGAATGCGGTGACTATTAGCGGTTGAAACTCAACTACAGAAATCGTTTTCCCTGTTCTGTGTTATTTTATTTGCGCTGCTGGAGGACTAGAAGAGAAACTGGAGCTTCACTTTTTCAACTAGGAATAACTCTCACTATCCAATGACGACAACGATTGAGCCACTTTATTTTTAATTTTCAGTTCCTCAATGGGACGCTGAAAATCCATTGACTCGCTTCGGCGAAACACTTTTAAACTAGACGTAAAATTCAAACAGCATTGTAAAAGAAACCCAAAAGGTCCCGTTTAATTTCTTTTCAGATTAATAAAAGTTGAATTTCAAGTAAATTTTTGAAACCTTTGAATATATCTTCACCAAATATAAAAATAAGATGCTTCTTCTTTGAATCAGTTTAAATGTCCGAATTTAATTATTAGTTTAGGTTAGATTGAGAAATTAAATTTTTTACCCTCCCTAATTGAATACTTCCCAAAAATTTGGAATAGTTAAACAATGAATACAAAATGAATTGATTAAGTATAGAGGGAAAAAACTTTTAAATGAAACTAACAAATGTAACTTACCGGAAGTTTGGAACAAGGAATGTAGAGGACTTGATCCGTCAGTTTGGCACTGGAAGAATAACCCGAGGGGGGTCCGATTTTAAAGCCTTTGGCCTTCACCCAAAATCGGAATTTGGAATTTTCCGCGCTGGTTTGTTCTTCTCCTCTAAGGATCTTCAGTATTCTGTTATACTTCCTCCTGGTGACGGTCTTCGTTTTGGCACTGTCTCCATAAGTTTTCAAGGCCCAGGCTTGAAAGGATTCAAACATGTCAGTTTTCGAAGTCATGCCCGGTGAACTTGAGGGACTTTTCTGGTCAGTGAGTGGCGGGCTAGAGGAATGGGATGGTGAGGTTGAGGCACAGAGCTCAGAGCTAGCAGCTGCTGCAGCTAGAGCAGCGGCATGTCTTGTATTATGTCGCTTCTTCTCCATGCAAGGTATAATGTCCAAGAAATCGGATTTTCAAGCAAAGCTATTAAAAATTCCGAGTGGCGGCGCTTTTGAAAAAATTCCTATTCATAGTTAAAATAAATTAATGTCACTCAAAAAAAATCAAAAATATGAAGCAGATGGTGTCCGTATGAATTTTAAGCCAAACTCTTGCACTGTCGTCCGAGGTTGTATATGCAGAAGATGAGAGATCGAAGACAACTCGAGCTCGGGACCTTAGTCACTCGTATCAGCGCAGCTTTCTGTTTGTCGGCCCGTTCGCTGCGCGCGCCGACCGGAGAATGAACTAGGACCCAATTGCTCACAGGAACGGTAGACGGCGTTTGGGGGGTGGATCTGCACGTCGGCCGCTCTCACCATACAGAGCGACTCCTCTAGAAAATTAGTTTTTTCTCTCTCGCCTTCGCTTTATGCTGGGTGCGAGCTTCAGTTCTCCTAATGATTGATAACAAAAACCATTTTAATTTATTTTGTGATAGTTTTGAGATAATCCTTTATTAAAAATAGTGATTAGATTGGATTATCGTCTCCTGATTTCCCTCTTGCCTGCAAATAAAAAATTTCTTTTCTTAATCGTCGGGACTCCTTTTAAAATTTAGAAACCACCTTCGCTGCCATTTTAATTTAAAGTTTGGTAGAGTCATTATAACTCGGGTGTACTTGCAAATGTAATAAAAACTAAAAAGTTTGTTTCACTTGCTATCATTGATAATTTTTAAAGAACATTTAGCTTTTTTTTTTGCTACTTAGTTTTATTTTTGAGTTTAAATTAGTGGACGACAACTTTTTAATATTTTGAGAATATTATATAGACATGTCTTCATTGTTACATTACTCTATTAAATAATTAAGTTTTCTGTTATTTAATTACTTACCGAGTTCGGAGTTTGCATCTGTTTTTCAGGTGTGTAGAAACCAATAGCATCATCAGGAATCAATTTAATTTGCTTATATTTTGATCAAAAAATAAATAGCCTGCTTAAAGAATAGTTTCAATTTTAAAAATATTGAAAAAAATTTAATTTATGGATCTCTGTATTTTAATCTATGGCAAAAATAATTTTTTTTTCGACTGGCAAATTTTAAGCCTTCGCAACATTATGTAATCCATCAATAAATTACTAAAAATTAGACATATATTTATTTCTGTAAGTGATTTTAAGAGGCAGACTTTTTAGGTAATTTCAATTCTTTCTATATTAAATTGAAAATCTTTTCCTTATCTATTATTTTAATTTATAGATTAAAAAGCAATTATTATTCACAAAATAATAATTCTTGAATTAAATCTCAAATGATAAAAAAAAAGTTTCACATTTCTTCCCCCCATGAATATCAAAATTAAATTAAATTAAATACTTGCTATAACAAAATTTATCAGTAAGAAACTTTTAATTTAATTGGATACTTAACAAAATTATTTCGCGTTTTTAATAAGCTCTAATTTTCTCTTTTTATATGAGATGATATAATTCCAACAGTAAGTATTTAAAATTAAAAGAATCTTTTCCGTTACACGAACTGTGTTTTTTTTCCTAATCTTTTAAATTTTTTTCATATTACTGTTTTTAAATTTTATTTTTACTACTAAATTTTCAAAGTTTCTAAATTATAATTAAATTGTTATTTTCTTCAACTTGATATCTTTCTTTTGCTTTTTAATTGCTATATCGTTCTAATTGAACTAATTTTATAATTTATTTCAAAAAGAGTTCAATGAAATTGCTCGATTTTTCACAAATATTAATTACTTTGGATTCTATAAATAAAACCTATTCATTAGATTATAGAATGCACAGAGAATTTTAAAAAATTAATAAGGCACAATTGTCTTTTTTTAAGGTATTATTATCCTAGAAATATATATATATATATATATATATATATATATATATATATGAAGATGGAACTCATACACGTTAAATCTGTCAAGCTCAAAGTCCTCCCATTGGCGTGGTGTAGAAGTTTAGAGAGGGGATGTCAGCTCATGTGTTGTCCTCGTCTCTTGACCGAGGTTCAAGCTTACGAGAGGTTGCTGTTACTAATGCCACCTGATCGGCAAAGGCCAGATCAAGGCCCATGAAATTCATCATGGCAAAGGACTAAGTGACGCCTGTCGTTAGTCGTAGTTTTGAGCCCCATACAGGTGACAGAACGATTTGGTTCGGTTCCACCCAAATTTTTAGGGAGAATACCCTGGGGGTGGTCAAGGGCCTCCCACCTCTTTCCTTTCCTCCAACCTCACGAGAGGACTTACAGCTCGACGGCTATTTAAAGTATCCCCGTGCCGCGAAGACACTATACATTTATAAACATCCATGTCTTCTCCGGGATTCGGAGCCTAGTCCAACGGCACAGCAGTCAGCGTCGCTAACCATTATACCGGGTGAGTGACATTTTTACGAGGTTCGTCGCCAAAAGCCCTCGTGTTGCTTTATATAGTGTCTCTCTCTCTTTATATATATTCTCTATATATCGACAACAATCAACATGAATTCAATTGTATCGAAGTAATTAGAGGGTGTAATGGAGAGCAATACGCATTAAAAGCAGATGATGACTCGGATTCAGCATATAACGAAATGTGGGAATTTGGATAGAAGTGCATTAGGTCATCCGATCGTGATTTTGAATTGAGCGCTCTTTTGTCATCTCTCAGTAACCAATCGTGCAGATATAAAAAAATCAAAAATAAATAATAGTTTTAAACTGAACTCAGTGGCGCAATGGCCCATCAAGTCCAAGGCTCACTGTGCGAAACTCAGTTTTCGTGACCTTAGGCACTGAGGTGTATGCGCAGATGTTGACCCACTGACAGAATAAAAGGCTGAGTCGACCTTGCCCAGCCTGAAATTTGAGTCCCGGACCTGTAATGTGGAAGCGGACTTACAGTACCATCATCGTAAATGAACAATGATGTACGACTGCCCACCATTGTGCCACCCCATACCTTTTGCCTCCAAATCTATCGATTTTTATTACGTGACGGATTAAAGCAAGCTCCATTGTCTATCCAGGTCAAGACTCTACTTTGTCTGGTACATTTCGGTTGATCACTGAAAAGAACAACCTTGCGGTGTATATGAAGGATTCTTTCAGCTCCACAATATCCGGTCCTTCTAGCTTCATACAATCAAAAGGATACACCAGATTGAACGCCGGGAATTAAGGCAAGTTCCTACAAGACGGCTGTAGACAGTTTGCTTGGCTACAGACCACTAAGCTTCAATAGTTTTAAACTGAGTTACAATTATTATCTAAACACTATCTCGGAAACGTTGATCCCTTTGAGTTATTGACAATGGTTTCGTATTACCACTCAGAGGAATCTTAAGGCTGTTTTCGGCTAATGTTAAAGAATAGGACCCAAATTGGGAATATTTTTTCAGATATAAAAGTACTCAAACATTATTATCATATTCTGGCCTCACTATCTTGTAGAGAATCACTTATTTAATCATGCTACTCATTTTTATCCCAGTTGGCATATTTTTTAATTTATAAAATGTTTCGCATTTTTTCTCCTCTACCATAATGCTAAACGAGCTTTCCTTTGATATGCTAAAAAGAAAAACAGATTATTTATGAAATATTTTGAAATTTTAAAACGCTCTACTATAAACAAATGCATGAGTTACAAGGTCATAAATTTTTTTGAGACTTGAGGCATTTTTTCTGTCCAAAAATGTGCTCCGCGTCAAGTTCACGCTCGTGTATATGGCGAAAACAGTCTTAATGCGGCTGTGGTAGCTGAGTCGTAGCATGCGTTATTACAGATGAGTTCCAGTCCTGATGTTTTTTATTGCGTTCAATTTGTTGGGGTTCAAAATCTTGAAATGGTGGCGTGTGTAACGTGCAAGTTTGGAGAGGGCGGTTCCAGCTCGTCACTTGACCTTAATTCAAAAGAAAGTAATGTCTCGTGTTAATGAATAATTGATAAGCCGCCCAGGAGTAATCCAATAACGGCATGCTTATTTGGGTCGTCTAACCTGGTGGCCGCGGTAGCCGAGTGGTATAGGTATCGGACCGTGGATTGCTTTGTCACGGGTTCGAGCCCAGTACCACTAAAGACCCGCCGTGTAGGGCAGCGATGCACGTTAAATCTGTCGAGAGCTGAAACGTCCTCCCGTTGGTGTGGTGTGGTAGTTAGGAGAGGGGGTGCCAGCTCAGGTGTCGTCCACGTCACTTGACCATGGTTCAAAATGACGTGGTCCGTCGCCAAAAGCCCTCGTGTAGCTGAACAGTGCGACGTTAATATTCAATCAATCAATCAATCAAGTCGTCTAACCTGTACTAGTTGGTTACACTATGCAGGGGTATAGTGAGCAAAGTTGTTAATTAATATAAAGTGGTGTATTGTGATTATTAACAAATGGCATAGAGTTGCTAGCTAAGTCAAGCAGAATTTTGCAAGCCGAATCAGAAAAAATGAAATTTTAAGTTTTCCTTTATTCGAGATTCTGATATTTAAAGTAAAACCTTGCTCTAAAAATAATTTTCATATAATGTGATTATTTAATAAAGTAAATGATAATATTTCTTATAAAAATAGATAAAATAAAAGAAAGATATAAAATGAGACAAGTATAGAACTAGTTATTTGTGCTATCAAATTATTTCGCATATTATTTTGTAATTATCCTTGAGTATATAAAACAATGAAAATTGGCTTATCAGGAGGAACTGGTCCTCCTTTATTCACAGGGAAAAAACACTGATAATTTAAAGACAATAAATAGAGAAGGTATAAATCTTTAGGCTGTTAGAAACAGTTGGCTTAAGAAACGCTAACGAAAGCATTGGATTCACACACACACAATGCTTTCTCTTTTCATTTAAAATATTCTTCGGCTTATGTACATTAAAACACCTATAATAACATGTTAATAATAAACTTCAAATACTTTTTAGAACCTTAAAACAGATTAAAAAAAAAAAAAAACTGTACAGCACAAATTCAGAATTTTGTTTTTATATCCATTCTTAAAAGCCTGGTGGCAGAGTTGCAAAATCTAGTACATAAGTTTTGTTTTAGTTCATAGATTGACAAATGCGCAAAACTTCATCTGGTGTAATGGTGTGAAAAAGATTCTGGTTATACAAGACATTCTCGTACCAAAGAGAAAATTCAAAACTAAACAGATAAGTCGTCATTAATATCTTTAAAAGTTACACAATAAAATATTGTTCGTTGACGTCGCATAATTGCTCATTTTTTTACATAAATTAAAAAATTTCAGATGTTTTTAAGTTTATGTATATCTCTCTATACATCATATAAGGTGACTGAATGATGGTTTCATGCGTGTCATATTTTGGAGCTCTACATGCGAATGTTATTGTCGACGGATCTTTTGAAGCTTGGTCAAGTGACGAGGACAACACTTGAACTGGCTACACTCTCTTCAAATTTCCACATCACTCCAAAGTGAGCCACCATAAAGTTAACGTGCATCCACCCTCTATACATTGGATTTTTAGTAGCATCCCAGGACTCAAATTCATGACTCGTTAGAAATAATTGCGCTCACGAGTTTGCGACCTTGTGTACTCGGCTACCATGGTCACTTGACGCAAGAGATAACTACTGTTGTTCCCTATTCTTCGCAATCCAAAAACTGAAGCTCTAGTGTGTAATGTTTATCAAACACAATTAAAAAATTCAGAATTTCTTCCTGTTTCCGATCATATATTTTATTTGGATAACAAAAAATGTTGAAGTGTTATTTTGTCGCGAGTAATTCTTCCCTTGGCAATTTCAGCTAACAAAAATGATAATAGCAAAAGAAATAAAATGTCTCTTTTAGTTTTTTTTTCAAAAGGAGAACTAGTGAAATATAACACATAGCTTGTTAAAACTACCACCACAGCGAATCAAAAGTTTAGTTAACTTATTGCATGCACTTTCATCTTGTTGATTTTTTTTTATTTCATCATTTAAAGCATTCGCCTTAAATTTTAGGCAACAAGATAGTAATACACTATTTTCCAATTTTTATTCGAAGTTGTAAACAGTTGCCCAGATACTTGTAATAAGTGAATTATTTCCTCTAAGGTTCTGCAGAAAATTCTCAGGTTAAATAAGAAGTGCATCTCTCATGCAATGAGTACCAGCCCATGTTGGAATGGACGACAATGAGACCGTCTCGATGCTTTAGCTAAACAATTCTAAACTATCTTTTGTAGTCCCAATGGACGATATCAATTCAGTACAAGGTCTAGATTCAAAGACAATACTGTCCAACTGAAAGACCCAATTTCTCAACCCCTCCCAAATAGGACTTGAGTGACTAGACTCTGGACGCGCCACCTCAGAAGGATGAGCATCTACAAAGATGGAAGAACGTACCTGCAATGTAGGAGGCAGAGTGGTATAGGTATCGGATCGTGGCTGGCTTTGTCACGAGTTCGAGCCCAGTACCACTAAAGACCTGCACCGATGCACGCTAAATCTGTCGAGAGCTGAAACGTCCTCCCATTGGTGTGGTGTGGTAGTTAGGAGAGGGGTGCCAGCTCAGGTGTCGTCCACGTCACTTGACCATGGTTCAAAATGACGTGGTCCGTCACCAAAAGCCCTCGTGTAGCTACACATTGCGACGTTAATATTCACTCACTCCCTACATGAAAATAACTTTCCATTTCCATAAACATGACAATTAACATCTCTCAGACGTGTTGCGAGATTTTAATTGTTAAATTCAAAATGAGCAAATTACCCTCGATTCTGATTTCCGTCCACGTTCTTTTTCCAACATGGCCTGTAAGGTAACTGTGGCTTGTTTTGTCAATAAGATAAAATGTTGGATCTAAATATTGGCTGAAACAGTTTCGTTTAATTTTTCTGAAATGGATACTTGATCATATCGTATTTGAACAGTGCGACGTTAATATTCAATCAATCAATTAATAAATTGCACTCGAAACAATCCATTGAACTACAAGCATTTTCAAATAGTTAACTTCCATTACAATGTCAAGTTTTGTAATTAAGAAACTACACTAGGCCCCCTTTGCATGCCCCCAAACTTGGTGAAAAATTATTGATTGAAGAAATATTACACAAAGAATCGGAAGTTATTTGGAATGACGAAAAGAAATTCAATTTAGATATCCCTGATGGCTAAGCCTATTTATGATCCGAACTCGAGAGAGGAAGAAGCGTTAACAAGAAGGTGAAGATAAAACTGTCCGCAGAGGATCCGATTCGAGTGGATCAGCTTTTATAGCGGAATGTGCCAGTGCGTCGAAATATCGGCAACTTTGAAATCAACAGTTTAGATCACTTTGTTTTGTTTCCTCAGTGATTCACTTATGGAATTTCAACGAGATAATAGAACCACGGGGGGTATAGTAGCAGCTTCATAGCCAGAAAGTTGTGTATTCTAAGCTCGATTCCTGGAAGACATTACAGTTATTGTTATTACTCCAATAAGAGGTTCAGTATCTTCTTCCGTTCTGTTCAAGGTATTTAATTAATCATTATTACTTGAATTAGTTCGAAGAACGAGAGTTGGATTGATTTGGGTTACTGAATTCTGATATTTTCTTTTCTATTTTGATTGTTTTCGTTAAGATAGCTTCTGTGTTATTGATTACGCTTGGTCTATTTTCTTATCATTTATGTGCTGGATTTAGAAAGTTGAACATTTGAGGGAAAGGAGCCATCAAATAGGAGTTCGAAGACTTACGGGACTTTTAATTTTTAATTGATGTCAACAGGATTTTTTTCTATTTAATTTACTATAGAACATTTGAAATATAAGTCCCTACCTAGAAACGGAATGCAATAAAGTCGAGAAATTTTTTTCTAATTACAAACAATATGAAATAAGAGCAAGGCTTATGATTGTGTTGCAAACATTTGAAAACTGTTGCAGACAATTTTCCTGACTTTTTAAATTTATATTACAATAAGTTTTTTGTTTTTTCGTCTGCAAATGCGCACGAAATACGCCGGAAAATTCAACGACATAAAAAAATATTCAAAAGGACATAAAGTAAGTAACATACAAATATTATACAGGGGTAACTATATCCTATCTTGTCCCGTAGGTTAGTATCTGTACGACTTTGATTTAAACTATAACAGACCTGTGTTATACCTGATTTAAATATTCGGAGGAGCACATGTTTCGTTTTGTGTTTTATTTGTAAATATTACCTGAGTAAACATTTAATATGGGATACTCGATGGGATACCCCAGATACTCGATGCCATTTTATGACGTGAAAATAGTACTGAATACTTGGTAGCATTAGAACAGAGATATTGCATTCCTATATAATCCTGTTGTGGAGATGATTAATGAATACTGTAAGCTATAGGTGCAGGAAAACGGTACGCTATCGATCGTTGATCATAGAGCAACTTGTAAGTTATGTTCCTTTGCTTCCTTGCAGGAATAGAAAAATTCGATCTGGGAATAAAATTTCATTCAACACGTAGAAGCAAACCAATCATATTTGTTGCTTAGAACATTTAAGTACAATAAATAGGTTTAAACAGATCTTTCATCTTTTTAAATAGTAATATAAAAACAGAATTATATAGTATTTTTACAAAATTGTGTGTAAGCAAATTACGATAAGTGATTTTTATAAAATATTTGTTGAAAACTGCTCTTGTAATACACTTCGATAATGTTTCCAAAGACTCGGAAATAAGATCCCTAGAAATTTTTGGCAGACTGTAAATTTTTCGGTCATCGAATTAGTATACATATGTATAGATTGTAACACCGCTTTAATGTGAAGTATAAACGCTAATTTATTTAAATATTATTTTTTTCTTTTCTCGCAAACACAAAAGTGTAAATGTTCCCAAAGTTTTTACAACCAAAGGAGAAAATTATTAGAAGAATAGGAGTTTTCCTTGTTTATTCTCGAGAGTTTTTTGAGCCATTGAATATAATTAAAAGTGAAATTATTCCGCGCTAATGAACAAAAAAGCGCCGTGTATAAGGTAATATTCATTGAATTCCTTTGAAACTAATATAAGAAATCATTTCACTTTGGTAAAGGTTTAATCAATTAATTTGATTTCAGTTGATTTATGTCACACTTTTCAAGGCACACAAGGTCTATTGAGAAGCGGATAGGACATTAAACTAAACTCAGTGGCGCAACAGTCCATGAGGGCCAAGGCCTAATGTGCCCAACTCAGTTTTCATGACCTTGGGTGCTGAGGTGCATGAGCAGATGTTCCGGCCATGTGGCCAGTCTAATGCGAAACCCCCAGTGTTTAGTTTCCATACAAGCCTAGTACTCCTTTATCAACCCATTGGAGAGGTGAAAGGCTGAATCGATCTCGCCCAGCGCGAGATTTGAGCCCCTGACCTGTGGTGTGAAAGCTCTGCCACTGGGCTTATGATATGACATTAAATGAAAATAAATTTGCAAAATCAAAGGATTCTGTAAATTACCTTAGATACCTTCATTATTTCTTTAGTTACATAGTCGACCCATCATGGCTGCGAACTTGTGTCTGCCATTGTTTCTGTCGAGTCGTGGGTTCGAGTCCTAAGCTAAGCTCAGTGGTTCAACAGCACCAAGAGTGCTGCGGTAGCCCAGTGGTCAAGGTGTCGAATCATGACAGGCATGTCATGAGTTCGAGCCCAGTACCCCTAAAGACCCGCCGTGTAGGGCAGCGATACATGTTAAATCTGTCGAGAGCTGAAACGTCCTCCAGTTGGTGTGGTGTGGTAGTTAGGAGAGGGGGTGCCAGCTCAGGTGTCGTCCATGTCACTTGACCATGGTTCAAAATGACATGGTGGGTCGACAAAAGCCCTCGTGTAGCTGAAGAGCGCGACGTTAATATTCACTCACCCGATCAAGTGATCAGTCTGAAGCTAAACCCCGGTGTTTAGACAGCAAGCAAGCCTAGTACTCATTTATCAACCCACTGAAGGGATGAAAGGCTGTGTCGTTCTTGCCCAGCCCGATGATAGAAACTTGGAGCTGTGGTGTAGAAGCGTGACACGCTGCTACTGGGTCTAGGTTCGAGTCTTGGGCCATTAAACCTGCTCAAATTTTTATGGTGTGGAAGTTTGGAGAGTAGGGTGCCAGCTCAGAGGTTGTCCTCGTCACTTGACCCAGGCTCAAAGTTCCGAAGTCCATCGGTAATCTCCTCGAATGGCTTCGAAGTTAGACGTTAATAAATAATCAATCATTTCCACTACCACATTATGCAACTCTCAATCGATATTTGTATTCAACAGAATGAAATCCTTCCCATAAATAGTTGCTCAAGTAAAGAAGACTTAAAAATCAACTATTGTTTAATCTTACCCGAAGAATCCTTCAACATCCGATAGAATTTGCTTGGAATCAATGTCTCAAAAATTGAGGTATCGGGATAATAAGGAAAATTTAAATCCATCGTTACAACGAAATGATCGCAGACATCGTTCAAACCTCACCGCGCGGAACACGTCTCTTACACAAAGGGATTCGAAAAGAATGGATTCTCTTGAAAAGGAAGCCTTTCAATAAAAATCACAATCCTTGGAAGAATAGATTCCCAAAGCAGGTGAAGTTCAATACTAAAAAAAAAAAAGTAAAAATAAATGTTTTCTAAAAATATTTCAAAGAACTTTTAAAAGTTATTTAGTATTTGTTTTTAAATCCAATAAATGGTATCGGATATGGAGAAATTGCGAATATTAAATGATTTACTTAAATGAAGGCAAAAATTTTGAAAGAAATTATTTTATGTATAATCATTATTTTATAATCACTCATGAAGGAAACAAAAGTTTAATTAATTTTCATTCATTTCATTTTCGAATGACAATGATCAGAAATGCAAAATCATTTGTAATCGTAACAATTTATAAAATGTTTATTCGACGCTATCCAATATTTTTTTATATTTTCCGAAGATGTTATTTTTCTGGAAGAAAGGAGGTGGAAAGAGGACGAAGTATGTTCTAAATAATTTAAATAAAATATGTAGAAATAAGCTGTAATTCTAATTAAAATCACTATTTGTCTTCAAAAATGTGTGGCCGCGGTAGCCGAGTGGTCTAGGTATTGGATCATGGCTGATTTTGCCACGAGTTTCGAGCCCAGTGCCACTAAAGACCCGCAGTGTAGGGGCGAGATGCACGTTAAATATGTCGAGAGCTCAAACATCCTCCCGTTGGTGGGGTGTCGTAGTTAGGAGAGGGAAGTGCCAGCTCAGGTGTCGTCCACGTCACTTGATCATGGTTCAAAATGACGTGGTCCTTCGCCAAAAGCCCTCTTGTAGCTGAACAGTGCAATGTTAATCTTCACTCACTCAACCAAATTTATTTAAACATTATGGGGTGCAAAGATTTTAACAATTTTCTATTCTGTTTGTTTTGTTTTTTAGGAGCTGTTGTACGTATTTTTCCAAGTATGGAAAATATAAATAATGGGAGTAGATAATTTATTCTCAACTTTGCATCACCCTCCGTGTAGAAGCCATGATGCACGTTAACTATGTTGAAATTTAACGTCCTCACGTTAACATTCTGTGGAAGCTTCGAGAGTGGAAGGTCAGCTTGAGTATCGTCTTCGTCGCTTGACCTTGGCTCAAAATTGCAAGGTTGGTTACCAATAGCTCTCGTGGTAGGCTTCA
This sequence comes from Trichonephila clavipes, assembly GCA_019973935.1. Lineage (NCBI taxonomy): Eukaryota > Metazoa > Arthropoda > Arachnida > Araneae > Nephilidae > Trichonephila > Trichonephila clavipes. The sequence continues at coordinate 55,659 of BMAU01017921.1, forward strand.
CGTGACTTTAACAATTAATTAACCTCAATGTCACCCAACCGGGGCGCGGTAGCCGAGTGATCAAGGTATCGGATCGTGGTTGACTTCGTCACGAGTTCGAGTCCAGTACAACTAAAGACCCGCCGTGTAGGGCAGTGATGAACGTCAAATCTGTCGAGAGCTGAAACGTCCTCCCGTTGGTGTGGTGTGGTAGTTAGGAGAGGGGGTGCCAGCTCAGGTGTCGTCCACATCACTTGACCATGGTTCACAATTACGTCGCCCAAAGCCCTCGTGTAGCTGAACAGTGTGACGTTAATATTCCCTCCCGTCGCCCATCCGGTACAGCGGTGCCTGAATTTGAATCCTTCGGGATTCAGGCTTACTTCTATGTCACATACTTTCTGATGCACAAAAATCAGCATCAATGAGAAATACTGTAGAGATTTGACTAAAAGTAGCCTATTGGGTAGTCTCTGCAATCATATAGATAATATTCAAAACGTGACGCACAAAAAAAAAAAAACTAATGGATAAATATCATTGAGTTTCATTCTCAATAATCTTTAAAATAATTTGTACTTTGAAAATGGAAAAACATGCATTCGTTGTTTACCCTTTTTTTTTAGAAGAAAAAAAAACAACCAGAAATTCTATACCTGCAAATATTTGTCAAAGACGTGAAAATATCAGTAACTGCTATTGTATGAAAATAAAAGACTTTCCATCAAAAAATTTTACTTATATTTAAAACATAAAATGTTTACGTCTTCTGGAGATGTTTACTATCTCCTATTTCATGTATTTTTTTTTTTACAAAAAGAAAAATCACTCCTGAAAAAATATTTATTTAACTACTATGCTCAGATTACATGAAAATGCTTACGACTGTTCCGATTAATCTTTATCTCAAAAATAAATTTTTGAAAGCAAAAAAAAAAAAAAAAAATGTTTTAGCTTTAAGTTTTTTTTTTTCATTGGCCGGGATAGCCGAGTGGTCATGGTCGCGAACTCGTGTCCGGTGTGTCATGAGTTCGAAACCTACTACCCTGCCATGTAAGAGGGGATAATACACGTCAAATCTGTCTGGAATCAAAGTCCTACCGTGTACGAGGTGGGGAAGTTATGAGGAAGTTTGCCAGCTTAGGTACTTAGCTTTCAAATGAAATGTTTTATGTTCCCTATGTTATCAGCAAATTGTATCTAAAATTTTATGAGCAGCTTTAGATGATTTTCCAGAATTTCTTTTATAAACAATGTACTATATTAAAGAAAAATCAAAATGCTAGTTCGATCATAAAAGTTCCCGAATAAAAACTTTATGATTTTTCTTCTAGACCGGTCTGGTAATTAAAATGTTCTATATACATTTTTCAAAATAATTTTTTAATATCCTTGTTATAGTTCATTCTTCTAAGATTTGAAGAGAAAACGTATGAAATCCTTTTAGTTTAGAAATGAGGTGAATAAATACAAAAAAAGTTCGCCTTTCTGTATAAATAGAACACACAAAAAAGTTGACTCACACAAATCTGTTGACATCATTCATTATAACCTGTTCAATGTCAAGCAACTAAGAATTTCCCTTTGATATCAATTTAAATTTGTCTTGCAGATTCCTCGAAAGGAAAATGAACGAATATTACATCTTTTCTCTCTCTCCCTGGACTGTTTTAATTTTCGATGCAGTCTATAGAAGTGCAATATTATAAATGGATTAATTTAAGTAACGTGTTCTCTTTCATCCTATTAACTTTTATCCCATTCTCATTAGATCCCTTTCATAATGCCTGCACCTAACGCAAATTGAGTTAATTTTCAAATTCTGGTGCTATATTTGTAAAATTGTTTCGGTTCTTCTTACTCACGAAAAGTTTTGAGAACAAATTAACTCTTAATTTGTGGAATTTATTGATTTAATGATGTATATCTAAGATGTTAACTTAAAATGTTTATTTTACTTAGGGTTCTTGCTTGTGAATAAACTATTTTGAATAAAATTGAATCGAGTACCATGTAGAGTTTTCTTCGATTCAAATGGAAATTAATTAATTCGTGTAACCAAACGTAACCCTTTTCCATCCATTTTATCAATAATTCTAAGCTTCACGAATGTTGAATCCAACTATGTACGGAAAGAAAAAAAATAATCCATTGGATGTATTACTGCTGAAATCTTTTGCTTCGTTCATCCAACACTATTTAATATGCCCTGTTTTTGGATGAGATGGCATGCGTTAACAGATTGATAATTTGAAGACTCATTAAGTATTCTATTTTTTTTATCTAATCCCTTCTGGTCATTTGAAAGGATTTTTGAGACTATTCACGGAACTGCAGGCAATTTGTTTTTGGAATGAATGTCCCACTCGAACGGACCAGGAGTGGCCGTGGGAGGTCAAGGGGTGGCAGCCTAGTCCAGCCCTGCAGAGGGGGTTAAATATATCAAGCGGTCTCCGTTATTGCGATGTGGAAGTTAAGAGGAGGGGTTCCAGCTCAAATGTCACTTGACCAGGGTTCAAACTGACAAGAGGTCCATCTCCATAAATCCTCGAGTAGCAGAATAGAACGACGTTAATAAAAATATCAAATCCAATCTCTTAATTTCCCCCATCACATCAACGTGAATGAGTGAATGTATATTCGCTATTCAGTGACACGAGGGCTTTTCGTGACGGACCTCGCAATTTTGAACAATGGTCAAGTAATGAGGACAACACCTGATCTGGCACTCCCTCTCCCAACTACCACACCACACCACACCAACGGGAGGACGCTTGAGCTCTCGATAAATTCAGCGTGTATCACTCCCCTATACGGCGCGTCTTCAGTGGTACTAGGCTTGAACTCATGACACGCCGGCCACGCGTCCGTTACCTTGACCACTAGGCCACACCGACGTGAAAAGTGAGTTCCGAAAGAATTAGATTGTGAATTAAGAACCATATAATTCATTTAATGGAAATTAAATATTTCCTTTCGAAAACTTTAAGTTGAATACTTCATTAAATACTGAAAATTTATAAACGCATTTTTCAAAATTACATTTTAATAAATGTACAATGGTTTCTAACTTAAGTTGGTAATAATTATTTAAGAAATTTAACCATTCGCACACACACTACTTAGTTTATTTATGGGTCGTCCAAAAATTTAATATTTTAATTTCATTACAGTTAAAACTTTTGTTAGAAAAAAATAATAATTAAACCAAACATTGAGTTATAAATCAAATAACATTTATTGCATTATTTTTTACATTTTCCTGAGTTCTAAATGAATATCAACCAAGCAAAAAAATAAATAAATGTTGATCCTTTATATACTCACAATCGTTTAAATAAATTTTTAATTCAAATAGCGACTTGCAAAAAGTGTAAATAAATGTTTCGAATTGATTAATAAAATCAACACTTGAAGAATAAATTCTGATACATTTCTCTTTTGATAAAAAGTGTAATGGGAAAAGAGGCATCATTTGAATAGTCTTCGTTTTATTGACAAATTCTCCTTCAAAATCAGAGAACCGAATAAAATGAATTAAAGAAACTATTTGAGAGAATTTTTTTTATCTTGGACTGAAATATTTAAAGAAAAAGCGTTGAAAAAAGAGAGTGTTATTAATAGAAAAATAATATTGTCGAATTTCTTTTCCGGAAAAAGATGAATAAAAATCCCCAAAAATAATTTGTCTGAGTAACTTTTATTTTAAAATTAATTTAGTATTTTGGAAATTTGAACAGAAAATTCATTTTATGAATGCAGTTGTAATAAAAAAGAATTTGGATGAATTCCATTAAAGTAATGAGAAATCGTATTAAAAAATGTCTTTTAAACTTTCATTATTCACTCAGTTTCGCGTTTTAAACGGTGACGAATCTCTTTGAAAAATAGAAAATTTAACTCCTATGTAAGAGATTTGTGTGACTTTTGTCACGTCATAGGTTCGAGTCCCAGAGCAACTGAAGACCGGCTGTGTCAAGGGGATGATCCACGTGAAATATATCAAGGCTCAAGTCTTCTCTTCAGTATGGTATAGAGTGAATATATTAACGTTCCACTATTTAGCTACTCGAGATGAAGAAACATCGTTATTTTGAATTATGGTCAAGTGACGAGAACGACACCTGAGCTGGTACCCCCTCTCCTAACTTCCACACCACACCGACGGAAGGGCGTTTGAGCCTCGGCTTATGTAACGGGCATTGGTTTCCTCTGTACGACGGGTCTTCAACTGTACTAGGCTCGAACTCGTGACACGCCGGTCCGTTACTTTGAACCCTAGGCTACCGTGGCCTGGTATGGTGTGGAGGAGGAGTGAATATTAACGTCGCACTGTTCAGCTACACGAGGGCTTTTGGTGACGGACCACGCAATTTTGAACCATGGTCAAGCGACGTGGACGACACCTGAGCTGGCACCACCCTCTCCTAACTACCCCAACCCACCAACTGGAGGACGTTTCAGCTCTCAACAGATTTAACATGCATCGCTGCCCTACACGGCGGGTCTTTAGTGGTACTGGGCTTGAACTCATGGCATGCCTGCCATGATCCGATACCTTGACCACTAGGTTACCACAGCCCTGGCATGGTGTGGAAGTTTGGAGAGTGGGAAGCCCGCTCCAGTGTCTTCTTCCCTTGAACGAGGTTTAAAATGACGAGGTCCATTGCCAATATAGCTCTCATGTTGCTTCAAAGTGTGACGTCAAATCAAATCAAGAGAGTTAATTGTGAATTACATTCTTTTATTTCATATCGTATGCTTTATACGAAATTTTTAATACTCGTCAATGCTTTAAATCAGTGGTTCTCAAACTTTCACTACTGGCGACCCAATTTTCAATCATAATTTTTTAACTTTTTATATATAGCTCAATTCACACTATAAAAGTGTGTTTTATATTTTGTTTTAAAACTATAATTTATTTTATAGTTATTTTTACTATACACTATAAAAATCACAATTCCAGTGAATAATTTTATTAAGAAAAAATATACTTACCTACTTTCAAGGACTTTTCAATTTTTCTTAGAAAATTTGAGAAAAAATCCAATAAAACTAAAGAAAATGTTCCTTATGTGCGTGGGCTTAATAAAGGACATAAATCACAGACACTTTTCGCTAACAACACAGGAACGTTATTTTCAAGCTAAACTGTCATATTTTGTTCACGTTTTTGTAGTTTTGCTGTTGTTTGATGATCTACAAATAGAATTTTGCAATTTTTCTTCTTTGTGTCTTTTTTACAAGGCAAAGTGCTACATTATGGCTTCATAGTTTTCTTCATAGAGATCTTTAGGCAGCATTTGAAAATTTCAAATCAACTCAAACGTTTCATGTCTAACGCTTTTCTGATATTTACTTTCCCTATCTTGATTAATATGCATTATTTCAGTAGGTTCTTCAATTGCTTGATCAGTTTCAACTTCCTTCAATAGGGATCACAGATGCCCATTTTTTTAATATTCTGCTTATTTACATTTATAAACCATAATAAATCGTACAACACAGCAATCAAAACTACAAAATTGTTCATGGGGAAAGTGTAGCATGTTCTAAAAAATAATTGTGTAAAACGTTTTTATGATGCATTATATGTTTCAAATACTCATGCTTATCCATATATCATAAAACTCTTTCACATGGAAAAAGATGAAATAGAAATATATTATATATATTTACAACTTCCCTAAAAAAAAAAGACGGAGATAACCATACCAGTAAGTTCGAAGGTCAGCTAAAGTAATATTTTAGGTTAAAAGAAACGTAATAAAAAAATCTCTCATCGTTTGATATCGTTAAAAGAAACGTAAAAAAAAAGTCTCTCTCTCATCGTTCTCATATTGACCGCAAAGCAAACAAATTTTTTTTAAATTTGGTTATAGGATCAAAGATGGCTAATGAGCGTTTGAAGTGGAATCTTATTTTTGATGATCACCAGATGATAAAAATAAATTATATCAGTGTAAATGTGTATTTTTTATTATGTCAGAAAGCATTTTGTTTTACCTCATTCCAAAAAATTATTTTTTTAAACCTTTTATTTTCAATATGCTCGCAGCCCCTCACAGGGTTACCACGCCCCCAGGGGGGCGTGCCCCATAGTTTGAGAAACACTGCTTTAAATACAAAAAATACTTTTGTGTCTTTTATATATTATATTTTCAGCTTGAAAAAAAACATATCGAGAAAAGTTGCTGATGGAAAAATATACTAAACTTAGATTTATAGGGCAAAATGAGAGTTTCTTATAGCCTCTACCTGAGTGGGTATTATTTTTTTACGGATTTCAATCTTTGTTAACATGCCGGCTGGGTGGCGTAGTTGGTTTGTCGCTGGTCTTCTGCACCCAAGGTTGCGGGTTCGACCCCGGCCCAAGTCCTGGGATTTTCATGTGTAAAATCGACAGTGGCCATGTCGTATGATTATATGGCATGCAAAAAATCCCTAGAGCGTCTGTTTGGCTTGAATGCTCGCGGCAAAATCGATACCCTAGTACAGGTTCACATTGTCAGAGCTCAGGTGCCTCCCTCTAGGGAGGATATTGAGCGTCAAAATTACCTACGGTGATTGGTATCTGCCTATAAGGTGCCGCACTCAAAAGAGATATCAGCTTCCGGAAATGTACTAGGTCTGCAATGGTTAAACACCAATCCACAGCCTATTAGAAGCAATATATACTGCTCAAAATAATTAAAGGATATTGTGGTTTTAGGTGGATCTTGTGGCTGGAAAACTTTTCAGCTGATTGATACATGGTCGACAGACGTAGTAGGTTATATGAGAATAAATTGCACATGTGTGTTTGGCAGAAAAAATGCATCTTATTGCGCATTTGTGTACAAAAGGAAAAAAACACAATTTGTGCATATGAGAAAAAAAGAATAAGAAAAGGTGTTTTCTTCAAAGGTAATAATTTTCAGTAGGGGGTATGGTTTCCACGGACGGCCAGCAGCATTGAGCACCTTTGAGGCATGGAGTCAATGAGGCTATTAATCACGAGTTGGGGTATTCTGTCCCACTCTTCCAGAAGAGCTCTTTCCAGTTCTTGGAGAGTTTGTGGGGATGGTTGGCGGCCAGCAACTCGTCTTCCTAGAGCGTGCCAAACGTGCTCTATTGGATTCATGTCTGGAGAACACGCTGGCCATTCCATTCGTACAATTCCTTCCTCGAAAAGGGAACCCTCCACGAGGTTAGCACGATGTGGCCTGCGGTTATCGTCGATTAAAATGAAGTCAGCTCCGATTGCTGCAGCGTAAAAGGGACTACAATAGTTCTGAGGATCTCATCCCTATATTGGCGAGCAGTCAGGTCCATCTCGAATGATGTAGAGATCTGTGCGCCCATCAATGGAGATGCCACCATACACCAACACTCCTCCACCGCCAAATCTGACACTTTCGTGCACAAACGCAGGATTATTCCTACTGCCACGGTCCCTCCAGATGAAAATACGCCTATTATCCGGATGAACAGAAAAATGGGACTCGTCAGAAAAAAGAACATTGCTCCATTCATTTCTCCTCCAGTTCACATGCTCTGTTGCTCAGTCGCGACGATGCCTTGATGTACATACCAGCGGTCGGAGAGCATACAGACCTACACCATGGAGCCGGTTTCGGACAGTCTGAGTTGGAACCGTGGTGCCAGTAGCCGAGCGAAGGTGTTGTTGGAGAAGAGTAGCGTTCATATTTCGGTGTATCCGAGCCGTTAACACTAAATAACGATCTTCATTGGGTGTTGTTACCCGTCTACGACATTGTCCTGGTCTTCGGCCTGCACTTTCAGTCTCCAAAAAACGGTTCCAGATCCTGGAAATCACACTTTGTGACACTCCAATGGCTCGCGCTACTTTTGCTTGAGTTTGGCCCCCTTCTAACCTACCAACAACTCTCCAAGCTTTTGAATCGGTTAAATGACTTCGCTGAGACACCGTACTCATAGAAACAAAGCAGTCACTGAATGCCGATCATCCTTGTCTTCATTTCAGTTGAAAGTCAAATTTCATTCGCTGCCGCTGAAGCGACGTTTTTGACGTCGAACTCAAAATTAGCATACTCCACAGTTTGAAAATCAGAAAAATTTGTATTTGTGATTCTCTTCTTCCATTTTCGGCAAAAAAAATTTCGCTTATATCTTTATTTTATATAAAACTTACAATATCCTTTAATTGTTTTGAGCAGTATATATATATATATATATATATATATATATATATATATATATATATATATATATTAACATTTTTTTAAACTAAGGTGGCAGTTACATACACATCGAAAGTAAAACCTGAAAGAATTCCATAGATGTCGGCCTCACTGAGTGGTCAAAGTCGCTTACTTATGACCGGAACTGTTTCTATCAAGCTCTTGGTTCAAATCCTTATACCACTAAAAACCAGAGTCTCAACAGAGCCTCTCTACAAAGGCCTCACATTAACCTGATGTGGAAGTTTGGAGAGAGAGAGATGCGTACTCATACATCGTCCTTGTCACTTGACGTAAAATCAGAATTACGAGGTCCATCGCCAATATCATTCGTATTTTTAAGTGTGTTTGGTAATAATAAAATAATCAATAAATTCGTGGTCGACCCTGTTCAAGTCGAGACGAATGTTCGAGACGACGAGTCCAGATTTCTTTCGATTCGTTGCGTGGATCCAATGGGATGGCGAAAACTAAATGGGTGCTTAAAGTACTTGTGGTGTAATGTGGTGCAAGCAGTTAAGAGTGCTAGCTTAAATGTCTTTCATTTCGTGGCCTCGGTAGCCTAGTGGTCAAGACCACGTGTTCGAGCCTAGCACCGCTGAAAGTCTACCGTGTAGATGGTGCCGTTGTACGTTAAATCTGTCGAAGCTCAAATGTTCTTCCGGTTTTTTTGTGTGTGTGTGCAAGTTAGGAGACGGAGGGGGAAACCTCGTCACCTGACCATGGTTCCAAATGACCTTCGCCCAAAGCCCTCGTGTAGCTTTCTAGTGCCACGTTAATAGAACTCTCTAACTTTCTCTTCAGGACTTGGCCGTTTTTTAAAATGTAGCTCCAGTGCCGGTTTCAGCTCATTTCAGACCCTGTGTGCAGATCTACAGGCCCACTTGGCACTAGCGGATCCAAGGAGGAACCTTCCGGACCCTTGGGTGCCTAATTGATAAACCTGCACTGTATAGCTCGAACCTCGCATGTCGTTTTACAATAACGTTCATCCAAATGGAACGAAGCCCCAAAATCCAACATGAATGTCAATCGCCCATCCAGTAGATTGGTTAGTGACGCTGACTGCGGTGCCTTAGGGGCCCGAGTAAGGCCTGGATGTTTGTGTTGTAACCCTTTCTTTTTTGTGATGTGTGCTTCACGCTTACTTTTGTGTAAGCCCCCGTATGATACTTTGTGGTGCACGGGGTTAGAAATGTTCTTAATAATAAACATTAATGTCAAATTTTAATGTTTGATTTATTTAGGATATAAAGCAATATACTTAAACCTGTTACTCTTTTATTTTTATTTTGTTTCAACTGAATAATTTTTTCTTATAAGTGTATGCTGTGCTTTAAATACCCTATCTTATAAAATTTTGGATATACATATGGTATTAAATTACAGACTTTTAAAAGAAACAAGTTCCAACTCTTAAGGAGGCTGCCTTTATATCCGTATTTGAACATTTTTCGGTCTTTGAAAGTGCGGGATAAATTCTCTAACTTAAGGCAAGAGCAGCTTTCAACAGCTATTTGAATAGTTTTCCTTCCCCTTTTAGGATTGAAATAAGTAAGGCGGGTGGGATTTGACACCGTCACATAAAATTGACAGGAGATGAGTCTGCCAGGGCGATCGATTTCAAGTTCTAAGAATTGGGTGACTGAAGTGACCACTTTATTTTCCCTGCCCTGTCCCGATGACACGGTGGTCGCAGGGTGAGGTGAGGGAGTCATCCTCGGGAAACAGTGAGGGATCCGGAAAGACGAGTACAACAAAGGAGGATATGAGAGTGCGGCTTTTAAAAATGTGTTTTGAAGTCTAGATTGAAAAGGAAAAAAGATTACTTGTCAAATTTCAGTCCCTAAAGCGAATCAAATGAATTTGGAGAAGGTGGAAAGATTTCCACGAATTGAAACGAAAAATAAACTCGTTTTTATTACTGCTATTAAATGAATATAAATCCTCTGGATCGAATTAACATCTTAGATATGGAGCTTTCTTTTGATATGTTGGGACATTTTTTGTTACGTGTACTTAGGATGAAACGCAGAAGAGATCAGTGATGGTTAACCTATGACCCGTGGGTCAGACACTGACCCACGAAGCTTTTTAACTGACCCATGACTACTAGGCAACCGCTTGTTTGTGTACGCGGATTTATTTAAATTTTCTAATTTGTGTGCATTATTTATATTCTATTTGGATTTGTTCAAGCACTGCATGGACACAAAAGCAATTTATAAATGCTGTCTATAACCTTCAGTTTGATCCTTACAGTTCCAAAGTTGAGCAAATGACGACAAATGTATAAGAAAGTACGTAGTATTTGAAATAAAGCAAAAGTGTGTGTTTACAAAACATCAAATAAAGTGTACAATTTTGCTCACATTTTGTTATTTGAAAGAAAAAAAAGACAAACCAAAGCAAATAACCCTATTTAAAGCAGTTTCTTTGAATGAAATGCACATTGGTAAGGTTCTGTTCAGTTTGTAGAAAGAGACTTCCATAGCACTTGTATCGTCCCCTGTCTGTTGTGAGGCGCCAATGGGCATCATGCGTATGTCTGTTATTCTCGATACTATCAATATTTGGCTCGCCATTTAAGGCACGCCTACACCAGTCAGTACCAGTGTTGAACTTAGTGGCATCCATTTTGAACACATTTGAAAGGAATGTATATATGTGTTTGTATATTAGGCATGTTAATTCAAAATTTCTTCTCAAAATTATTGTATTCTAAATATAAATATTTTTAATTGCAGCCCTGTAACATGTCGGTGGTTAAAAAATTAAAAACAGGCCATACAAGTTCCATGTCATATCAAGCTGAATGGTTTAATAAATAGAGTGTGATTGATAGGGATAAAATGGTTATATGTGTAATTTGTCATGGAAAGTGACTTCATGTATATAGTATAATAGAAAAAGAGATTTTGAAACCTTACATTTTTTTTTCTAATCTCGGCATGTCAACAGATAAAGAAAGAAAAACAGATTTCTTATTTAAAAAAAAGAATTTTTCTCAAAACAGTGTTTTAAAAAGTTTTTTTGGTTCCAAAAAGTAACATTGCAGCTGCTAGTTTTCAAGTTGACCATTGCATTTCTTGCCATGGTAAACCTCTTCAGAAGGAAAATCTGTAAAAAAGGCGTTTCTAGAATGTAGTCCTACATGTGTGTTTGCTAATTTTAAAGAAAAACATTTGATTATAAAGCGTGTAAATGAGTTACCTATAAGTCGCAATATAATTAAAAATCAAGTAACAGAATTATAAATTTTTTCGCAAATACCTAACGACTTAAATTATGCAGAAATGTATTCAAATGCTTTAGATGAGAGTAAATGTTTCTGCACAATTAGCAGTTTTGGCTCGGTATAAGTATGGAAATGCAATGAAAGAAGGGTTAATAAAACTAATAACGTTGAAAGAAAGTGTACCGGTCTTGATATTCTTACAGACTTTGGTATTTCACTTAAAGAAATAGATATTGTGACCTTCAGAAAATAGTGTCTGTAATAACAGACGGTACATCTCGTATGGTGGGGAAAAGCATTGGATTTATATTCAGTATCTTAATCAAAATATTTCACATTCTCTGATTGAATTTCATTGTATAATACACCAGCAAGTTCTATATGCGAAGCTTGGTTTAAAAAATATTTTCCAAAGTATATAATGTCACTGAGGAATAAAAAAATAATCAACTGTATAAACGCAAGAGCTCTTTATAAACGACAATTTGCACAGTTCTTTAAGGAAATTGAATGCCAATACTCAGGGCTTTTGACATACAACAACGTGCGATGACTTACTTTCGGTCTAGTCCTTGATCGCTTTGTAACGTTATTAGAAGAAAAGCTCTTTTTTAATTCAAAAAGACAATAGTTTCAATGAATTATCTAGTGTGTTTACAACTACCGTCAACAGAGGGTGCCACGACAAAGACTAAAAATATGTATCTGTTTCCTTTGTGTATTTCTGTAACGCCATTTTATTATTGAGTCTATTCTGAAATCGAAAAAGATAGTTAATTTTTGTGGTGTGAATTCAAGTCGAATAAATCTCAAGAAAATCCCTAACAGGAGTCATTTATTATTTCTCATTTTCAGAATTAATGTTGGTGAGTTTATTTAAACTTAGCTTTCCGGGGAAAAAGGTAAGCCAATCATGTTACTATTATATATAAATGAACATACAAATCTAACACAGTGTACATCGGTTAAAGGATTTTATGTTTTTATGCGACATCATTCAGCATTTTAATGAACTGAATAAGAAAACTTCAAGGATATGGAGCAATTGTTTTAAAAATGTTTGAAAATATTAAAATATTTGACGAAACTTGACATCTTTACTAACAATTTGAAAATGAAAATCATGAAATATTTCCCTCAATTACAAAATCATTTTCAAAACACAATAACTTTTGAAAACTCCGTTAACATTCCAGAAAATACAATTAAAAAATATTTAATGATTATGCAGGAAAAAAAATAAACTTTTGAGAACAGATTCAATCAATTTAAAGGTGTGAAAAATGCATTTCACTTTATTTTATATTCCTATTAAACAGAACTTGAAACAATGGAGTTGACCTAATTTATGTGGATAGGTATCGATAATTTAAAAATGGAATTCGTTGAATTGCGAAACATCGCAGTGTGGAAAACAAAATTTAAAGACTTAATTTCTGAAGTAGAACGAAAATTGGGAGAAAGTATAATGCAGTAATATTTATAAAATATAAAATAAAAATTGAAAATATTACATTAAACGTATAGGATTCTTTACCAAATAATTTTGTATCAATGAAAAAACTAGTTAATGATTTAAAAGTTAACTAGTTAAAACTTTTAATGATGTTTGGGTTCACATATTCATGTGAAAAGTTTTTTTCCAATGAACTTTGCAAAATCTTCTAATAAAAATAGAATTGGCAGCGAATTTTAACTGCAAAATGCATTAAACTAAGGAATACGAAATAGGAACCTAATTCAAAAAAACTATCTGAAAAGAAACAGCAACAGAGTTTTCATTAAATACTTTATAATCATTTTTATGATTTATTAGTAATATATATATACACTGGTGTGCAAGAATTAAGGCCGAAGTCGAAAAATTAGCATATCAGCTGAACGAAGAGGCAGAGCGGACAGAAAGACCAGTCAGGAGATTAAGTAAGGTGATGTACGGTAGCACATGCGCAGATATGCAGGTAGACGTAATGGGAGAGTGTCTAAGTAGTATAAAGCATGTTGTCGGTGTAAGATCAGTATTTCTGGCAAAGAGATTGCACGCCGTATAGCAGTTAAAATCACACCGAGTTGCTGCCTCAGCGAGAAATGGCGAATAATCAATCTGTTAGACGACATCTGGATGCTTTTACCCGAGGTCGAATCATTGGGAAGTTGGAGGAAGGCCGCAGTGTGACAAGTGTGGCTGCAGAGTTCGGAATTGCTCACAGCATCGTTTCACGACTTTGGAGACAATTTCAAACTACAGGAACAGCTATCCGGGGTTCAGTAGTGGTCGTCCACGAGGAACCACACCCGCAGATGACCGGTACATTGTCTTACAGGCCAGAAGAAACAGGCGGTAGACAGCGGGAGAAATCGCTAGACACACGACACAGGCGACTGGACGACCGATATAGCGTTTTACCGTGGCCAGAAGACTGCACGGTGGTGGTCTGTTTGCACGACGCCCTGTACGGTGTGTACCTTTAACGCCTGCCCCTCGGAGAAGGCGTTCTCTGTGGTGCCGGGAACACCGGAATTGAGAGACAATGAATGGGGACGAGTACTCTTAACAGATGAGAGCAGATTCAGTTTGAGTAGCGATTCTCATCGCATACTCATCTGGAGAGAGCGTGGAAGCCGCAATCATCCCTCAAACATCATTGAAAGGGACAGGTATGGAGGTCGCGGTGTTCTCGTTTGGGGAGGCATCATGCTTGGTAGTAGTACAGACCTTCACATCTTCGACGCAGGTTCAGTCAACGGGACCCGTTATTGTAACGAGATTCTTCTTCCATATGTGCGCCTTTTTAGAGGCGCTATGGGTCTGCAGTTCCTTTTCATGGACGACAATGCACCATGTCATCGCACAGTAGCTGCCGAACAGCTCTTAGAGATTGAGGATATTGAACGTATGCATTGGCCCGCATTATCTCCGCATCTCAATCCAATCGAACATATATGGGATTTTCTAGGCAGACGCTTGGCAGTTCGTACCTTACCACCAGTAACGATTCGGGAGCTTCGATTGGCGCTGCAAGACGAATGGGCAGCAATGCCTCAACAACTCACTGACACCCTCATTCTCAGCATGGGCAGACGCTGTGAAACCTGCCTAGCAGTCAGGGGAGATCATATCCCCTACTAAAGACCGGATGTTTCTTGCTGGACACACCCATCACAGGGATGTTTCGGCCTTCAGTCGCATTGCGCTCCATTCTACTTTTTCAATCAAGCTTCTTTTTATCCCTCTGATTTCTCTTTTAGTAAGTGTTGCTTACATATTACACATGCCCTTACGTATTGGGGATCTTACGGTATTAAATGTGTTGATTTGGAAAGCTTTTGTACAAAGTTATATTGAAAAAACCGTCTCGTCCTTAATTTTTGCACACCAGTGTATATATTGTATGTAATTTTCGTTACTCCTTGCTCATTCAAACACTTATTGCAATAAGTACCAAACACTTAAGAACCCCACTAAAAACTTTGAAATTGTCAAACCACGCCCATTTTTACCTGTTAAGTCAATTGAATTTTAAAGATGTTAAGTTTTAAAAATACTCCGTTAAAATTTTTTAACTCTGGTGGAAATAGGCATTAGTTACCCTCGAACTAGAACTAAAAAAAAATATGAATAAAATTTGACCCACGTCTCCAAAAGTTTCGCCATCCTTGCTATAGATAGTTCATATTGCATTACATTTTTGGGATACTTAAGAAATTATGCCATATAAATTTGAGCTGCCGGATAGTAAAAGCCATGAACTTCCTGACAGAAGCTGTTGAAGTGGAGTTTGAGTTCAGATTCCACGATGGAATAATGAAAACCGTTAAATGTCTTAAAATCCTCGCATGTTGTAATGTGCATGTTAAGATACGGGACTACCAGCTCGGATTGCCATTCGTTATTTAACTATTGTTCAAAATGACGAGTTCCTTTACAAATAATACTTAAGTAGTTTCTAGATTAACGTTATACTTCAAAGCAATCTACAGAAATCTACGATTCTGTAATATCTTAATTCACAGACTTAATTACAATTATAGTGTTCCTCTCGTAGCTACATTATCTTTTGCTAAACTTAGTTTAAATTTGCGCCTTCTATAATACGGGGATATTTCTTAATTGAGATTACATAGATTTGTGTGTCTGTGTATATCTTGTGTGGCACGCGGTACAATTCTTAGTGGTACTCTACACAACTCAACAAATGGAAGTTGATAAATTTATAATGAACTTTATTTGACAAACATCTTCAGAATTCGGGACATTTACGCTATTACGAAAAAATGTGTGAAAGATAACTCTAAAGATAAATTTACACCTATTTTATAAACTATTGAGTGAGTTCGTGAGTGAATATTAACGTCGCACTGTTCAGCTACACGAAGGCTTTTGGCGACGGACCACGTAATTTTGAACCATGGTCAAGTGACATGGATGACACCTGAGCTGGCAAACCCCCCTCCTAACAACCACACCACACTAACGGGAGGACGTTTTAGCTCTCGACAAATTTAACGTGCATCGCTGCCCTACACGGACGGCGAGTCTTTAGTGGTACTGGGCTCGCACTCATGACATGCCTGTCATGATCCGATACCTTGACCATTGGACTACTGCAGCCCTTATAAACTATTGAATGTCATTACTGGAGACATTTAATTGTTTGAAGAAAGAAAATTGCTTATACTCTACTTTCCACTTTTGGTTCTACATATCAAAGTAAAAAAAAAATATCTTTTCTCATATGAAAAATACTTCGAGTCCACAAAAAAGTTGTTTTAACAACCAGAGGTATAGCTACCACCGTATCAGCCGTATCAATGATACGGGGCCCCCAAGCTACAGGGGCCACAAAATGTGTAACTGCAGTACCACTAACAGGGCTTTCTTTTCTAAAAATAGGACCCCAAAGGAGTTTTGTTCCGGGGCCCATTCAGAACTAGTTACGCCAGTGTTAACAACTGAGTCGTGTCATTGAAAGTCACAACTTGTTCCCCTGATTTTGCGATATGAAAGTGTAGAGAGATGCAAGCACTGGTTATAGCCATATATCCCGGAATTAATAATAATATCTCAAACATTCTGCTGTGTTGAATCAGGCCAAGTAATGGTAATAAATAATCGCAAACTGTGTCTATGTTGCAAATAACTCGTTTCAATAATATTATGTAAGTTATTATGTTTATTTAACTTTCGAAAAAAGTTCATGTAATTTTACAAAATATTTAATAATTGTTTCACGCAGAAGAAATATTAGCTTCCTTATTTTTTTAACGCAGCCTGTTATTAATTTTTTTAACTAAACATGTTTTATAGATTAACAAGGAAATATATATTCTCTTTCAAAACATAACATGGAGCCATCGTTGTTGAATTTACTTGGTCGCGAACTCGTGGCCAGCGTTGTTGAATTTACGAACTCGTGGCCGCTGTTATTGCTGTTGAATCATTGGTTCGATTTCTAACGTGAAGCAAGCTTAAATTCCACACGTTGGTGGGCCAGCTCAGGTGTTGGCCTCGTTATATGAGTGGGGTTCAACATCATGAGGTTCGTTGCCAATAATCCTCGTGTTACTTTTAAGAAAAAATAAAACAATCAGAAAATAGTATGTACATAAATCATGTACTTTGAAAATATTTTTATTAAGATTTAAATAAATATTACCCCAATTATATTTTTCTTAACTCTGAGTATTCATATGTTTGGTAGCAATCTTTCCTCTCTCTTTTTAAGTTAGGGATTTTTTCTTACGAAACCACTATGTTGGTTTGAACAATAAATTCACTTTGATCTTCTCTTCACCTGATTGATTTCTTTTTCAGTCCCAAGTAACAAAATCCATTGGACGTTGTTCGCCAAGTTGTTACATGAAACTTTTGAGACTTTTTATTAGACAATTAAGTATTTGACACTAATTCTATAGCTTTTGAAAATTCGTTTGCTACGAAGGATTGCACCCACAGATGAATTGCTATGGAATGCTATTATTGCAATAGAATTTTGCTGGGAAAAACTTCTGTAGTATTCCTTTACTCAAAACGAAAATGAAAGATTTTCTTTCATTTCGACGGAACTTTTTTTTAACGCAAAAAGTTGTTGACATTAATGGTATTTTGAAATGTGTACGCTGAATCGCATTAATACAACATATTGATGCCTTCAAAAACTAATTAAAATCTTCCTTTGATTTTTTTTGTAAGAGTACTTCAAAGCAACATGATAATTATTGGCAACGGGAATTTGAACCACTGTTAAATAACGAGGAAGACATCCGAGCTGATACCTCCTTCTCCAAACCTCCTACCACGCCAACAGATTTTACATGCATCAGCCTCTCTATAAGGCGGGACCAGGACTCGAACACACGAGTTCTAACAGTCCCAGTTGTACTGCAAGCTCAATCGAGTTGAAAATCCCGTGGTATGCTGCAGAAAGAGACCATCTTACGTGTCCTCCTTATCTGCCACCACTGTTAATGCACACCAATGCAGTCAACAGAGAACGGCTAAGATGAAGCCATTCAAAGGCATTTTTGAAGCTCGCTGCCGTGGTGCTTTTATTCTATTACACTAATTGAAGCTTTACATTTATTTTCATTTTTTATCACCACTGATTGCAATTCTCGCTATCGAGCCGGTTACAATGCTTTCTCTTCACATGTTATAAATCTAGTGTCGTGGGGGAAGTTAGAAGAGAAAGAAATCAAATTAAGAATCGACTGCATTATCTGAACGTGTTTCAAAATGCTCTCGTGTTGTTCGTGCGAGAGGTATATAAAACTTAACCAATCAAATATGGGTTCCTTTGTGGATATTTCAGATCTTTGATTGCAATTGAATGAGTGAGTGTTTATATTTTTTTACGTCGCACTTAAAGTAACACGAGGGCTGCTGGCGATGGGCCTTGTAATTTTAAACCTTGGTCAAGTGACGAGGATAGCACCTGAGCTGGCACCAAAGCAGATTGAATACAGACATTGCAGAATCCAAAGTAATGAGAAAACATAACCAACATTTTTTTAAATGTCTATTATAGAAATGTTAATAATTACTTTTAATTTAATACAACGCGATACAACGAAGTGAACTATGTAAAACGGCTTTTATTTCTCAGGTGTTTTAAGTAACAGTTTGGTGTGAAAAGGTCATGGCCCCTTGTTTGAATCCTAACTGACAAAATCCACGATGCGGATTGATTGATTGAATATTAACTTCGCACTGTTCAGCTACACGAGGGCTTTTGGCGACGGACCACGTCATTTTGAACCATGGTCAAGTGACGTGGACGACACCTGAGCTGGCACCCCCTCTCCTAACTACCCCACCACACCAAGGGGAGGACGTTTCAGCTCTCGACAGATTTAACGTGCATCGCTGCCCTACACGGCGGGTCTTTAGTGGTACTGGGCTCGAACCCGTGACAAAGCAAGCCCGATACCTATACCACTCGGCTACCGCGGCCGTCATTACGCTATGGGAGAGTGACTGTAAGCAATCTACGAAGGAATCTTGTGAAGATACCAAAGTATTGATATAATACAGTTTATTATCGCTTCGAACAATCGCTCGTTTAATAAAATTAGTTTAGGTTAATGAAAGCTAATCATTCGAGTTGCGTGTATTTCTCGGAAATTTTCTAATTTTGCACCCAAATATTTCTTGGGTGCTATTTTTTAAGATTTATTAAATTCCCTGATTAAGAGACATGTATTTTCAAGTCCCTCTCTCTTTACTAAAAGTCTTGTAACCCAACTGTCTAGAATCAAAGTGGCCGAGAACTAGTGAACAGTACTGCTTCTCATACTAATGAAGACTCCGACATGTAGAGGGGCTGATGCACGTTATATCTGTCGAGTTCTCACGCTGGAGTAGTGTGGAGGTTTGGAGAGTGGGGTACCAGCTCAGGTTTTTTCACTTGACCATGATTCGAAACTACGAGGTCCTTTACCAATAGCCCTCGCGCAGCTTCAAAGTTCGACGTTGGTAAAAATCCAATCGGTCCCGAATCAAAAACTTCGCGAATCAAGTTTGTGGAGGGTTCGAGCTTTAATTCCTTCAAAGATGCTTCGTGCAGAATAAAAAAGTTCAACTGAGCCCCGAAATTTTCCAGTAGTGGGAAGTGAACATAACAAGGTATCTGCACTAATGCTATGATTCTGGTTAAAAGCTTTGCGTATAGCTCTAGAATAATATGAAATAAAACTAAACGTATCCCAACTTATCATTTTTTGAGAGATTAACTTTCATTTAAAAAAATTTTGATTTTACAAAATCAATAGATTTTACACAAATAAAAATTTGTCTTTTGTTTGAGACAGATTTTCTGGTGAATTTCTGTCAAGATTAATCCAAATATTTAGGGAATCAACGAAGTAACTGAAAGTAGAATGGGGAAGTAAAGTACCTATAAAATATAAATTTCAGTAGCATTTAAATTTAATATTTCAGAATCCCACAATAAAACAACTTTTTTAATCAAATGCGAAATTATTCAACTATATTTATCATTTTGTTAACTTTCTTTAAGAGGTTACAATCTCTTTTGAAAATTGCTTACAACATGTAAATTATTTGCAATAGAAATTATTACATTCAATGGGTTAAAGCGCGCGAATTATGCTTACTATATTTGTAACAATATTTTAAAATATGCATTGTGTGGGTTCTGATAATTATTTTATAAAGGTTTAAATATTCCAATATTTTGGGATATTCTAGTTTGAAAAACGGGCATAATAACCTCAAATATGAGGAAATAAAATTTAAGGCATAGAAATTTTGGAAAGAGACTTATCTAGTAAATTGTTATGAAAAACTAAACAAAAATGTTTCAATAAATGCTCTGTATTTAAAATAAATCAATAGCTACACACGAGAGAGACACTAATTGTACACATGGGTAGATTTGAGTATGAAAAATATACCTCAAAACTGCATCTTGAACATGTTATGTTTATGATATCAAAAGATATTTAGAAACTAAACCTTAATGTACTATATTGTAAATTGTTTTTAAAAATTCTAATTCTTCCTCATAACTATGAATGTTCTTTATCTTGGAATGTATCGCAGCCTCTCTAAATGGAGAAGTGGCTAAAGCAATGCTTCGCAATCTTTCATCGCACCCTCCTCCATTCAATCACAATGCATTTTGATGCTAAAACTACAATAGGACTTTAATTATAAGCTGTACAAATTAGCAAGATAAGTATTACATTTTCTATGTAATTTTACATAGAACAAGCCCATGGGGTCACTGGTAATTAAACATTTTTCTTAACTTAGTATTGTTAAATTAATTATCAAATGCATTGTTCAGTACTGTAAACGTGTAGTATATTTTTTTATGAAGACAATGTATTTTTAATTGCATCATTTCAGTAAATTAATATTTTTAAATTACATTTTATTTTCGACTTTTCAGTATGCTCGCGCCCGCCCCCACCTAGGGTTATCACGACCCCTAAGGGGGCACACCCCCCAATTTGAAAAATGCTGGTCTAAAGAAATCGTATTTCAAAATATTTTCTGTAATTCCGTACGTGAAAGACAGGTGAAATGTATTAAAAAGTACTCTTAAAGGCGAGACATTTTGGATGATTTGAGTATCATGAAAAAAAAGCGATTTGTATAGTTGAATGTTAGGTAGCGAGGGAGTGAATATTAACGTCCCACTGTTAAGCTACGCGAGGGGTTTTGGTAACGGACCTCGTCATTTTGAACCAGCGTCAAGTGACGAGGACGACACCTGAGCTGGCACCCTCCTCTCCTAACTACCATACCACACCAACGGGAGGACATTTGAACTCTCAACAGATTTAACGTACATCGCTGCCCTATACGGCGGGTCTTTAGTGGTAGTGGGATCGAACTCATGACATGCCTGCCATGATCCGATACCTATACCACTCGGCTACCGCGGCCACCTTGGGCTGTTGCACCATTGAGCTTAGTTTAGGACTCGAACCCACGACTCGACAGAAACAATGACAGACCCGAGTTCGCAGTCATGATGGGTAGACTATACGACTATAGAAATAATAAAGGAATATTTAAGGAAATTTGCAGCTCACACAGGTGCCATCCTCGTCCAATAACCATGGATCAAAATGATGAGATCCGTCTTCAATAAAGCCTTCGTGTTGGTTTCTAGTGCGACGTGGGATAACAGCCTTTGTTGCTCCATATCCCACAGAACCTGTAACTGTAGTACGACGTTAATAAACACTCACTCCGTAATGGTTTGCATCTCTGCAAATGACATAAATTTCCGTCTCGACCAGTTGAAAAAAAAAAAACGGGAATTCACGTCACCGTCTTTGAAGGGTTAAGTCTACATTTAGCAGAGACTAAGTTGGGAAAAACATAACAGGAATTCTTTTCGGACTCAACTGAAAATCTGTGACAAAAAAAAATGTACGCTAGAAAATACAAAATTATAGTAGTTTCCTTTTATGACAAAAAAGTATTTTTTAAATTAAAGAATAGAGATAAAATTTCATATTCTAGAAACATGCAAATACCATAATATACGAGCATAATACACTGATTGTAAATCTGCTCAAACGTGGATGTCATTGACGGGTATATTAAGTCAATTTCTCGACAAATTCATGTTTTATTATGCAAATTCATGCTGTTTCCATATTTTTCGCGTCAAGAACATTTGTGTATGCGTTGTTTTAAAAACAAACCACACTATTGCATCCAAATACATTAATAGAAATTGAGTATTTGGCTGGATGAAATAAATTGTAATTCGGTTACAAGCTAAAATTCAAAGATATGAACAATCGATGAATAGAACGATAAAATACGTTGATAAAATTCTTATTTTCTTGCCATAAATAGGAGACAGAAAATGTGGGGGAGAAATGTTTGTTCTCTCATAAACATACTTACATACTTGTTGTTTCTACCCAATCAATGTGTACTTAAAAGTTATAGATTAAATAACATTTTGCATTTAAGAAAACTAAGTAAAAAGTTAATAGGATGAAAGAGGCGGAATGTTTATGTGCTTTGTTAAAATCACTAGAAATATTTCATGAGCTTCAAAATTTTGTTTACTTCATTCAATTTTCTTCTTTTCTGGATACTTACAAAAGTAATTACAAAATAAATTATAAAATGTTTTTTTATTCTTTTCCAGAACTGTTTTTCCAATTAACTTTATTATTTCAAAATACGACTGATTATTATTTAGTATTTTGTTACGGATTATTTACGGAAACTTTTCGAAGAAAATGAATAGAAGAAAAATATTTCAAATGGCTTAAATCTACTTAAGGTATTCGACTACGTTCGGAAACGCGATTTTGCAAAAGCGTATAAATGGATAAGATTTGATATTTAGTGTCACTTAGATTAGAAAATGTATATAAAATTATTTTAAGAATAGTATTACAATAAAAAATTATATTTAAGTACAATATTTGACAAAAGATGAACATAGAATAACCAATTTTCAAAATATTCTCCTTTTGTGAAAAATGCTTTTATTATAATAATATTTTGCCTGTATGTAGCTCAGACCTCTGTACAGAGGCTCAACTAGAATTTTTGAAGTATATGACTTAGAAGTGGATTTATCCATGTTTTACGACAACAGAGGGGAGAAATTTTAAGAAAAAAACGCCGATAATTATTTCAGTTGGTTGTAACTCTGAAAATAATGTGAATTTTTCAAAGCAAGTAGTTCAGACTCTCTGGAGGAGTCTTTACTTTTTATAAGCAAAATATTATTTTAGAAGCATTTTTTATAAAAGGAGAACATTTTGAGTTAATTTTCTAAGTTAATTCTAAGTTAATTTTTTGCCGAAATATTGTATTTCAATAATTTTTTGTCAAAATGTCCTTAAAACATTTTTATACATTTATTCTAATCTAAGTGACTAAATATCACGAAAATTATCCATTTATACGCTTTTTTAAAATCACGGTTCCGAACGTAGTCGGATACCTTAATAAATTCAAATCTGTAAAACTAGCATCTTTGTCTAAATAAGATTAAAAAAATGTTATGATATTAAGTAAAAATTGAATCCATTGATATAAGATACAATCTCCCGTTCTAAGTTATTTTAGGGGCCCAGAACTCTACTTGTATTGTCTTTTCCTTAACGATGAGAATTCAATAATATTTGCTGAATTTGTTCTCGAAAGCACACTAATCATACTTATTTTGTTGATAACAAATTTAAACCGTTTAAGCGGCATTGAAATTAAAAATCAGAAAAACAGTTGAACTTAAAGATTAAATGAAAAATGTACTATATGTATTCGTAATAAAAGGATAATAGTAGAAAAATAAACTTTTCAACGCCCCCCCCAAAAAAAATTATCGTGACTTAAAAAACTTCACTTCTGATTCTATTTATATTCTACTTTTGAAAGGAAATTAATTACACAACTACATTAAAGATTTCATATAAATTCTTTTTATCGAGCAATTATATTAAAAATAATTACTTTCTATTTACATAAATAAGCATATTGCTAAAAATTACTTTCAACTTTCCTTAATAAATTGTTGATTCAAACTACTGAAAGTAACTTGAAATATTGCTCCATTTTTTTTATAAAAATATTTTTTTTAAAACCTCATTATTATTACCTATGAAAAATGGATATCTCGATAGAACGAATAAATTCAGACAAGTATCTCTGCAATGTATATTTGAAAAATTGCAACTTTTAATATACAAGCATTTAAAAATCCAGTATCGATTTTCCTACCAAATTTAAAAAGGTATTTGAACCAAACAAAACAGCAATTTCAAAACCACGCAGTCAATTTCAAAAGGACTCCGGTCTAGAGATGTTAACTGTCATGGTTGCCTAGGTAACTCTTGCGGATTTAGGATTACATTTGGATTTATGGCGAATACGAGTCTCATAATCGAGCGTATTTGCTTCGAGACTTTCACCTCTTCATTTTCCTTACTAGACTCTAAGCCACGCAGATAAATCAACTCTCGAAGATTAAATCTTAGGTAGACATTAATGGCCACGTTCAATCTGAATTTAACGTGCAAGATAAAATTAGAAATTTGGGGATATCTGAAATTTTTATTTATATGCTCCATTAATTTTTAGAAATTTTGTTTTTGCTTTTTTTAATTAAATGTAAAATTCATTGATAATGTTCTAGTGATACTAAATTTTAATTTTCGCTTTTTAGTACCATAAAACTAGTTTTCAAGCACTGAAAAAGTTTTGAGAACCGAAATTATTAAAACCTTTTCCTCCTCATTTAATATTGGTTCCAAATTACGAGGTCCATGTAACTTCGACATGCGATGTTAATAAACATTCTATCAATGTCACGCTATACATAATAGTGATTAAAAAAAGTAATTATTAATTTCTACAAATTCTTTTCAATAAACGGTACAGCAGATTATTATTGGTTTGAAACTGAATAGAGGGTTTGTTGGATCTTTTTGAGTTGCAGATCAGAATTTCGAGGTGTTTTATCACGAATTTAAGTAAGAAAAAAATAGAAATATAGAATTGACTAAGGTAAGAATTGACTTGTAAATGTGCAAAGCACTACTAGAGTCAAAGTTTCCGCAGATGTTCATTGGAGGGGAAATATCTGGTTCAGGGGTTGGCAGTACTCTAATATTGAAAACAACCCGACTATCTGGAATTAATTTCCTGCACCGCTGGCGTTAGCTGTAGATCGTTTCTGACAAATCAAATTTTTCATTCGTAAGATTTTTCAATGGCGTCTTTGGAGTTGCGTGCCAACTTCAAATTCTATGTTTTGTTCGAGAACTCCCCTTGAGACGCTCGGAAGCTGAAGAAAGCATACGGAACCGCACCAGAAGAGTTTTACCTTTTTCCATGGCTGAAAATGAAATTGAGGTGATATCATTTTTGGATCCAGAAGAGGTGATCCAAAAGGCGACGAAACAACTTAAGAACCTCTAAAAAATGGATTCCAGGAGAGTTTTGAACAGTTATACGAACACTGGAACTTGTGTGTGGATGCTGAAGGACGATAAGGTTAAATTATTGTTAAATTTCTAAATAATTTGTAAATGACCTATTCCAGGAAGTTTTTGATCCTACCATGTAGGAAGGAAAATATATCAGTCCAGAAATCGTCCTTGTCACTTAATCGTGGCTCAAAGTTAAGACATTGATCGTCATTATAATTCTCCCCATTGAACAGCTCTAGCAGTCTCATTATCTACTCATTTTACGGACTAAATTGAAACAAGTCAAATGTTATGTTAACGCACTTCTAAGATGCCTTTTTATCTTCAACCAGTCTTATGACTGATAATTGCGGTTCAATATCTTTGCACACGCGGTGTGCTGTCGTTTCTTTTACTCGCATGTGTTCAAGCTGAATGGAATGGGTTAAAAGTGTCACGTTAATAACAATCGGAATCAAATACGTTGAAAATCATTCTACGTAGTCTTTTAAAATAACTTGTAAAAGCCTTGGAAGGAGAAACCCGAAGCAAAACGTAGTTTTATTATACAACAGTTTTACTTTCATGCAAAGATATTTTTGATTAAGCACTTTGATAAAGAAAAGCAAGCTCTTATATCTGCATGAAGCTTTGTGTATAAAAGCCCTTGTCTGCATACAATTTCACCTCCAGTACTACGGCTTTCTACTTTATCTTCGTTGAATTATTTTGAAGCAAGTTGTATCGAAACGATGTAGAAGCCCTGAATATTTGTAGCTCTAGGTGTTTTATATTTTCTGAATAATATAACAAAAATAATCGTGACAAGATTTCTTTGACTCTTTAACCCATTCAGTTTTGAACTTTTTTCTTATTCTATAAAGTTTTGCTACACTTATAATAACCACTTAAAAATTAAGTTCTTGCCAAAATATTCGTGAACATTTGCATGGTCATTTTTAGCACAGAATATATAATTTCCTTTAATCTAAATATCACATACGATACATGTACACTTAAATAATAGCATGGCATTTTGAATTATAGAATTGAATCGCAGATTTAATTGTATTGATTCATTGTTTATAAACATCGCAACACGAGGATTACGGGTGACGGACTTCTTAATTTGAAACCATTGGCGACAAGGACGAACCTGAGCTGTCAGCCCATTCTCCAACCACGCCAATGACCTTGGCAGGTTTTGCGTGCGCCTCTACACCATAGATCTTTAGTGGCTCCAGGACTCGAGCCTGCAATTCAGTATATGCAATACTGGTGAGTTCGACTCTTCTTTTACCAATGCTACAGATTCAGTTGTACAAGAGAATATGATAAATTTATAAGATTAATCATAATGAAATCAGTCATGGAAAAAGACGTCAACAATGCACAATTAACGATCATAACTTTCAGAACAAATAGGCCAATATTTATAGTAGTATTAAATATTGATATTTTTTCAATGTGTCAGTATATAGCCAAACACAAACATTTGCATTAGATTCCGGTCGAAATATCAAATATTCTACACAAACAATCACATCTCATAGAAGCATTTACTTTAATTAGATCAAAATCTTCAAACGAGAAAAAAAAATAATCATTTGGAGAAGGATATATTCTAGCAAGATAGAGTAAGAAATTTTTATTTAAAAAATACTTAACTTTCACCGCGCTATAGTAAGACGGTTTTAAATTTAAAATGTTAAATTTTTTGTATGTTACCATAAAATATTGCACAATTTACCTTCACTCTAGTATTTTATCACATTTATACATAAATGACATTTATTTAATTTTAAACAATATTTTTCAGCCATAAGCTATATTATAGGTTAAGAAATTCTAAGGCCTTACCTCTTAAGAAGTAGTAAACATTAAATAAAAAGATTTAATATATACACGACTAGTACTTGGAAAATGTTAAAGTTCCCTGAGTTGACTTAATTTAGTTGATTTAAATTAGCATTTCACACATTAGAAGCTGCAGTAACGAAAATTATTTCCATATTATTTTACTGTTTCGTGAATGCAAATCAACTGCTCATTCTTCTCAAAGACATGTTCTTTAAGTACGAGATTTGCGAAACCGAGTTATAAGAGGGATTTTTTTCTCGACTATAGACTTTACTGTCTGAAGTGTAAACATGGAGGACACACCTTCGAGATGCTTTAGTGAACTTTCCCTACTTTAAATCTTCCTATTTGTCAACTAATTACCTCTTTTTACTTCAACTTGCACTTCGATCAAAGTTAGTACCAGTGCAGATTTATCCATTGGGTGTCCAGGGGGGTCAGGATAAGCTGAACTTAACCAGATTTTTCTTGGATTCGCCAGTGCCAAGGGGGCTGTAAATCTTCTGCGGCCAGGGCACAAAATGGGCTTAAACTGGCACTGCTTAGTACTGAAATATTAAAATTGTAAGAAATATATTTATTCTGTTAGTTAAGACCTATTTAATTCAATTATAATCATATATTGAAAGTTTTTAGTGCATTATAAATCAGGTTTATAAACAAAGATTGCAACATTTTTTTTTTGAAGTTATACTTCTTTTGGGGCTTTAGATAGATAGATTGATTGATTATTAACGTCGCACTGTTCAGCTACACGAGGGCTTTTGGCGACGGACCACGTAATTTTGAACCATGGTCAAGTGACGTGGACGACACCTGAGATGGCACCCCCCTCTCCTAACTCCCACACCACACCAACTGGAGGACGTTTCAGCTCTCGACAGATTTAACGTGCATCGCTGCCCTACACGGTGGGTCTTTAGTGGTACTGGGCTCGAACTCGTGACAAGGCAAGCCACGGTCCGATACCTATACCACTCGGCTACCGCGGCCGCTTTGGGGCGTTAGAGAAATATGATGAGGGTAAATTTTTACGATGCGTGCGCACACCGTCACGGATGTGACACAAACCCGTCACGGATGTGGTACAGAAATATACAGAACGGACAGATCATTCCCGCCTTCGACATTCTCAGGAAAATATATTTCTCTTCACTTCCCTGAAGAAGAGGACACCCGGGTTTGTACCGGGGACCTCTCGATCTGCAATCGAATGCTCTACCACTGAGCTATACCCCCGTGTCTGCGAACCTTTGCTTTGCGATGATTTGTGACGTCACTACTAGTAAGGAAAGATCGTCCTTCGCTTACGGAGCTTCTCTGGTGCATTTGTTTGAACACTTTTTGTTATTAAACCAAGCATACTTACAGGAAATTAAAAAAAATAAATATGAATTAATTTTTAAATTGTGTTTTTCTCTCTCTCATGTACACATAAAGCATAAGAGTAAATATTAGTTTACCTATTTAAATAACAATTGCAAACATATGATTATAGATGTATTTACTACGAACGCATTGCGATGAACATAAACACATTTATTACATTGTAGCAAATTATAAGAGCCTTTTGCATTCGTATATTTATTTTTGAAGTTATACTTCTTTTTGGGCGTGAGGGAAAAAGGATGAGGGTAAATTTTCACGATACGCGCGCATACCTTCACGACACCGATGCGCGCGCGCACACACCGTTGTCTAATATTTTAACATGCCACTTTTTTGGTGCTATGGGACTGATATTTGGGGGATCATAACTATTGTTGTAAACCTTATCTGTTGGGACGCATTCCCCCCTCCCCCCTCTACAGCTTTTTGGCCAATATCTCGGCACCCGAGCCTCACAGTCCATTCGGATCTGGCTCATTCGATCCCTCTCTATCTGCTCTTCCAGTCATAATGTCATGCTCATAGGGCTATTTCTTCCACAGCTTTTAACTGTCTTAAACTTTTTAAATTTGTTTAAATTCATAATATCTTGGCTCTTGTTTGAGTCCCGGACTTGAGATTTGAACCAAGTGCTCTACTCGTCGAGACCCATCCAGTCAACTGCTTCATTCCCGTTGTGTAGGCATGGACAGGACTGAAGCACTATAATATAATGCTCCCATGTTAATCCTATGGGGACTGGAAAAATTCTCCCCCCCCTAAGGAATTGAGCTTGGAACTTTATTTTTGGAGGTACACCATATTTTCGTATTAGTGCGAGCTTTACGGGGAATTTGCCCATCCCCCCTACAGGGCTTCCCCAGAAATAACTCGAATCATATGCCACCTTGGTCGACCGCACCAGATGGATTCGATTGTTCTTCCTATGAGCATCCTAGATATATTTTTTCAGGACCATAGCCCCATTTCTTTACCTATATTTAACATTTTAAAATTATTTTAGTTATAATTTTTTTAAAATCCCGCATAGCTCCGAGGATTTTTGAGATTCTTTAATGAAATTCGGACCATAGGTTCTACTTGTTGAGCTGTTTCATCTGTTATAAATCGTGTGTAGATAGTGTGCTTGGGGGAGGGTGTTATCACTAAAATTAGAATCCCCATGTTATTCTTATGGGGTTCGATCTTTGGATGACGTAACGATATTACAGAGATAGAAGGATGAAACGTTGGGATCACCTACAACTCTGTGTATCATTGGGATGTACGTGACCCTCTACGTCACAGTTATTATTCCTCCTCCCGGGGGAGTTAGTTTCGTTTTCCTTTCCCGAGCTAGCGCCGCCCCATTTGCAACTACAGAATTCGGACCGGTTCTAATGGATTACTCTTGTGTTTGCTCACAACCAGTCCCATGTTCGAGTTGCTGGGTGTCCTGCTTCTATTTTATTTAATTGTTTTAAATGTTTTAATCATTTTAAAATGACCATAACTCGGGGGCTCTTCAGGCGGATGTCTTAATTTTCTCAGGAACGATTCTTCCCGCCGAGACATTCAATATGAAGTCTCAGGTGTCACTTTCGGTTCACTTCATCTCCAGATACAGTCTGATACCCCCTATGTTATTGGTCATATTGTTCCTGTGCGGGGGTGTTTAAATTTGTTTAAATCGTGATTATCTCAGGTTTGGCTGGTCCGATTGACTGAAGGTTAGTATCGTACAAATCTGCTCGTGACTGTCTTTCGTCCTTGACCCAGCTTGCCCCGCTAAAGATTTTAATCTTGTTACGCAAAAGAAGTATAACTTCTTACTTGCATACATAAGTACACACACACTTTTTGTTTTTTGCTTCAGTTCAATAAAGAGCGTATTTCATATTCAATTAAATTTTCAGTATTTGTATTATTAATATATGAATCAAGAATCCATAGTTATGCCATGTAATTCCATAAAAATTTTATACCCGTGGTAGATGAGAAGTCATGGCCGGGGTCTTTTCTGTCCAGTCGTTCACGTAAGTCCAGGTGCTACTGAGGCTCCATCTAGAGGGATTCACACATATGTGAAAGCTTTGAAGGACCAGCTCAGGGATCCTCCTCATCACTCGACCATGGTTCAAAATGACGATGTCCGTCACTAAATGCTTTTGTGTTGCTTCAGGGTTGCGAGGTTAAGAAACAACCAATCAACCAGTTCATAGCAATGTTAATGTCAAGTCATAAGAAATTACTGATGTCCTGTCAATATGTATAAAGTTTACTTACATTTCGAAAACGCATGTATGGTTTTGATGCACATTATGTCTAAGGAGATAGTATAATTTCAATCATATACTAAATATTTGAAAAAAAATTATTATTTTGTAAGCATTAATATAAATAGAAAAATATCTGAGAAAAGATAAATGAAGAAATTAGATAATTGGATAAAAATGTTTACTTATTATATAAACTCATGACAAATTTAAGACTCTTGAGGGAAATATAATCGTATAATATTAATGAGCCTAAACTTTTATGTGTGCGCTAAGGAATCAATTTTTTGAAACACTAAATATGTATACACAAACATATTAATCCGTGGCAAATATACGGATAAAAGAATTTGCAGATAAAAATAACGTAAGATGCAAAATTAATTATAACCGAAAGACATGGTTATAATTCATTTAAATAAATATATGAAAATATTTTTTTAGTAAATATCTTAAAAGTTATTCCACAAAAATTTAACTATTTTTATTAAAGTTCCCTGTGATATTGTGCATATTGTTTATGGGATATAGCTAAAATAATATAAGAGAAATCTATATCGTTATTAATAAAGCAATAATGTAAAATAATAGTTATTAAACCTCAAACGCGCGTATGAAAAATAAATTGTTTTCATCAAAAAAAATGTAATGTAAAAATCAAAATAATCAGAGAAAAATAAATTTGCATTTAAGTAGGTTAAATAAGAAGGAAGTAAATCTGTGTGCTAAAAAGTACAAAAAGATATACTTAAAAAAACATGCAATTTAATGGTAAACTTGGATTCACACGATGTCATCAAATGACTAAAGATGAAATCTCGCAAAAAATCAACCTTATTAAATAAATTACAAATTTTTTTAAAGTGAAACAGCCCGAAAATGTAAGTGAAAAAAATCGGAATAACTGTAAATACATAGCTAGTTATTAAAAACAATTGAAAGGACAACTTCAATATAAACTCTAAGCTGAAATACATCCAGACTAAATAGCAATCATAAAAGTTGCAGGAATGAAATAAAAAAAAATCTTCTATACTCAAAACTATAAAGCTATGTTTCTCTAAAAAATAAACAAATGCTTAAGGGGATAACAAAAAGGATCAAAAGATTTAGGCAAAGCTAAATTTCCAAGTGATTGAAAAAAATAAAGCTACTTTTTTACTATGTCAATGAATCTTATTTATAGGAAAAAGTAGACAAGAAATCTATTAGAAATAAGTAATATAGAAATATATATAGAGAGAGTAGAAAAAAAGAGAGCTTGGTAGAATGATTTTTCTAAATAATTCTAGTGCTAATATAGAAGCCGAAGGATTTATTCATTGAATTATCTCATCAAATGAGCTATTGGATTTTTCCTTGAGGATTATTCTCTCTATATATAATTCATATTTTTGCTTAAATTTTTCCTTCAAATATACCCTAATTTTATTTTTTCTTACATTTGTATTTTTCAATTCTTCGTTTTAACGTTTTTTCTACTTGACTATGCTTAAAAATTTTATTTCTCTTAAAATAAGGCACCCTATTTTCTGAGGATACTTAACAATCTATTGAATTTTTTAAAATATTTTTTTTGCTCTTGGTAAAATGAATGCATTTCTTCAGGGACACTTACCTCCTTTTCACAAGTACAGGATTTACAACTCTGAAGTTTCAGAATGATTTTTTCTCTTTCCCTTGGAATTTTTTTTGAAGTAATGAAGGGTTAAGTGCATCTAGGGTACACAAACGAATATACTTTATTTTTAACACCTTCCTGTAACTCTGCCAATATTGACCTTTTTCTTCTTTCAAATTTTATTCAGTGGCTGCGGTAGATGAGTGGTCATTGACGCAAACACGTGGCTGGTGTTGTTTCTGTCGCGTCTTGGGTTCGAATTCTGCGGTTACTGAAGACCCACCGTGTAAAATGATTGACGTACTTCAAACCCTGTGTGAAAGGTTCTCGAGGCTCAAAGTACTAAATTTGGCATGATATGGAAGCAGGGCCATTTTTAACATTCCCAGCTCCCTAGTCACTTCGAATTTTTACGCCCCCTCCTTCAGTTCTTATCTTGTCAGTTTTAGTTCGGGAAGAATTTTCCCTTAACTGTCTTCCATTTTTCCTTTCTTTGTTTTTGCTATTTGGAGTCTTTCCATTATTCACAAATTATTCACCCGCCGTGTTCTGGACTGAAAATCGTAAAGTATAGTGACATGATTTGTGGCCACTCTTGTTCCTTTCTTACCTTGCAGCATTTCGGACCATCCATCCTTTTATAAATTAGTACATTAAATTATAGAAATCGTCTGTAATTACAGTACAGAGTATGCATCTCTGATGTAACAGAGAATATTAGCCCCCTCCCCCCTGAAGTCAGGTTTGGGACTCCAAGCCAGATCTTTCAAAGGTTATGGGTTCCAAAACTATAACCATTGGGCCCCCTAGAATCCTGTCCTCTCCCCTCCCCGCGATGCTGGGATACATTACTGAATGAACTATTTTCAAATTGTTAGTTATCATTTTTTTCATCGCTTATCGCTTTATTATCTTTTACTTTTAGACGACCCTGTTCTTCGTTGAGTTGTACTGGTACAACAAAAGGGCTTTCTTCGAGGTTTGATCATTGCAAATAACATCATTGTAATCCATTTTCATTGCAATATCAACTTGAGTGCATAGCAACGTCAAACTATTAATCTTTTCATTTTCCATAGTAGATTTCATTTCATTTCAGTCTTTACTCTCTAAAAGACAGAAATGCTTCTCTCGTGCACCACAGCAGTAGGGACTTCTTCCATTGTTTCAGTCCCAACCGGTTTCTGTCATATTCCGGGCAAAGTCCCAGTTTCTTCAAATTTCCCCATATCATCTTCCTCAAACCAATCCTCGATAGGGGCCTTTTCGCAGATCCTTTAAATGACGATATTCAGGCAGAGCAGCTAAGTCAGTGTTTCGCAAACTGTGGGGCGCGACCCCTGGGGGGGGGGCGCGATAACCTTACGAGGGGGCGCGAGCATATCGAAAATAAAAGATTTTAAAAAATAATTAATTTACTGGAATGAATTAAAACAAAATACTTTCAGACATAATAAAAAATGCACTTTTACTCTGATATAAGTTATAGGCGATATTAAATGATCAAAAAAAAAATTCTTCAATACTTAATTAGCTATCTTTGATCCTATAACCAAATAAAAATATTTTATTTAACTTGCTGTAATCTCATGATCAGAGAGTTTTTATTACGTTTTCTTTTTTAAAACTAACATTCTTCTCTTTTAGGGAAAAAACAAATCCCAGATCCAGAATCGAAACAATTTAGGAACATAAAAAATTCATCACTGTCATTATTTTTGAAATATTGCACATTATAGCTGGTACAGTTAGTTATGACCCCTCTCATGTGTTTGTTTCTTATTTAAGGAAGTTGTAAGTAATGTATTTCTCTGTTGTGCTTTTTTCCATGCAAAACAGTTTTATGATATTTGGAAAACCACGGAGAGCACACACTTTGATTTAGACCAAGATGAGTATTTTCAAACATATAAAGCATAACAATTGTTTTTAGCATTAACATACATAATATCATAATGAATACACTTTTTACCCGGAAGTGGTCGCGCGGGACGCACAGATCACGAAATTGCTAATTCTGGCAAAACTGTTTATTTGTTACCAAAGAAAAATTGAAAAGTCCTTGAAAGTAGGTAAGTAAACCTTATCTTAATTAAATTATTCACTGGAATAACGATTTGTATCGTGTACAATAAAATAATTATTAAAAAAAAAGATTGGGGTGACTCAATAACCTCGCTCGACCGTATCGAGTGCGCGTCTGCTCCCAGGTTAAAACATGTTGAAGTCTTTTTGCTTTAAATATTAAAAATAATACAACTATTCTTCCTCGGAATTTTATATTATTGTTCATTATTTAACATCGATTATAAATGCTGATTCTGTGAGGCTTAAAATTAAAATTCGCTTAAAGCTAATTATAATTTGAGCAATCATTTTTTAAAAAAAACATTTTACATTTTTGTAAACATTGTCGCGCACTTACTCTTCTTGCAATACAGCTATTATATCAAGAATGTTTTATTTTCTTATAAATGAACTCCTGCAAAGAGCGGGTACTTCGGCCGGTATACTTTTAATGTGTCAGTGCTGCACAGAGTATTTTGTAACTAATTAATTAATACCAAATTAAGAACAAGTTTAATAAGTATTAACAACTTCCATGGGCTTGTCTTGCAAAGCAAAGTTTTTATAAGAAATGCTTATGATTAGAAATTGACCCTCTGAGTTATTTTTCTATATTTAGCAGATATCCATATTTTGTCTTCTAAGCAGTCACCTCATTTTGCAATATGTTCAATTTAAAAATTAGAGAAAGGAAAAATAACATAATAATTATCCTATTACTTACTTAATTTATTTTTTTGCTTAAAGGTAGTATTGAAAATTTAATACTTATGCTATTAATTTATATGGTTTATAATTAAGATCTCGTATTGTAGCTTTAGCGTCAAAGTGCATTATTATTGCATTTAGTGCATCATTAATGTATAAGGGGGGGCGCGATAAAAATTGTGATTGAAAAGGGGGGCGCCAGTATTGAAAGTTTGAGAAGCACTGAGCTAAGTGGTTGCTGCTGTTCTGATAAAACACTTTTACGAGTAAAGCTCGATTTTTTTTTTGTAAGGACATGACTAACGATGAAAAACGCACGCTGAAGGATTTTCTGGCTATGACTGCAAGTTTATATAGAGGTTTTACGAAATTGCATAAGGAGTATTCGATAAAAGCCACCTGGTGGTCAGAATTTGTACTATTTTTTTTACTGCAGAAATCTTTTCCCCAGGTCCATATAGTATATATTCCAAGTTTCACACACACACACATCAAAATCCGAATTATTTATTATGAAATTTAATTATATATATATATATATATATATATATATATATAGCCACCTGGTATATATTAACAATAGTTTTCCATTTTTGATTTTTGAGCATCTGAATAGTGATTAGTGAAAACTAATCTAACATGAAATAAAACGCTCGATTCAATAAGATTCAAATCATTTGCAAGATATAGAATAAAATATTCTATTTAAATATATGTGTATATACACACATAAAATACATTGAATAGAAGGAGGGGGTAAGCTTAAAAAACTAAATTGTCAATTTAGAATACAAAATATCATATTTTTAATTGAATTTTGTGAATCTAACTAAAACTCTCTTGGGAAAATCTCTCTCTCTCTCTCTGTTCAAAGTCATTTTTTTTTTTTTTAATTTCTAACTTAATATAATTTTCAAGGAGAAAAAATATATAATGCCGGTAAAAGAAGTTATCTTCGCGTAAATTTTTTGCTGATTAAATATATTCTTGAATTATTTAAATAAGTTAGTGCATTAAAAATATAGAGATGAATAAAGATTGTGATGATTAAAAAAGTCGTGTTTTGAATTTTTCTCAAAAATTCAAAATAGGAAATTGAAATATTTCTATTTCAACGGAATTCAATTCAGCATTTTGCATACCTCATCAAATAACATTTAAATTCGTTTATCTTCTGCATCTGATGAATTAATTCTACTTTTAGGATAGCGTGGTAAAAAATCACGGAAATTTATTGAATATTCAGAATAATCTTTCAAATTAGTCTTAGGTAGTGCATGTATAAACACACATGTAACATTATATTCTTATATAAGATAATAGTGGCATATATATTATTAGGTCTTAATGTTATTGCTATTTTGCCATTTAATTCAATGTTACTTTACATTAATTTGATGACATGTTAAAAAAGTCCAAATATTTTAATTTTAAATTGAAGGAGCTATTGACAAAGAGCTGTAACAAATTCAACTTGAATGAACTACTTTTCAAAATTCTGTTTTCCTTTTCATTCCACAAATGGCAACATTCTTGTTAAAAATCTCCGATATTTTTTACAAAACAAATGTCCCTTCCTCCTCCCCTCTTCTGTAAGAAAAATCCACCAAACCACAATTTTCCTTTTTAATAAGTTGTATATTCGTTTTTTCATCGAAAATAAATCTTAATAGTTAAGTGTAACCCAATTAAATTGTTTTCGAATTTACTAGGGTTTCCCAATTAATTTTGTTTTTAATTATAATTTACGTTAATTAATATATATAACGGTACATTTAAAAATCTTGAATACTTTTTATTTTAAAATGAAGAAGCTATTTAGAATAAATAAAGCTAATAAATCTCTTCAGCAAGCCAAAAAAACTGTATTATTTGAAAAGGTTTCTATGTATTAAATTTTTCAGCACTTGAAAATTCTTTAATTGTGTGAAAGTCTTTTCCATCAAGTTTGATTTTTTTTTATTTTGTCTACTTTGTCTCCTATGAGTTGCTGATGACGGAGTTTCGCGGCTTCATTGTAAGATTTTGGGGTAAAATTTCTTTTAAAAAAATTCATGCTCATAAAAAAAAAATTGGGAAAATTCCTAAACTGCTTGTCTGACAAGAATGAAGCATTTACTGAAACGCACAGCAATTTAGTATTTTAAATTTTATTTTTTAAGAAATTCTTAGGATTAGAAGCCTATCAAACTATATTCATTTAAGAAAAAACTTGTACAACTACATACTTCCAATTAATATATCCCATGCACCCACCTGAAAAATATGTAGAAGACACCTAGAGGATCTTTTACAAGTGCAATGGATATTTATGGGATGTGGGTATTGCGTGAGAATGATTGCATTTTTATGGAAATGGTTTCATTCCGAGTTCATGGGATGATCCGAGTCGTATAAATCTGGTGAATGAGGTACCAGGTTAGATGTTGTCCTCCTCCTCTGACCATTGGTCAGAGATGTTAGATACGGTCCTTGCAGCTTAAATATAATACTAATTAAGAAAATCCAATCAAACTCATCGAAACAAACACAGCTAAAATATTACTTTATTTTAAAAGATACTATTTATAAAGCCGCTAAAGTGCATTGAATAAGATTCTTAAAAAAAAAGTCAGAAGAAAAGTCTTGAAAAGAATTTTTCCTAAACCGGTGCGTATTTTAATTCTTTGAAAAGCTACACGAACGATAAAATAGGGGAAAAAAAAAAGACTTAAAATAACACTTATTTAATTAAACTTGCCAAAGTTTTCTATTTTATAAAAATAATTTTTTCCTCACACTCGCATCATTAAAATTGTTTAACTAGAATAAATAAATTAAACGCGTGCTATTAAAAAAGGCAAAATTTTAAAAAAATTATGTAATTTATAACCATCGAAATGCGATATCGAAAAAGATTAAGCTGTAGAAAAAATGATAGAAAGGAAATGGAAGGGTGGAAT
Source organism: Trichonephila clavipes (assembly GCA_019973935.1). Lineage (NCBI taxonomy): Eukaryota > Metazoa > Arthropoda > Arachnida > Araneae > Nephilidae > Trichonephila > Trichonephila clavipes. Next base: position 93,845 of record BMAU01017921.1, read on the forward strand.
AACATATTATATTCCACGGTGTGGTAGCAGGTAAAATTAAAAACATTCTTAGGGTAACCATGAACTATAATATACAAATAAATAATTTCAAAGATAAAATCTCTAAATAATCTGAGACAAAGTAACGTATCACACATTGAAAGAATAATTGCGATTTTTGGCCTCGCAAAAATTCTCATAGAAGTAAAAAAAAAAAAAAAAATATGCGAATTTTTCAAATAAAAATGATAAAATATACATTTTTTAAGCAGTATCACTCAGCTTTTCTTTTTAAATTTCTATTTTTGTATATCATTGAAATTACAGTTTATCGGTGCTAGATACTGATTTTTGAATTAATATTATACTTATATCGTGAATTACATTATTATGCTCTCTTCACTGGGTATTTCAGGATGTTGTATGATTATACATTGTTTTCTTATTAAGTTATTGATATCCAAGTCCTAACATTAAGCTTTCGAATGTAAAAAAAATATTCTTATAGCCACATTGACTCCTAATTAAAAAAAAGTGGGATTTGATTTTCTAAAACGGAAGCATATTTATCTCTGAATATCAAGGAGGTTTATAGGGGTATAAATTGCCAATAAACCCGTATACAAAAGAAACTTTCTAGCCAAATTTAAAGTCTGAAGCTGTAATAGTTTAAAACTGGAATATTTTTACCTATAACGACTCCGTGACACTCTAGGAAATCAATTCCCCCAAAACTCTTTCTTAATGAATCTCTACTCTACATAAGAAATATGTCTGCCAAATTTAAAGTCCGTAGGTTTAATAAATCCAAAGGCCTCGTGATGAGTGAGTCGCTTTTCTCCTATATGTAGATAGATTATTCAAATGTAAATAAAACAGGTTATTGAAGGCTCTTTCTAAAAATGTATTTTAAAAATTAAGAAGAAAAATGTTATTGGGAGGTAAAGATGTTTTATACTTAAGATTGCATTTCTCCCTGAAAACCCAGTCAGTCAATAGTGAATTTGGTTTTATTACAACGTAAAATTTAAATTGCAATGGTACAGCATCGTTCCGCAGTAAAATAGGATGCCATTAAAAAAAACTGAATAAGATATTCCAATTTTTTAAAAAAGAATGTTTTAATTCTTTGGTAACAATCCAGTCATTACTTTAAGTTTGAGAAACACTATTCAATGGTTAATCTCTACCGTCCTGTTAGAGAATATTCTCCAGCACAGGATGGGACAGTAAAATAAAATAGTTGGGTGGAATAAATCTCGTATTTATATATTCGGAAAGACTCAACAGATAAGCATACAAATAAGAACAACGTAGTATTCCCACGGAGAATAGATGGGTGAATAGAAGACGGTTTTCTTGTTATATCTCTGGGTGAGGATATCCAGATGGAGGAAATTTCAAAAGGAAACAGGAGTGTTAAATCATGATAAATAATGCCACCAAGTATAAACTTTCAGAATTATTTAGTGATATTAAATCCCAAGGAAATATCACCAATAGGTTTAGTACTGGATGTTGGTTATTTTAAAAATTAAAAATTACTTTTATTCGAAAAGGAAAAAAAAACGCAAGATTTTTCGAAAAATTAACATTTATTTTGAAACGTTGAAAAACTTTGGTAAGTGAACTAATTTATTAACGCCGATAATTGTGATGGATTTCACAATTTTGAACCAAGTCATACCCCACTCACCAAAGTGCCACAACACGTCAACGAGAGGATTTTGAAACTTGATGGACTGAACGTCCTTCAGTGGTAGCACGATTCAACAAAAATAACGCCAGCCATTTTCGTGACCCCGTCAACCTCGGCTATCACGGCCAGAAGTAGCTCCGGTACCCTACTGATCAAGGCAATGGACTCGTGCCCGGCGTGTCATGAGTTCGAGCCTAGTACCACTGAAGACCCTCCGTGTAGGGGGTGATGCACATTAAATCTGTCGAAGTTTAAAAACGTCCTCTGTAATAGTGTGGTGTAAAAGTTAGGAGAGTGGAGTGCAAGCTCAGATGTCATCCTCGTCACTTGACAGTGGTTCAAAAGGACGAGGTCTGTGCACCAAAAGCCCTCGAATTGCTGTACAGTGCGACGTTAATATTCACTCACTCATCACGGCCAGAAAACACTGATCGAAATCAATATGACCGACAGAGATTTATTCAACTATTTGTAGAAATATTTGAATGAGATTAAAAATATTATTACATATATATATATATATATATATATATATTAAATTTATATATATGTGTATATAAATTTAACTATTATTTATACAACATACTCTTTAAACATGGAAGTATAATTTTTGCATGTAAATGATAAATTATTAGCAGTATTTAAGAAAAATTTTGAAATCTATTCACAAATATTTTTAATATGTTGTATAGCATAGGCTCACTCAAAGTTTTATTCGCAGAAAAGATGTGCTGCCAAAATATTCAAAAGTGTATTTGCAATAATTTTCTTTAATCCGGAAATATATATTCAATACAAATAAAATAAAAAATAGTAAATATTTGAAAATGAGTTTAATTTCGTAAATATTCGTAAATAACGCATTTGTTCCACAAAAGCTGTAACAAAATCGTTTAAATTTTGATGTTGCAATATTATTTGTTTAAATAACGCGAAATTTATTTTTCTTAATAGGCACATTCATCTTTAGGCCGTGGGTAGCCTAGTGGTTACAGCACCGGACTCCGGACCGAAAGGCCTGGGTTCGATGCCCGTACTGCCGAGTACACACGGAGTACGTGCTCGTTAAATCAGTGGGTCTGAAAGTCTTGTGGGCTGAATCACGAGTGCAGGGAACTGGAGAAAATTTCTCTCCATTTCATGCCTGAATTGTGAAGGTGGAGATAGATGGTGGCGCAATCTATCGTAATGTTCTATCACCCCTTCGGGAATTTCACCGAGCTAAATCGTAGTCACCTGTATAGTGCTCAAGGCTAAGGCCAACGACAGGCGTACATCTATCCCATTGCCACGATGAACTTCGTGGGTCTCGATCTGTCAGACAGGTGGCATGAGCAACAACAACACATTTCTACCGGTAAGTAAACGAGTGTTTATTAATGCCGCACTATAAAGCAACACGAAAGCTGTTGGCAACGGACGTCGTAATTTTGAACCTCGGTCGAATGAGAACGATGTCTGAGTTGCCACCCTTCTCCAAACTACCACACCACGCCAACTTTAAGACATTGACCCTGACAGATTAAACGCGCATCAACCTTTCTTAACAGCGTGTCTTCTATGGCACTAGATCTCAAACTCATGACCATGACCACTAGGCTACCGTGACCACCAAGTGAAGAGGAAGGCACTTCAGATGGCACATGACTCTCCAAATTTCCATGTCAACATGATTGCTTTGACCTTCGACAGATTTAACTTGCAAGGGGGTGAGTAAGTGAATATTAACGTCGTACTGTTCAGCTACACGAGGGCTTTTGGTGACGGACCACACAATTTTGAACCATGGTCAAGTGACTTGGATGACACCTGAGCTGGCACCCCCTCTCATAAAAACCACTCCAACAGAATGACGTTTGAGCTCTCGACAGATTTAATGTGCATTGCTTCCCTACACGGTGTGGCCGCGGTAGCCGAGTGGTATAGGTATCGGACCGTGGCTTGCTTTGTCCCGAGTTCGAGCCCAGTACCACTAAAGACCCGCCGTGTAGGGCAGCGATGCACGTTAAATCTGTCGAGAGCTGAAACGTCTCCCGTTGGTGTGGTGTGGTAGTTAGGAGAGGGGGGTGCCAGCTCAGGTGTCGTCCACGTCACTTGACCATGGTTCAAAATTACGTGGTCCGTCGCCAAAAGCCCTCGTGTAGCTGAACATTGCGACGTTAATATTAAATCAATCAATCCCCTACACGGCGGGTCTTAAGTGGTACTGGGCTCGAACTCGGGACAAGGCCACGATCCGATACTTTGACCACTCGGCTGCCACTGTCACTTAGCTCTAGGAATATATTAATTTGGCACCTCAAACATTCAAAGTTCATTCCTTCACAGTTGAAGAGAATATTGAAAAAAAGTGTATGATATAAAAGACAGTTAAAAAAATGCACAAATAATCCGTAATTAAGTTTTATTGGTCACTGTAGCAGAGTTGCAAACTCGAGGCCTGAGTCTTTGTGCCACTGATGCTGTTGTCATATCCTTCCCGAATGAAAGTTGCCAGATTCTGAGACAGGTTGGACATCTAAACGATAGATGGCGACATCATCTATCTCCACATCTACAATTTAGGCATGGAACCATAGGGGAGGGAAATATTCTCCAGACCTCTGCACCCGTGGTTTCTGCTGCAACCACCCACAAGATTTTGGACCCCCTCATTTAACGAGCACGTATTCCATGTGTACTCGGAGGGTATTTGGTGGCATCGGGCATCGAACCCATGCCTTTTGGTCTGGAGTCCGATGCTCTAACCCCTAGGCTATCCATGGCCCTGTGTCACTGATAACCTCATGTATAGAGGGGCCAATGAGCGTTCAATATGCTCAACTTCATTCCCCTCACGTTGCCTTAGTGTGCAAGATTGGAAAATGAAACTCGGATGTGTCGTCCACGTAACTTAACAGAGATTCAAAATTGTGAGTTCCATCGCATACAGCTCTCGTTTTGCTTTAAATGGGGAGATAGATAAGAATTTAAATGTAATCTCGAGCTGTTTAATTTTAAAGTATGCACACCTTTTAATCCGAATCGAGTGAAAAATAGTTATCTTTTAATTCAAAAAAAGTTATCGATTTTAAAATAAAAAATTTGAAAATATAAATAAAAAATTCAAAACGTGATGAATAGATTTGGTTAAGAGGAAAAAGAAAATGCAATCAAGATAGAAGGAATCCAGATTTTTATCGTTTAAAATAGTAAATTTGATTTTGATTTTCTCCCAAAATTCATTTTCTGGAGGTTTTTTCCCTGAGGCAATTTAATTTTTGAACTTCTAATCCAATTGAAATCCTTGTTTACGCATGTTACTTTTTTGGAAAGATGAAGACTACACGCGTGACTTTCGTATTCTTTTGCTCGCGGGATGTCTTCTATGTTCGAGTAGTGTGTGCTTAAATCACAAAGAAACCGAACGTTCAGAACAGAACACTGCAATTATATATATATATAATTTCAAGAAGAAATTACTTTGTGTTCCTCTTATTTGCAGCAGTTATAATCAACATTCATACAACGTCTTTTTTAGGTAACCACCCACTTAGCAAACATGGCAATTTCGTTTCGCTCTTGCTCAGGAGATTCGACTCTTCTTCGACACATTCATTTTTATACCCCTCTAGAAAAATATGTTGTTGGTTGTGCTTCTTTTTTATATTACTAATTGATTTACAATATAAGGAACCGTTCTAGGTAGCTATAGAACTAGTGTTTCTTATAAACTAAAACTTTGTCGCAGGGAAGAAAATTAAAAATTGGCAGAATATTTTTTAAAGAAATTTTTCTCATTTATTTTTGAGCAAGCATTCTATTTACATATAACTAAAATATTATCACAATACATATGTTTTATGCTATAGTTTTCGAATATGGATTGAAATTGAGTTTAATAAAAGCAATTTTACGCGTTGTTTTTATTTGTAAATTCATTTATTTCCGACATTGAAAAAGTGAAGCTAATTATAGTATTTCATTTCTGTAAAGTGTAATTCTGAAAATGTATTATCCTTTAAAACTCAAAATACTTCCAACTGGAATATTTTCTCATTCCCTTCCGTACAACTGCTGTACAAACCATTCAGAAATATTTCATTCCCCTCCTTTTTCCCAGTAAAATAAGTACAATTTTTTCAAAGAATTGCAATACCATTAATTTTTGGATACATTTTAATTACCTCTGAATTTTGAAAAAAGAATCAAGTAAAAAAAAAAATATTTTGAAAAAGCGAAGTATTTTTCATGAAAATTTGAGCGCTATTTTTTCTTATTTATAATTTTATTTCTTAAAGATATGTAGATCATTTAAAAAATTCACAAAAAATTTAAGGGGATGGTGGACCTTCGCAGTGTTAAATTTAGGTCAAAATTGCGATTGTGATTTTGTACACACTATTAATATATACATATAGTCCTTATATTTCATAGAATAATTCTGTGTCAAAGAATTTTGTCATTTTGATTAATAATTACTGAATTTTTTTTTTTTATTTTACGCAAATAAATGTTTTAAATGCACTTTTCTTAGTTCGTAAATTTTCCCTTTTTATTTTTACGTAAAATGCTCCTTACGTTTCAAATTACGTCAAACCTCTTTTAAATTTTCACAACTTATGAAAGATGATATAATTCACAAATTTTGTGCATTAGTTTTCTAAAATATTTAACGGATTTTGTTTTGTTTTGAATACCTTGAAAGGGTGATAATTGGTGAAATATTTCATATAGTATAGAAAATATATCTTTTTTTCATTAAATTTTATTCTGTATTTTAAATTCATGCACAGATATATTTTGCTGTAGCTCATCTATACATAAACATTACGTACATATCTTAAAAACAAATCCGGAAGGAGCATTTTTAAAAATTTTAAAAATTAATTTTTTAAAAAAAATCAGTTTATATAATATAGTTTTTTAAAATATATATATTTAAATTCTGACATATAATATAATCATTTACTATACTGATTCCATTTTCAGCTAATTAAGCTAAAAATTTAAGAAATTAGTTTTAATGATCCACCGTCCCCTTACATAGTTTTTATTACAGTCTCTTTTCCTTAAAAGGTAGGCCGCGGTAGCCGAGTGGTATAGGTATCGGACCGTGGCTTGCCTTGTCACGAGTTCGAGTCCAGTGCCACTAAAGACCCGCCGTGTAGGGCAGCGATGCACGTTAAATCTGTCGAGAGCTGAAACGTCCTCCCGTTGGTGTGGTGTGGTAGTTAGGAAAGGGGGGTGCCAGCTCAGGTGTCGTCCACGTCACTTGACCATGGTTCAAAATTACGTGGTCCGTCGCCAAAAGCCCTCGTGCAGCTGAACAGTTCAACGTTAATATTCAATCAATCAATTCCTTAAAAGATGCAAAGAAACTTGAACTTTCAAAACAAAAACCTTGATTGGAAAAAATTTCGGCAAAGTTATCTATCGATAAGCAACAAAAACACTTCCAATCGAAATGAATGAGTGAATATTAACGTCGCACTGTTTAGGTTATACGAGGGCTTTTGGCGACGGGCCTCTTCATTATGAACCATGGTGAAGTGACGAGGACGATGCCTGAGCTGGCACCACTCTCCTAACTACCACACTAACAGGAGGACGATTGAGCTCTCAACAGATTTAACGTGCATCGCTGCCCTACACGCCGGATCTTTAGTGGTACTGGGCTTGAACTCATGACATGCCTGCCATGTCCCGATACCTTGACCACTGGGCTACCGCAGCCCTTACTTCCAATCGGAAAAATATTAACGAGTTACCCAAAGTCTTTTTTATGTTAAGAAACTTGGCATTTCTCTAAGTCTCTTCAATTAGATTAATTTCTATTTTTAAGGAAATGTTTGGATTCAAAATACTGCCTTTAATATAAAAAAAAACTTTTTTAAAAGCACTGCACTAAAGAAAACTCTATTTTTTATTGTATATTTAAAGAAATCATTCATGATTTTTGTATCATTTTGATAATTTATACAAAAATTTCAAAGCTTACAAAACATTTGGAGTGTGAATTTTTTCAGAAAAAAGAATTCTCTTCTACATCTAATTTTTCTCTATTCGTTCATTTTATTATTATTATTAAAGAATTTGTTTTAAAATGTGTCCCTTAGTTGGCGCTTAAGTATATGTAGTAGACCCCTAAGATATCTCATAGCTTCTGATTTTAACTTACATCACACTCTAAAGAAGCCCGAGGTTATTGGTAACGGACCTCGAAATTTTGAATCACGGTCAAGCGGTCATATGGAGTAAATGTAATTTAAAGGAGTAAATTAGATAGAGTGACCAGATAAGGCTTCGTCTTTTTCATCCTATCGAGGATTTTAAATTTATAACTCTGAAAAGAATGCTAAATTTTATAAGTTTTCTACTTAAAACTAAAACCATTTAATTTCATTTCAACAAATGAAAAAAAATTTTTTTCAGAAAATATATTTTTCAAGCAATATATATATACAGTCAGGTCTCGTTTTATGCGGTAGATACGTTCTACCGAAAAACGCATATAAAAAAATCGCATTAAAAAAGACATTACTTGAATGGAAAAAGTAGGGATACGTTCCTTAGTTTTCTAAAATCGCATAAAACCAAAACAACTAGTTAAAATTAACTTAAAACCGCAAAAAAAATTGCAGAAATGAAAAGAAATTGGCTGCATGATAAATTACTTCGAATGTCTGAAAGGAATTCATACAAAAGCTAGAAAAAAAACTTGTATTCAAACCTTAATTCATTTTATTTTATGGAAAAGTAATACACATTGTTTTATATTTTTAATCATTATCGCTATCTGATAATGGTTTGCACCGTTTGCGAAGTGGTTCCAAATCACCTTCATCATCAGAAGAGACTGTCTCTGCAATAGATATTTGCGGTAAAGGCCACGGATTTTCACAAACTTCATTCTCGTTCTGTGTAGTTCTTCCTTTTCTGACAATGTCATCAGTAATTAAACTTTGCGATGAGGATTCTTTTATTTTTTATAGAGTTCAGGATATCCAGACATGCAGTTCTGCAGCTCACGTTGTAATTTAGAGGCTCGTTCAGAATTGGGGGCATTAATAAGAAAATGATTTTCTAATTTACTGCAAAGTTGAAGACCTTCTTGAATTAATTTTCCAGTGAGGGGAGTTGATTTTTCTTCCTCATCATTATCACCTTCTAGACCTACGACGCCGTCTACAGTTAGATCTAAAGTTAAATCAATAATATCATTGTCACTTAATGCATCACCCACAAGCAATTTATCTACATCATTGTGGCTGAAGGTATTAAAACCATCTCCTCAATTTCATGTGCCAAATTAATTATTTCATCTGATAGCGTCGATGTTTGAGTAGATGTATTGTCTGTCACACATGCTGGCCAAATCTTTTCCAGCAGGCATTTAAAATTGTAGGTCTTATTTGAGCGGAAGCAGATGCAACATGAATTAAACAATCAAAAATAGAAAATTGTTTCCACACATCTTTCACTGTTTTGGACTCATTTTCTAGTTTATTCAAGATGAATTTGTACGTTGTCTTAATATAATATTTTTATGCCTTGATCTAATGCCTGAATAAGGCTTGTTGTATTGGGCGGAAGAAATACTAGTTGAACACATTTAGATGTTCTAACTCTGGATGACTTGCTGCATTGTCAACAATTAATAAAACTTTAAAATCCAGAGATTTTTCCTTCATATAGGCTTCCACTTCTGGTACGAAACAATTATTGAACCATTCTGTAAAAATAGCTGTTGTCATTCAGGCTTTCGGGTTAGCCATCCAATGCACGGGCAGTTGTTTTAAATCTTTACCTTTAAGGGCGCGTGGTCTAAGAGATTTATTTATTAAGAGAGGTTTCAACATCCGATCTCCTGATGCATTGCTACAAAGTAATAAGGTGACTCGATCTTTACTTGCTTTATGTCCACTTGCAGTTTTTTCATCCTTTGCGATGTAAGTACGATTAGGCAATTTTTTCCAATAAAGTCCTGTTTCATCAGCGTTAAATACTTGATCGGCAGAATAGTCCCCGTCTTCAATAATTTTCGCTAGCTCCTCTGGAAATATTTTTGCTGCTCCTTCATCTGCTGTCGCACACTCTCCCCTGTTATCTTAATATAATGAAGTGCATTTCTTTTTAAGAACCCGGTTAGACATCCTTTGCTAGCTGAAAATTCTTTTCTAGCTTGGGAAGTGGAAGTTGATGGTTCTGACTGTTTCATTGAGAGCTTTTTCTTGGATTAAATAACCACTTACAGGAATCCTTCTTTGAACTTGTTCCTCAATCCAAATTGCGATGGCTCTTTCCGTTCTTTCTAATAATACATCCCTTGTGTACGATGCAAATTTGGTGCTTAATTTTGTACCAGAAATGACCGATTTTCTTATTGCAGCTTCATTCTTTTTAATTGCTCTGACAGTAGGTTCGCCTAAATTAAAATGTTTTCCAATAGCCGTAGATCCTTCTCCTTTTCCTAAACGATCTAAAATTGCAATTTTCGTTTTCAACGAAATTGACTGTCTTTGATTTTTTTTTCTCCATTGGGCCAAATAAAATCTTAGAAAAGAAATTTAAAAAAAATTACACTTACGATTTTCTAATGAAAAATAAAACTTTACGACACTCACTTTAAATCCAGAAATCAAAATTTGCTGCTTATTATATTGCAACTTAAATTCGCCACTTATTAAAGTGAAATTTTTATAAAAATGAACTGAACGAGGCACCGCTAAGAGAAAATATAATTTCGAAATAATGATATCGTATCGGTATACAACTGAAATACAACTGAAATAACGAATGCGAATCTAAGACTGTCGCAGCCGAGCCGCAGACGTAAGCACCAAAAGATACGGAAATTCTCGGAATACTACAATCTACGTCTCAGTATAAAAAAATAATAATAATAACAAAAATCTAGAAATGTTTGGAATACAAACCGCACAACTTCAAAATCGCATAAAAACAATCCGCATAAAAAGAGACCTGACCTGTATATATATATATATATATATATATATATATATATATATATATATATATATATATATGTAATAGTTCCCTCTAGCATCCTTTTAGTTAACTCTTTTTAATAATATTTAAACAAGCTTTAATTCTTTGGTTCAAAACTAACGCTTTAATCTTAATCGTAATCAACTAGTATCCGAAATCCCTGTCCCGCCCATTTCAACCAATCAGAGCTACTATTACATAATAATCCCGCGATTGTCACTGCCGTTATACAAAGCGAAAATCTTGTGTGATCGCTCTCTTTGTCTTTGTGTTCGTCTTGTGGGATGTCGCTGCTGCTTGTCGCTTTTGTTATTGTGTATGCTTTCTTGTTTTTATCAAATATCTGTGGAATACAACTGTGAATTGTCCACATACATTATGTGTGTGTGAATAAAAAGATGAACGTCCACTCTGAAGACGTTTTCTGAGAAACTCTGTGTAAATAAACGAAAAAACCAACACTGCCACGATTAAAAAAGAAGCTCGATGTTTATGTGCCACACCAATTGACACCAAACAACATGATGAATCGAATTTCCATCTGCGAAGCCTTGGATAAACGGAATGAAATCGACCCATTTCTTGAACGGATGGTGACTGGGGATGAGAAATGGGTCCCATACGACAATATTACGATCGTGGTCAAAGCGCAGTGAAGCAGCTCAAATGGTGGCCAAACGACCAGGGAGGTTCTACTGTGTATTTGGTGGGACCGGAAAGGAACAATTTATTAGGAGTGGCTTCCGTATGGCCAAACACTAAATTCAGATCTCTACTGTCAACAACTGGACCGTTTAAAGCTAAGCGATTGACCAGAAACGGCCAGAATTGGCCAATAAAAGGGGTGTGGAGTTCCATCAGGACAACGCCAGACCACACACGTCTGTAGTGACTCACCAGAAACTCTGAGAGCTTGGTTGGGAAGTTTTAAAGCATCCACCATACAGTCCAGACCTTGCACCAAGCAGTTACCACCTTTTTCTCGCATTGCAAAACTTCCTGAATGATAAGAAATTGGGATCAAGAGAAGATTGTGAAAATCGATTACTAGAGTTTTTCTTAAAAAGGACCAAGACTTCTATGAGAGATGCATTATGAAGCTACCTTTAAAATGGCAACAAATTATACTATAAAACGGCGAAAATTTGACCCAAATCAGACAATCCGAAACATGTTAAATAAAGTTTCGAATTTCATGCAAAAATAATGGATTCCCCCAAACTAATATATATATATATATATATATATATATATATATATATATATGTTAACTTATCTGTATCATAATTGTTAAAATTATTAATTTATTACATTTTCGAAATGTATATGTATTTAAAGCTAGCCAGACATAAGCAAATGTTAATGTTTAAAAAATCATATTTTTTAAGAAAAAGTTTAAAAATATGCGTTAATTTTTTGATATTATAGAATATTATTATACATTTAAAGCAATTAGGACTTTTTTGCTTTAAGGCTGCATTATATTCTGCATAATTATCTGTAATAATTTAAAATTAAATGTAAATTTTAATAAAGAATATTTAATCAAGTCCTCTAGTTTTCGGAACCCTAATTATATTTTGTAATACTTCAGTAAAATAATAAACTATTAAAATTCTAAAATGTCTTTTGTTGTTGTTTGGGGTTTAAAACATGTGACAGATAAAGGAGCTCTGAATTTTAAAAACTTGCCTTTTAAAGTTCTAAGAAGTACAATTAAAACTCAAAAAATGATTGTATCCTGTTTAAAATAAATTGATAGAAAATATAAAGCAAAAAAATATAGATTTGAACATAAAACTGCATTTCTTAGGAGTATTTTTTAATATTGATGTAATACTTAAATACTAATATTCAAAAATAGATTTTTTTAGGTTCTAATTATTAGGTGTAAGTTATAGCCCTTGAAAATTTCCTTATAATCTTTTTTAGTATTAAACACATAAAAAATGTATAATTTTTTTAAGTTCAAAGGTAATCTTATTTATGTTTCACATTTATCTTATTCAGTTTTTTACCCTTATAAGCATTTTTCTAAAAAAATTAATCAATACTTTCACAGTCTTATTATGAAATTTTAATTGCAAAAATAGAAAAGAGAAGATGTAGGCTAAAATTACCCCCCCACACCACCACCGAGGATTATTTTCAAAGGGGTGTTGGAAAGCTAAAATCTTATTTTTTTGAAAAATTGAGATTTTTACATTTTCAAATTGTAGAGATTTTAACCTTTCTAAAAATACCTTACTTAAACTTCTAGAGTAATTAGAAGCCCTTAAGGTATCCGACTACGTTCGGAACCGTGATTTTGCAAAGCGCATAAATGGATAATTTTCATGATATTTAGTGTCACTTAGATTAGAATACATGCATAAAATTGTTTTAAGGACATTCTGACAAAAAAAAACTTATTTAAATATAATATTTTGGCAAAAAAATAACTTAGAATAATCGTTTTTCCAAATCTTCTCCTTTTGTAAAAAATGCTTCTTTTATAATAATATTTTGCCTGTATATAGGTCAGACCTCTCTACAGTGGTTCAACCAGAATTTTTGAAATATATATCTTAGAAGTAGGTTTATTCATATGTTTTACGACAACAGAGGGGAGCAATTTTAAGAAAAAAACGCCAATAATTATTTCAATTGGTGGTAACTCTGAAAATAATGTGAATTTTTCAAAAATTCTAGTTGAGTCTCTGTAGAGAGGTCTGAGCTATATGCAGGCAAAATATTATTATAATAGAAGCATTTTTCACAAAAGGAGAACATTTGGAAAAATGATTATTCTAAGTTAATTTTTTGCCAAAATATTATATTTAAATAAGTTTTTCTTGTCAAAATGTCTTTAAAACAATTTTATGCATGTATTCTAATCTGAGTGACACTAAATATCACGAAAATTATCCATTTATGCACTTTTTTAAAATCACGGTTCCGAACGTAGTCCGATACCTTAAAACCTATTTTTAAATAATCGTTAAAACTGGTCCACGTCCATTTTAATGGCGAAAAATGTAAACAAAGTACTTCATTTTTGCTTAAAAGTTGAACGTCTGATATAAACCAAAACATGTATTTTTTATTGTAAAAATTGAGCCTCTTTTATTTTTTTATTTCCTAGACGAATAGAAGCTTCACTGTATACATTAAAATAAATTTATCTCAAAATGGAAATTTTGCTGTCGAATGTACCTTTTCTGAGAAACTACTGTTCACAGGTATGTTAAATTGTAATGAAATGAGTTTTTTGTAAAAAAAAAACTCAAAAATTTATTTTTTACAAATTTTTTTATGTGAAAAATGGATCAAATTTCGCAATGTTTGATAAAATATTTCATAAATTATGAAAAAATTCAAAATTAGCTAAAAGCTTATTTCAGTATAATGAGAAAGGAGTAATTTAATTGTATGAAAAATTTCAAGCATGTGCATATTACAGTTTTTGAGAAAGGTACATCGAAAACAGCCAATTTAACACTGTTAGTATATATAGAGAGAGAGAGGTTTCCAACTCCCCTTCAAGAAACATGAGAGAAAACATTTTGAGAAGAAGTAATTAGAAAATATCCGCGCGCAAGAAATCAAACTTTACGTGGGTAATGTATTATCACAGTTTTTTCCCCCCGAAATAAACGTGACCGCGATAGCCGAGAGACTATGTGGCAAACTCGTAGACGGTGTTCCTTCTGTCAAGTCATAGGTTCGAATCCTTGTGCTACTGGAGACCTGCTGTAAGAAAACGTTGGTACACGTTAACTCCAATGAACCTCAAAGTCCTCACGCTGATGGAGTGTGCAGATTTGGAGAACTGCCGTTCACTCGACCATTGTGCAAAATGACGAGTTTCGTCGCCAATAATTCTCGTGTGTCTTCTGAGTGCTAGTTGCAAACTGAGAATTTAAAATTAATATTATGTGCAACACTAAACTGTTTTGATTTTAATTTACATCACACTCTGAAGCAACCTAAGTGCTCTAGGCCAGTGTTTCCCGACCTTTTTATCGCCGCGCACCGGTTAACGTTTAATTTTACTACGGGCTTGTGAGGGGAGAGACATTGTTTATATTTTAGATTGTTTTGATTTAATAATTGTATTTAACTTTATTTAAATGTCTTCAGAATAAAAAAACCCAGTTATACGAAAAAGTTAATATAAAGTGATTTCCAAGGAAAGTCTCACAAACATGAGAGAAATACCTTATAGTAAATAAAATGGAAATAATTTAATATCCCCCCCCTGGGTGACCCGGTACCATTTGATCACGGCCCAAGGGTTTGGGACCACTTCTGTAGGCGACAGACCTAATAATTTTGGACCACTCTCAAATGAAGTCTCCTATGAAGACTGAGCTCCCCCTCTCTCCTAACTTCCACACCCTGCCATCGTGAGGACTTTCAGCCACGACAGATTTAAAGTGCATCAGCCCTTCTACAGAGTAGGTCTTCAGTGACATCATGTTTCGAACTTGCGACCATGACCACTTGGCTACAGCAGCCTAAAATGCTTCAAAAAAACTTTATGAATAATATAGATTTAAAGTATTCAACAAAATAATTTGTTTTACATGAGAATAATCCTATTGCGTATTTTCTAATATTGTGTTTTGCATATTTAAAGAGAAAAGGTTTGGGCTCACTTAATAAATTTTAAAAAAATTCAACACACACAATATATTATGATAAATATATGAATACGAATAATAGAAAAAAATAACGCAACTTACGTAATGCACTTGAATGTAAGTTACGTAATTAATAAACAATTTATCTTAAGAAAAAAAATGCATAAATTTTCCCACTTTCAAAGAGGCTCTAAGCAACGTGATAAAGTAAATTGTATGTGCTATATACCCTCTATTTTTCTCAGCTCTTTAACAAATTAAATGTGTAGCAAACTTTTTATATAATTCTTTATAACAAAAAAAAACCCCAATCAAATATATAATTTATGCTATTTCAAGCATTAATCTGAAAAAAGATATCTAATGAAAGAGTAATTGGGATTATTATATCAATTAGAACTAGTTACTTTTCACAAGTAAAATATTTGACTTTTGTAAAATGTGGAAGTAGTAAACATTTCTCTTCAATTAATCCAATGTGCATCCAATTTCTGTTTTTGTATAGAAATGAAGCCATGTACTTTGTACAGCGGTGGTTTCTTCACCTAATTGCCCTCCTCCTAACAAGTTGCAGTTATCCGTGACACCCTTACACCGTAGTGTTACTCTTACCATTCCTTTCATGGTTTTCATTTCAATACTACTCCTTCTAGACTCCTTCCTACTACTGTCCTTCTTCAATACTTCCCTGGCAGAAACGATCGCTAGATCTCTCCTGAACAATTTAAACTCTGATGAGCAAACGTCTCGGATTGTTACAGCCAATCCAACTCGACAATTGTAACGTGCACGGCAAGCAAACCCGCAAAAAGGAATCTGTCAACTCTACAAGTCAATACCTAATTTACTAACAGCCTGCATCAGGTCTAAAGCTGAGTCAACGAGTAATTGTTACCCCCAATTTTTGCAACTAAATTTCCTGAATAAAACATTTAATTCATACGATACTGTTAGATTTTGTTTTCCGTATATCACATCTCTCAATTTTTGTCTCATATTCGGAAAACTCCTTGGCGCGTAACTTTTTATAATATACTGTTCTTTATTCCATATATAATTTATTATTGCTAGAATTTAACAACTTAACCTGAATTTGTATATTTAATTATAGCCAACATGTTATTCAATGGATAATGTTTCCTAATTTATCAAAATATTCTTCTCCGTAACGTATTTATAGCATGTAAAAAATTGTCAAGAATTTCCATACACGAAAATAATCCAACAAAGAGTAGAATATTGGTTATAACATAAGAGATAACTCAATTTACATCACATGAGATACTGATTTTATTTACCCATTATGATAATATCATGCGGATAAAATAATTGTTTACATGACTAAATGACTATTATTATACAACAATGCACTGAAAATTGCTGATAATAATATTAGCACAAATATTAGGGATCATCAGATGGTTAAGTACATGATAAGAATATTACATAAATACTAAGTAGCATTTTAATGAAACGAAAATTTTTTTAATATTTAAATGCTTTTTTCAAAACATTTGCATCATATAAAAACAATTTCTTTTCGCAATTTGTTTCGTAACGTAATTTTTTTTTTAAAAAAAATAACTTATGCGTAATGTAATTGTTTTTCATGTAGCTCTTATCGTAAATTAACCCTTAACTTCCCACTGTTGCATTTCTGCAACATGTGATTTATTTCAATTTAACAGACTCAATATTTTTTTAATTACCTACAAATCACTTATCTAAGAAAAAAAAATTACTGCAATGAAATACAGACTAATTTGTCACTAGATGGCAACACATTTTTTTCCAAAAAATCACAACAATTATAAATATCTCTGATGCCTCAAGAACTGTGTTTTTGCTATAAAAAGAATCCATTATATTTTATGCTTCCTCTTGTTTATTGACGAAATAAATTACCAGATAAGAAATTTAAATATTTATGTTCATTTAAAAGTAATTTCGATTTTCTAATGGAAAGAGAGTTTGAAAGAAATTTGATTTTAATTATATGTTGCAGGTCTGCAACATTGGTCTTTGGTTACCATTTTGACAAGGCCAAAAAGCGTATACTAACCCACGATAAAATTGATAGACATATGAATAATTCTGATGAATTAAGTGAGGATGGTCTTGAATATTCTGATGATGATGTTGATTTTTTACCTCATTGTGTGTCATCTAATAAAAATTGGGATAGCGACTGTGAAAATAGTGTTGGTTCACAAAATACAATTCAGAATGTTAAAAACAAATCTGATGATGATAATAAATTAGATGGAAATATTTCAGTCAGAGAACCTTTTTTAAATTTAACTTTTAAGAATAATAAAACATTGTCAAAGAATATTTTATGGAAAACTCAAAGCATTTAATTGAATGAAGAAGTAATAAAACTCCATGGAGATGCCACGCTCTCAAGAGAAATTATGTGGATTTGGACACTCCATACCAATTTTTTAAATATTTATAGACGGACAAGATCCTCAGTAACATTTATGAAGAGAGCAAACGATATGCTATTTAAAAGAATCCAAGTAAGCCTTTGACTATACAGAGAATGAAATAAATCAATACTTGGGTATTTGTATTGATGCATCTTTAGTTCACCTTCCAAACTATAGAACATACTGGTCTGAAGAGCTTGAATTTGATCGAATTAAAGAAATAATGCCTCTTAAAAAATTTGAAACTATTAGACAGTATCTCTCCATTTTAATGATAATGATAAACATCTACCAAGAGATCATCCTAACCATGATAGACTACATAAAATTAGACCCCTTTAAGATGAGCTAAATAAAAATTTTGCTAAAGTTCCTTTAAAAAAAACATATATCGATTTTTGAGCAAATATGTTCGACTAAAGTAAGACATTATATGAAACAATACTTACCAATGAAGCCACATAAATAGGAATTTAAATTTTTTGTACTTTGTGGGATATCAGATTTTGCCTAAAAATTAGAGTTATATTCAAGCCAAGAAAAAAATGAAAAGTATAGGCAGAAGGGTGAACCAGATTTAGGTGCTAGTGCAAATGTCGCAATACGATTAGCAAGAATTACAAGTCGTAATAAAAATTATACACTCTACTTTGATAATTATTTTACTTCTATTCCACTTTTAGCATACTTATCTAAAGAAGGGATATATTCTTCAGGAACCATAAACAGAAACAGAATTCCTAATCCAAAATTCCTATTGAAAAAGTTTTCAATAAAATGGAACGAGGACATTCAATGGAATTTGTTGGGAATTATAATGATGTATATACACTGGTGTGCAAAAATTAAGGACGAAGTCGAAAAATTAGCATATCAGCTGAACGAAGAGGCAGGGCGGAAAGAAAGACCAATCAGGAGATTAAGTAAGGTGATGTACGGTAGCACATGCGCAGATATGCAGGTAGACGTAATGGGGCAGTGTCTGAGTAGTATAAAGCATGTTGTCGGTGTAAGATCAGTATGCCTGGCAAAGAGATTGCACGCCGTATAGCAATTAAAATCACACCGAGTTGCTGCCTCAGCGAGAAATGGCGAATAATGAATCTGTTAGACGACATCTGGATGCTTTTACCCGAGGTCGAATCATTGGGAAGTTGGAGGAAAGGCCGCAGTGTGACAAGTGTGGCTGCAGAGTTCGGAATTGCTCACAGCATCGTTTCAGGAAGACAATTTCAAACTACAGGAACAGCTATCCGGAAGTTCAGTAGTGGTTGTCCACGAGGAACCACACCCGCAGATGACCGGTACATTGTCTTACAGGCCAGAAGAAACAGGCGGCAGACAGCGGGAGAAATCGCTAGACACGCGACACAGGCGACTGGACGACCGATATCGCGTTTTACCGTGGCCAGAAGCTGCACGGTGGTGGTCTGTTTGCACGACGCCCTGTACGGCGTGTACCTTTAACACCTGCCCATCGGAGAAGGCAGTCTGTGTGGTGCCGGGAACACTGGAATTGGAGAGACGATGAAGGGGGACTACTCTTTACACATATTCAGTTTGTGGCGATTCTCATCGCATACTCATCTGGAGAGAGCGGGGGAAGCCGCAATCATCCCTCGAACATCATTGAAAGGGACAGGTATGGAGGTCGCGGTGTTCTCGTTTGGGGGAAGGCATCATGCTTGGAAGTCGTACAGACCTTCATCTTCGACGCAGGTTATCAACGGGACCCGTTATTGTAACGAGATTCTTCTTCATATGTGCGTCTTTTAGAGGCGCTATGGGTCTGCAGTTCTTTTCATGGACGACAATGCACCATGTCATCGCAAAGTAGCTGCCGAACAACTTATAGTGAGGATATTGAACGTATGGAATGGCCGGCATGAATCCCAATTAATTTAGGCAGATGCTTGGCAGCTCGTACCTTACCACCAGTAACGATTCGGGAGCTTCGATTGGCGCTGCAAGTCGAATGGGCAGCAATACTCGGTGACACCCTCATTCTCAGCATCACTAGCAGTCAGGGGGAGATCATATCCCCTACTAAAGACCGGATGTTTTCTTGCTGGACACACCCATCACAGGGACCAGTCGCATTTTTGCGCTCCATTCTACTTTTCAATCAAGCTTCTTTTTTATCTGATTTCTCTTTTAGTAAGTGTTGCTTACATATTACACATGCTTACCGGTATTAAATGCGTTGATTTAACCGTCTCGTCCGAAATCTCTGTGACCGCATGAAAAGACAATAAAACTGCAATAAGGGCCTATTTGTGATTTTACACTCGAAAGTATCAGCCTGAGCTAGAGGTGTAGGATTACAAATTAAGTAATTAATATGAGAGAATCTGCGATAACGAAATACACGCATCAATAAGAGTGAACCGCCCTAATCTCCGATTCTAATATTAAATAATCAATCCTAATTGTATTCTTGTCTTTGTATACAATAGTATGCAATGTTCTTCTAATCGAGCACTAATAATATGCTTCCACGTAAAACTCATTGAAACTTGAAACATGAACTTAATAACCATCAACTGCCACAAACCAACATCAATTGTCTAACATTCCTTTACATTGCTATCACGCTTACTCTAAGATCCGATGTTTAAAAGTCCGTTCATTTGCATTCACATTTCATTTCTTGGATTTGGTTGGAAAAGACATTAATTCTGGCCCAAAGAACTTGTTAAAAAAAAAACACTGCAAAATAATATTTTCGATTTCAGATCCTCTCATGATAGAAAAAAAGGTATCACTTTTCGAAATCGGGATGAGCTTGATCTTCAGTTCGTTAAAATTCTAGCATAAATTGTTTGCATGGACACAATGTGCTCGCAGTACCACTCCAAAAGTAACTATACTTTACAGCACTATACTCAAGTAAATCACACACAAAAAAAGCGATTGATGCTTCCTGTTGTTCAAAAAAGACACAAATAGGAGAGCCTCTCTTCTGATATCGTACAACGTAGATAATTTTTATTAATTTTTAATTTAAAAAATTATCTTTCCTGGAGTACAATAAAACTGCAATACGATCTGGTAATATAATTGAATCAAAAAATTACCTAAATCTTTTTCGAATTCAAGCTTAATTAAATCTTCACTAAAAACTGCTTTTAGAGACATAATTTGATTTAAATAAGCTATATACTTTTTTGAAGATTACTTACTCCTTCCGCTACCTTCTGGTTGGTATGGGCCCAATTTTAAAATTTCCCTTAAAACTGCATCTATGGGCGTACGCTCAAATCAATTTTGTTTCTAAGTTTCGACTCCTTTGTTTTAGATAAGTATCCTTATTAGTTGGTGTCCGAAACTGTGTTTTTTTTTCTTGTGGATTAATTTTCACCCAGGGTTTGTTCACTTCTAGGATTACTACTAGCACTTGCACAAGATGATGAACTTGCGTATATTAAAAAGTTATCCAATTATGCATATCTGCTATTAATATTATACTCCCTTTTCCTTTCGAATTTTTCGTTTTTGAGAACCACCCAAAGTTTTTTTAACTCATTTTAGGGCCGCATTTCTTCTTGACAAAATAACAGTATAAGAACCAGAATAATTATGACAGTTCTAATATTACAAGAGAGAAGTGAGATACGAAGGAACACTCCTATATTGAAGTGCATTGAATATAAAAAAAATAAATGTTCTAAAAAAACAATTTTGTGAAACATTTCTCATCATGCTTTATTTGATTGAATACTCATTTAAATTTCTGTGCGCAGGTTTCTAAATTAAATCCAGATAATCCTAATAGTTTTTCAAGTATCGCAATACTATTTTTCATGAAAAAAGCATAGGTAACAGATGTACGTTATTTACGAGTTCGCTAAATGAAAATGAAATACATGTTAAGAAAAAGACGCCAATAAACTTTGCTACTTCAGTAAAAAAAAAAAAGTAACATGTCTTTTTTTTTCTCCATACCGCTAACATGAAGTTGTGATGTACCTCCCCTCAAGTACATCCCTCAAAGTAGCGTGAGCTAAAATGCTTCATGAAAGAACTAATTATCTTAATATGACTTTATTAAGATATTCAACTTAAACTTTTAACAATATAATTATAATAATTAATATGAGAGAATCTACGATGACGCAATACGCAACACACAATATAATTCAGACCAATCTCAATAATCGAACCGCCTAATCTTCAAATATACTAATAAGTAATCAATCCTACCTTATATATTGTTCTGTAATAAACTTGTTATGACGTTTAACTTCTAAACACCAATATGTTTATCCAAGACACGTAGAACTTAAATCTTGAACCACGAACTGCAATAATCCTCAACTGCCACAACGCACCTCAATTGTCTAACATTCCTTTACATTGCCATCACGCTTACTCTAAGATCCTATATTATTTGCATCTCTTCATTTCTCGTTTCTTGGATTTGGTTTTGCCATTAATTCTTTACTCACAATCCCCTCAAAATAATTACGTGCCTAAATTTTATTCTAACCGTTAATTTCTAATGCTTCACTTAAATTTTAATTTTTTCTATTCATCATAAGTTTAATTTTTTAATATTTCTCTTTAATTTGAATTTCCACAGTCAATAAATTTTACTTAATTAAATAGACTAACATTCAAAGTCATGCATTTTAATCACGGTAGATTCTCACATGTACAGAATAAATAGACGTGTCCCATCTGGGTAACAAAGCCGGGAAAAAACCAATATGATTGGAGGCCCACACGTCTCTTAACTAATAATTCTCCCTAAATGTTTATAAATTCTAACAATTTTTTCTTCTTTACATCTTCTCTTTAGCTCCGTTCTTTGTATAGGTTAATTTGAAGGGTCTATTTACCCTGAAACAAAAATCTCTTAAGTACTTTGAAAAAAACTTTTTACACATTATGATTACATTTCACAATTTTTATAAGTAATCATTTTTAAGTTGTAACTAATTTCTATACATATTTTTTCATCTGGTTCTTTCCAAAAACTTCCCCTCAAATCACGCAGCGCTGGTTAAACGTTATGTTAGTATGCTATCTACGCCGCGTTTCCCAAAACCAGATGTTCATTAATATGAAACAATATAACAACACATATATATACACTAGATAATCACAAACATTTTTTAATAAATAAAACAAACAACCAAACGAATTGTCGCATCTTAGCGAAGTCATAACAGAAGTAAACAAATGCATTTTCACAGTTGTTTTCTCCAGAATTATACAAAATAAATTTACAAGACAAAAGCTTTTTTTCTAGAAAACACACTCATTTTAGTGTCCACTTTTTGCTTTTCTAAAATTTTAATTATCCGACCGTGACTTGCTTTATTGCAAAATTCTTCCGACCACTTGTTCGAAA
Source organism: Trichonephila clavipes (assembly GCA_019973935.1). Lineage (NCBI taxonomy): Eukaryota > Metazoa > Arthropoda > Arachnida > Araneae > Nephilidae > Trichonephila > Trichonephila clavipes. Next base: position 116,927 of record BMAU01017921.1, read on the forward strand.
GAATATAAAAAGAAATGATACACACACACACAACCTGGTTCTTATAACTTGTAGTTGGCGTTTCCTTCCAAGACCTCCAGTGACAAGGCTTTCTTTGTACATGGTCTTGCCGTTGTTGATCAACTCCTCGTCTGGCATTCTTGTTCTTGATCTTGTTTGCTCCTCGATGTATGGACTATCGTTCCTTTCTCTGTCTTTTTCTGGATCGAACCTCCTTGTTGTGTCTTCTCCTCCCTATGGTCGGTCGCGACCCTTCTCTTTTCCAATTCGTGGTCTAAGGTTGTAGCCGCTTGTGGTGGGCGCTACTGACTCTTCCCTTCGTCTTTTCTATCTTATATTTGGTAAAACACTATTAGTATATCTCTCTCTCATTTGACGATAAATTTCTTTTAAGAACTCTATGTTCTGAACCCTTCTGAACGTTCCTTTCTGGTCCTCCCGACCTAGATTCATGTCATCTTTTATAGCCTAACTTTTCATTTTTTACTTTTATTAATCATTCTACTTTTCTCAGACCAAGAACTAGGTATTGATCTGATAAGTGGTCCGCGCTTATTGGTCTTATTTGTGTGTTTCTCTCTGATTATTTCTAAAACTTAACCCTTTTTCCTCCAACTCACGCTTTACTTCTGACCCTTTCTTTTTACCATCTCGCGAGTCATTTGATCTCCGTTGTACTCTGTAAAAACATTTTGATTCATCGATCAAATTACCGTTATCCGAACTACCAGTTCCTATCTCCGTCTGTCACATTTCCTATGACGATATATTCGAACCTGATCTACATTAATCGTTAACCTTTTTCCCGCCTTCCATATCACTATACGTTGTTATTCTTTACTCTATACGGACCTTAAAATTTTGGTTTAAACTTAGCTATACCACTTTTCTTGTTGCCGAACTTAAAGGATGTGTTGCTACCAAAACCCAATCATTCACCTTTATTTGCACATCACGCCTACGTCTATTATAATATTTCTTCCATTTTCATGTTTAGTTTCTGTGTTTCGTCTAGCATCCTCAAACAATCTCTCAATATCTCCTACTGCAAATTCCGTTCCATTGATACAATCACTAGTATCTGAAAAGGCGTAATTAACTTTCTACCTAAAAATAATTCCGCACGGGTTTTCGCCGTTGTTTCGTTTTACAGCCGTACGAATAGCATAAGCAAACTCACGTAAGAATTGGTCCCATGTGTCATGTTTCTCATTGACATAATTTGCAATCATTTGCACCAGATCGCGATTTACGCGTTCTGTTCTTCTGAGGTCTATAAACAGTCTTCACATGCCTTTAGCCTAATCTTTCACTTAAATTCTCAAAAAAATATCGGAAATAAATTGGGGACCGTTATCACTAATTAATTTTATTGGAGCTCCAAAACGCGATATATAATTATCAAAAATATTATCTGCTATAACTCGAGGAGGCTTTTTTAAGGGGTATGATTTCATCCCACTTGCTGCAATGATCCGTAATTACTAATACATATCGGTTACGTCTTACTCTCGACACGGGATACGGACCTAACAAATCTAACGTAACTATTTCATTTGGATAATTTGATACAATTGGTATTAACCGACCTGCTGGTAACCCGTTTTTATAATTATTAATTTGACTCATATGGCATGTAGAGACATATTGATCAATAAATTTTCTCATATACTGGAAATAACAAACATCCCTTATTTTATAATAAGTTTTAAAACGTCCGAAATGACCTGCTAATGGCTTGTCATGAAATTCTCTCATAATTTCATTCCTTAAAGATTTTATACTCGCATTTCTCCTAATGACGTTGCATATTTCGCATAAAATAACAAGCCTTCTACTAGCCTAAAATTGCGAGACCAATTCTCACATATTGCCGCATTAACCGAGCTATCTTCTGGGTTTCTAGATATCTATAGATGGGACCTAGTTCTGGGTCTGTGTTTTTTGTTCTTCTATTAACTGATCTGGTGACGAAAGTACAAAATCTCTGATTATTGCACAATTAACTTTCTCTCCTTGTATACTTTCAATTGTATTATTATTTAAAACATTAGCCACAACATTTAACTTCGTTTCTGACAAATCAACGTGCAAATTGCCGTCATCAACCTTAATATCTTCAATCTGTGATTCTTGAATCGCCAACGATTTCTGATCAAAGTCCAAAATGATCTTTGATCCACCTATGAAGTCTATCCCAAGAATACATGGGTATTCCAAATCTGCTAACACATGGAACAACTAAGGTTTTTCGAAATCATGTATTCGAATATTTAATTCCACAACTCCCATATTTCGACATTTAGCTCCCTGCGCCGTGATCACCTGAGTACTCGATTTCTTTACTTAATTATAAAAAAAATATTTTTGGTATGTCTCTTCCGATATAAATGAGTTTTCCGCTCCAGTGGCCCATAACGCTTTCGTAAAAGTTTCGTCTAATAAAATAGGAACATACGGAAGTTCTACCGGAGACATACATATTTCTGAAAGTTTAATCGGTGACTGATTTATCGACTGCGTCTGATCACCTTTAATATCATTCACTTTCAAAACATTTAAACGTCCCATTTGTTTTCTACTGCCTCGACTAAAATTTTCACTCGAACCCCTATTTCTTTGGTCCCCTCTACTAAAATCGTCATTTTGACCTCGATTTCTGAATTGATATCCCCTATCGTTAAATCTGCGATCATCGTTTTGAAACCTATTCCTGCTCTCGAACCACTGATTTCCTTGACGGTTGTTCTGATTGCTACCCCTATAATCATTTTTACCATTATTTGGTCTATGTACCACTTCAATATTTCTCCAATTTCCTAGATTATTACCAACATTAGACATCCTGCGCTCATCCCAACCTCGTCTTTTCACTTTATTACTATTTCCCGAACCCAATGTTGCCTTGCACGATTATCTTTCCTCAAACTTAGCTAATACTTCTAATAATTGGATCGCGTTTTGTGGGTTACGCACCTCCACATAGTCCTGCACTTGCGGCTCAAGTCTAACGAAAATGTGATCTACAAGGGCTTTCTCAGAAATCCCCAGTTCTAACTTCTTATTTAATTTTAGTAAATCGTAAACAAAATCTGTCGGATCCTGGTTCTGTCTTTGCTGAGACGCGTTAAAACGGGTATCTGAATCCTTCCTATTTTGGATGGCAGGGAATGCTTTCGACAATGCTGCTTTCAGCTGTGCGAAGTCCGTGGCGGTATTTTGCACTAACGTCGATCCGAATATTTGGTACCAATCCAGGGCTCTACCCACAAGATGACCTTTTAAATAAGCACACGATAAGTCACTGGGTATTTCAAGTAATTTAATTTGGTTATCTATACCCTCTAAAAATTCGGTGACGTTCTCCGACACAAAAAAAATATACTTCTGGCCAAACATTAAATCCTCTCACGTTTCTCATCTTGGGGTCATATAGATTAAACCTAGTTGGCCGCCATTGTGATGTACCTCCCCTCGGAAGTACATCCCTCGAAGTATCAGCGTGAGCTAGAGGTGTAGGGATTGCGAAAGGACTCGGATCAAACATTATCTTAATATAATTTTATTAAGATATTCAACTTAAATTTTGAACAGATATAATATTATAAATTAATGAATGAGAGAATCTACGATGACACAATACGCAACACACAATATAATTCAGACCAATCTCAATAATCGAACCGTCTAATCTTCAAATATACTAATAAGTAATCAATCCTACCTTATATTATTCTGTAATAAACTTGTCTTTATCTACAATGGTATGTAGCTTGACGTTTAACTTCTAATCGATCACCAATATGTACATCCACGACACGTAGAATTTAAATCTTGAACGGCGAACTTCAATAATCATCAACTGCCACAACGCACGTTAATTGTCTAACATTCCTTTACATTGCCCTTGAATTGCCATTACCTTGCCATCACGCTTAATATATAAGATCCTATATTTATCTTATATTATTTGCATATCTTCCCTTCTCGTTTCTTGGATTTGGTTGGAAAAGAGTTGCCATTAATTCTGGCCCAAAGAACCCAAAAGACTTGTTAAAGAAAAGACGCGTAAGACGTCACAAGTTGGTAACGCGTTTTTATAATTATTAATTTGGCACATATGGCATGTAGAGACATATTTATCAATAAATTTTCTCATATACGGGAAATAACAAACATCCCTTATTTTATGATAAGTTTTAAAACGTCCAAAATGACCTGCTAATGGTTTGTCGGGAAATTCTCTCCTTATTTCATTCCTTAAAGATTTTTTTTTGGGGGGAATGTATACTCGCATTTCTCCTAATGACGTTGCATATTTCGCATAAAATAACAAGCCTTCAATTAACCGAAAATCTCGGGACCAATTCTCACATATTGTCGCATTAACCGAGCTATCTTCTGGGTTTTCCAGATATCTATATATATGACCTAATTCTGGGTCTGTTCTTTGCTTTTCTATCAACTGTTCCCGTGACGAAAATACCAAATCCCTGATTATTGTACAATGAGCTTTATCTCCTATTATACTTTCAATTGGGTTTCTCGACAAAACGTCAGATACTGTATTTTTAGTTCCGTGGCGATGCTCCCATTCTATATTAAATTCTGCTAATTTTAATGCCCATCTGATCATTCTATTTGACAAATTTTTACCATGTGTTAAATGCGTTAACGCAGCGTGATCCGTAATAACATTAATCGGCAAAGAACCTAAATAAGTTCTGAATTTATTCAGAGCCCAAACCGCTGTTTAACATTTCCTCTCTTTTACCGTGTAATTCCTCTCCGCAGTACTAAGCGTACGAGAAGCAAATACTACTGGTCTCTGCTCTTGGTTTAGAACTACTCCTACCGCCATTGAGCTTGCATCCGTAAATAACTCAAAAGGTTTCTTGAAATCTAGCAATTTTAAAACTGGCGCTTTTGTTATGGACGCCTTGACCGCGTCGAATGCTTACTGCGCCACAATCGGCCAAATATATAAATTTCTTTAATTTTCGTTTAAGATTATAAAGAGGTTCGCAAAGATCGGCATAATTTTTAATAAATTTTGCGTACCATTTGGACATTCCTAAAAATTTCGACACCTCTTTGGAATTACGTGGTGGTTTCATTTCAACTATAGCTTGAACTTTTGTTTCATCCGTGTTTTAATTCCCTTCTTTTTAATAATTAAACCCAACTATTTTAACTCCTCACAGCCAAATTTACATTTGTCTTTATTCAATGTTAACCCCACCTCATGTAATAATCGAAAAACTTCTTTCAAATGCTCAACATGTTGAGTGAATGATGGAGATGATATAATCACATCGTCCATATAAACATTCACAAACTTCCCTATCACGGGTTTGAGAATTATATCTATTGCTTTCTGACAAGCCAAATGGCATACTGCGGAAAGCGTAAGTACCATTTTTCGTGACAAACGCCGTCTTAACTATACCACTAGGGTTCACAGCTATTCGAAAATATCCCGACCGAAGGTCGAGGGCTGTCATTATCTCTGTGTGGGGTATATTCATTATTAAACCGTCTGTTAATGGTAAATGATACTGAGGATACTTTGTAATCGCATTAATTTTCCGATAATCAACAGCAAATCTTTACACTTCCGGATTATCCGGCGGTGTAACTCATTATTCTTTCTACATAACACAACAGGTGACGCGTACGGGGATTGAATGGGAATTATAGTTCCTTCTTTCAACATTTTGTCTACGTGATAGTCAAGAATCTCCTGTTTCACTCTATCATACCTGTACGGCCGGGAAACAACGGAGGGTTATCTCCCGTGTCAATCTCATGATATAAAACATGCATAAACCCTGGTTTATCGCAAAACAATCCTTTGAAAACTATCAAACAAATCTTGTAATTCCCGTTTCTATATTTCTTCTAATTTTGTCTTAGAAAGATCTATTTCTACTTTTTCTACTTCAGCCGTTTTAACCAACTTATTAATCTGCGAATCTGGAATCGCCAAAGATTTTCGATCAAAGTCTAAAATAATCGTTGATCCACCTATGAAATCTATCCCAAGAATACATGGGTATTCCAAATCTGCTAACACATGGAACAACCAAGGGTTTTCAAGCCCCCGTATTCGAATATTTAATTCCACAACTCCAATATTTCGACATTTAGCTCCCTGTGCCGTGATCATCTGAGTAGTCGATTTCTTTACTTGTTTATAAAAAAATATTTTCGGTATGTCTCCTCTCATACAAATGATTTCTCCGCTCCAGTGTCCCATAGCGCTTTCGTAAAAGTCTCGTCTATTAAAATAGGAACATATGGAAGTTCCACCGGAGACATGCATATTGCTGAAAGTTTAATCGGTGACTCATTTATCGACTGCGTCTCATCACCTTTAACATCACTCATTTCAAAACATTTAATCGTCCCATTTGTTTTCTACCGCCTCGACTAAAATTTTCCTTTGAACCCCTATTTCTTTGTCCCCTCTACTAAAATCGTCATTTTGACCTCGATTTCTAAATTGATATCCCCTATCGTTAAATCTTCGATCATCCTTCTGAAATCTATTTATTGTTTTCAAGCCACTGATGTCCTTGACGACCATTCTCGTAGTTACCCCTATAATCATTTCTGCCTTTACTCGATCTACACACCACTTCAGAATTTCTCCAATTTCCTCGATTATAATCAACATTAGACATCCTACGCTCATTCCAATCTCGTCCTTCCACATTATCACTATTTTTTGAAACCCGTATTGCATTACATGAACATCTATCCTCAAACTTAGCTAAGACCTCCGATATTTGGACCGTGTTTTGTGGGTTACACACTTCAACATAATCCTGGACTAGTGGTTCAAGTCTAACAAAAATATGATCTGCAAGGGCTTTCTCAGACATCTCCAGTTCAAATTTCTTTTGTGTTTTTAATAAATCGTAGACAAAATCCGTCGGTTCCTGGTTCTGTCTTTGCTGTGACGCGTAAAAACGTGTTTCTAAATCTTTCCTATTTTGGATGGCAGTGAATGCTTTCGACAATGTTGCTTCATAGTTGTTTAATGTTGCCGTGGCGGTATTTTGCACTAACGCTGATCCGAATATTTGGTAGCAATCTAGGGCTCTCCCCAGGAGATGACCTTTCAAATTAGCACACGATAAGTCACTGGGTATTTCAAGTAATTTGATTTGATTGTCAATACCCTCCAAAAATTCAGTGACGTTCTCAGACCCAGAAAAGTACATTTCTGGCCAATCATTAAACCCTCTCGCGTTTCTCATCTCGGGGTCATATAGATTAAACCGAGTTTGGCGCCATTGTGATGTTCCTCCCCTTGGAAGTACATCTCTCGAAGTATCAGCCTGAGCTAGAGGTGTAGGATTAGCGAAAGAACTAGGATCAAACATTATCTTAATATGACTTTATTAAGGTGTTCAACTTAAACCTTTAACAAATTCAATTATAATAATTAATATGAGAGAATCTACGATAACGAAATACGCAACACACAATAAGACTTAATATAATTCAGACCACTATCTATAAGTGAACCGCCTAATCTCCGATTCTAATATTAAATAATCAATCCTACCTTATTACAGCTTGGAGTAACGCCCAGTCTTGTAATAGTATGCAACTTGGCAGGTTCCTTCTAATCGAGCACTAATAATAGGTATCCAAGTCACGCAAAACTCATTCAAACTTGAAACACGAACTGTAATAACCATCAATTGCCACAAACCAACATCAATTGTCTAACATTCCTTTACATTGCCATCTCGCTTACTCTAAGATCCGATATTTAAAAGTCCGTTCATTTGCATCTTTTGTTCACATTTCATTTCTTGGATTTGGTTGGAAAAGAATTGCCATTAATTCTGGCGCAAAGAACCCAAAGGACTTGTTAAAGAAAAGACGCGACACATTTGCTGGTGAAGAGCCACTTGGAAAAGTAATGAGATATGACAAAACTAAAAATCATGTAGAAATTATTAGGCATCATGTCATCGAAGGATATAACAAACATAGGGGAGGTGTTGATTTACTAGATAGCATAATAGCTCGACACAAAATATTAATTATTATTTAATTTATTATATCTAGTTATCGTAAATGCAGGGTTACTGTACAAGAGAGTGGAAACTGATAAGGAATCTGAAAATAAAAAAAAATGAATCAAATCTTAAGTTGCATCCTTCTTATGTAAAATGGGGTACAATCAAAATGCTAAAAGAGGAAAATCTCGTAATACTTCCATAGAGCAAATGTTTCAGACTAAAACAATGTAAAAAGACTGCCAATAAGGTCATTGGCCAATAAGGTCAGAAGAGAGAATACGGTGCAAGGTTCCAAAGTGAACAGTAGGAATTGGTTATAACAAAATCAATAACTGCTTAAAATTTTTTCATTGTATGTAAGGCTAAAGCAATTTATAACAATGAATAATAAAATTCTCATATAGAAAAAGTTTTGTAATTTACAGCATTACCGCTCAATATTGCACTTCTGCAGCAAACAAAAAAATGAGTGAAATTCAATTTAAAACTGTTTAATATTTTAAAAAAATATTTTTTCCTTTTATTATCACTTGAGAACTAGCTGATATAATTTTTTCATAAAAATTTTAAAAATTGAAAACTTACGGGCTAATAAAACATTTATTCTATTTTATTTTATTTTTAATATCCCATCCTAAAGCAATGCGAGGTCTAATAGGACCTCACAATTTTAATCCTTGGGCAAGTGACGAGGGTGATATCTGAGCTAACACATTTCTTTCAAACTACCACACCACACCACGCCAACGTAGGGATTCTTAGCCTCGACAAATTGAACGTGCATCAGCTCATCTACCTTCAGTGGCACCAGGACTGGAACCTGCACGAGTTTGCGGTTAGCCACCATTTCTACTCACCATTTTAGAACGCGAAATTCGAATCAGATTCGAAATCTCTAGCTTATTATTTAGTTTGGCAAAACCATTTGAAGCCATATCTAGGCTTTTGTCAAAACAACCTAAACATAAATTTAAAGCGTAATAAAAGTACATTCGCAATATGTAACTGTACATTTGAAATACAATATATCTTGAATATACTTCAGCAATAGTTCTTCAAAATTTGTTCCGTCATATATATAGGGCTACAATTATAGATTATTCTATACCAATTAACATTGATACATTTTGTGTGATTTTATATTTTTTCTGAATTAAAAAGTCAGAAATAGATGTAGAACATCTTAGAAATAGTATATATATATATATATATATATATATATATATATATATAACCTAAAGCAGTGATTCTTAACCTTTTTTTTTTGTTGTTGTTGCGGTACACTTTTTACAATTTCACAAAATGTGGAGCCACTCTAATCATAAAATAAGTTTAAAAGAATTTTACTTATATGTAATACATTATGTAAAATAGTTTACATGATAATAATTTTCAAAGTTAAAGTAATATGTACGACAAAGGCAGCAAAATGTTCATTGAGTAACTAATTACAAATTAATTATAAGAATACATTTAATGCGAAATTTGAGCTAGATGATTTTCGACAGTTTCGTTTGTGTTTGGTTGTAAAAAGAATTATTCCACTCTGATTTCATCATCTACATTTAAAAGTATAGATCTTTTTTCATTTTTGTATTTGTTAATGCTGAAAATCCTAATTCAAGTAAATAAGATGTAGAAAACGGTAACAATACTTTAAAAACATTTTTAGCTATTATTGGATAATCGCCTCTAATTTTAACCCTAAATGAAATAATTGACTCTTCCGAACTATTTGAAATTAATTCTCGAATATTACATAGCGCGACATTAGTTTTCCCTCTCTATTCGAAGTGAATTCATGTACAGATGTATCCGTTATCATAAACTGGAGTACGAACCCAATCGGATTTTTTTTATGTCCATCTATCCACGAAAGGATAAGTTAAATATACCATGAATAACCCTTGGTTTATTTCTATAAAACAACCAAAAATGATTCAGTTACGGATTTTTTTCCCTCAGAGTATAATTAATAATTTAAAAAAAATTGATGGCGCACTTGAAGAATTTGACGGCACATTAAAGTGCCACTGCACAGTGTGGTTGAGAATCACTGACCTAATGGAACACTTCAAGCTCTAGCTGATAAACGAAAGCCACAAAGGGGGAATAATAATAATAGGCAACTAAACACATTTATGTCTAAAACTGAAGATCATAAAGTGTTAACAAGATATTCTAAGTAATATATATATATATATATATTTTAGAAATACTATCGCGTCTTCCATGTACGTTTGACTTTTTAAAATAGCGATCATTCAAGATTATTGTACAAGTCATCGCACTGTATATTCCTTTGTACTATTCAAATAAATGTGTCACCCTTTCAAATAAATAAGCTGCTAGAGTATTTGAAACAATTCGTAAATGAATGTGCTTTTCATTTACTCAATTAAAGCACATTTCGATATAAATTATGGACGCTTGTTATTGCGACTAATGAGTTCCAGAAAACAGATCAATACGCATGGTTTCCCTTATAGGATTGCAAAATGGAAGTTCAAAGTGCTCCGCGGACTAGGTAACACGTTTTAAAAGTGAGAGAATATAAAATGATGCTATCGTTAAAAGTAATAATGTAAAGAAATAGGTTTGACTTTAGGTTGCAATCCACGTCTTGTGTCAACAATTTCTGTAATTGGATCATTAAATTTAGAAAGTTTCCAAAATAACTTTCATCATTATTTCGGTTCTCTGGATTCCCGCTTTTTCCGTAGTGGATTTACTGAACATGTATCATTATTTATATTCTTATGGATTTGATTGAAACTGTAGAGATTTTATTTAAATCTATGTGATAGTGTAGGTTTTTTTCAGAAATTTCGATAAAACAAAAGGGAAAGAGAGTAATTGTTTGCAATAAAAACAAATTCAAGTTATTACTTTGATACATTCATGAATGCTAAAAATTAGAAAACAGGAAAGTTTATTCTAACTTCTTTAAGAAATAGATGCAATTATTGTTCCCAAACGGGCTTAGTTGCATTCCAGAATTTATTTGATTAAATTAGGGGAAATAATTTTATGCTATATTTGTAGCTAAACTGTAACCACTATGGTAAAGTGTGTGTGTGTTTCAAGTTATTCTCAGTACAAAAATGAAAAAGTAAAACAAACAATTATTAATCAATTGTTATGATTATTCTATGCGTCTGTAAGACCTCGATTACGCCTATATACAATATTCTAAGTGAGTGGTCCCAAACACAAGGGTAGTGGATCCCGCGTACGGTTTATATGGTACCAGGCAACACTAGGATAATTTTAATACTTCTACTTTATTTACTGTAGTGTATTTCTCTAGGGTTTGTGGGACTTCCTAAGGAAATTACTTTATATTCCGTGTTAAATCCCTTTATATTCATTTTTTGATGCAACTGTATTTTATTCTGAAGCATGTTTAAATACAATTAAATTAAAATGATAAAATCAAAACAATCTAAAATATAAACAATCAATCATACCACTCACCGGCTGGGTGGTGTGGTTGGTTTGTCACTAGCCTTCTGCACCCAAGGTAGCGGGTTCGATCCCGGCCCAAAGTCGGTGGATTTTCATGATGCAGAAAATTGACAGCGACCATGTCGTAAGATTATACGGCTTGTAAAAGATCCCTAGAGTGTCTGTTTGGCTTGGATGCCCTCGGAAAAATTTAATCCTAGTGCGCGTTCGCATCTTTAGAGCTCAAACTGGGTGTTAAAGTTATCTGCGGCGATTGGTATCCGCCTATAGGGCACCGCACTAAAAAGTGATACCAGCTTCTGGGGGATGTACTCGGTCTGCAGTGGTTAATGATCAATTCGCAGCCCATTAGAAATAAAATAAAATAAAAACAATCAACTTCCCCACACCTTTCAGCGCGCCGCGGTAAAATTATCAAACGTTGTCCTGTCCGCGGCAATAAAAAGGCTGGAGAGCACTGTTCTAAGTTACTAAAACGGTAAATTTTATGTGTGCGTTCGAGTCCTGGAACCAATGAAGAGCCCCCGTCTAGGTACACGTTAAATCTACTGAAGCTCAAATTCCTCATGTTGATGTGGTGTGGAAGTTTGGAGAGAGGGACATCACACATAGTGCAAGTATCGTCCTCGTCACTTGACTGTGGTTCAAACTTACGAGATCCTTAACCACAATAGCCCTCCTGTTGCTTCATAGAACAACGTTAATGAAACAATCAATCAATTTGTGACTGTGTTATTATTGCTTAAGCATTTATTTTAGTTATGTGTCAACCATACGTGTTTTTTAAAAGTACATTTGTTTAATGTAAACCTTTTCCAGATATAGATTGTACGAGGAATATGTTTTCAATTCACAATTTTTTTATTTCAATCTCCCAAAATTCACAATATCATTTAGTCTTTACACTTCTTAAGGTATCCGACTACGTTCGGAACCGGGATTTTCAAAAGAGTATAAATGTTTATGATAAAAGAGTATAAGAGTTTAAATATTTATGATATTTAGTGTCAGTCAGATTAGAAAACATATATAAAATTGTTTTAAGAATATTATTACAGTAAAAAATCATTTAAGTACAATATTTTGACAAAAAATGAACATATGTGTGTGTGTGTGTGTGATGATCACTTTTTAAAATATTCTCCTTTTATGAAAAATGCTTCTATTATAATAATATTTTGCCTGTATGTAGCTCAAACCTCTGTACAGAGGCTGAACTTGAATTTTTGAAATATATGACTTAGAAATTGATTTATCCATATTTTACTACAACAGTAGGGATAAATTTTAAGAAAAAAAACGTCGATACTTATTTCAGTTGGTGGTAACTCAGAAAATAATGTGAATTTTTCAAAAATAATAGTTCAGACTCTCTGGAGAAGTCTTTTCTTTAAAATAGCAAAATATAATTATTTTAGAAGCATTTTTTATAAATAGAGAACATTTTGAAAAAAGGTTATTCTAAGTTTATTTGTTGGAACCTCCCTGGGTTCCACCCAGGACACCAAGATTAATTTGAGGGAAAGAATCACTAAGAGCCCTTTGTATAGTAATAACTTGTATTTATTACATTGATTCAAATATCAGAAACTCTAATAACATATAATATTTCTATGTTACGTCAAACAAAAGGGATTTATCTTTCATATTAAATTAAATTACGAATTATGAAATTAATCAATAATTACGCGTAAGATCAAATAAGGTCTACCGAAAGAGGAGGTCCGAGAAATACACGCAACTCGAATGATTAGCTTTTATTAACCTAAACTAATTTTATTAAACTAGCGATTGTTCGAAGCGATAATAAACTGTATTATATCAATACTTTGGTATCTTCACAAGATTCTTTCGTAAATTGCTTACAGTCACTCTCCCATAGCGTAATCCAGTAGAATCCTCCAACTTGAGGCTACTGCTGCTGGCTCAATAGCCTTCATCTTTGCTTGCTTACAACGCTCTACTTAAATACCCTATCGACTTTGCATATCCCATTCGCTTTTCGGAGTTCATTGGATGTATACGCGAATTTTTAATCCCCAAAAAGATCCCTAAGAATATTAGTGGAAAGGTTCCGTACAGATTCGTCACAATTCTCTTACCAAAATATTGTATTTAAATAATTTTTTTGTCATAATTTCCTTAAAACAATTTTATACTGTATTCTAATCTAAGTGACACTAAATATCATGAAAATTATCCATTTATGCACTTTTTTAAAATCATGGTTCCGAACGTAGTCGAATACCTTAAGGTACACCAGATCGAAAGAGCTCAAAATAATATATACAGTCGAACCTGTTTTTGTGCGGTCTTTTTTTATGCGATTTCTTTTTTGTGCGATTTTATTTTTGTTCGATTTCTTATGTGCGATATTTTTATGCGGTCTATGAATTTCAATGGCTTTGGTGCCAATGTAATATTTTCTATCTATTTAACAGTGGTGTAACGGAGAATGTTAGGACCCCCCCCCCCCAGAAAGTCAGGTTTTGCATTTCTATTTTATAAAACGGGTAAATACGTATTTAGCGTAAGTCAGACCTTCGGCCCCTAGAGTCCTACCCCCCCTCGTGGTGTGGGGGTGTACGTTACGCCACTGAAATGTAGACACTTCAAGACGTTCTGTTCATTTGTTATAAACAGTCTTCCGACAATGCGCATTCAGTTGCTTTCTCTCAACGCTCCAGCAGCCTGCACTTGATTGAAGACGAAACTTTCAATGACAGTGACATAATCAATAATTTGATAAATTATAAAGACGGACAAGAAGCCAGATTCTTCGACAGCGGATAAAAATATGCAGCGATGCAGATTTTCAACAAATTGGAAAAGCATTTTCTTAAAATATATACCAGTTAAGAAAGGAGTATAAAATTCCACACAAAAAGGGCTTCAATCATGTATAGCTGGCTATCGTGACATTTACAAGCAACTGACCACCCATCCTTCGTCACAAAAACTTATCTCTTACTTTATGTTGCTAAAAAATAAATCAATTGAAATTGCACCTTCAAGTGACGAAAGCGAATTTGAACTTATTCATTACAGGACTTTGGATTACGATGAGTAGCGATGAATTATGTATGTACATTTTAAAGATTTATCCGTATATACAATGAGGAACTATATCTTTTTAAAATGTCTCCATGTGTAATATTTGATTATTGATTTTGTTATGGAACTACTCTTACATAAATTTTGTAAATAATTGGCATATTTTATAAATGCGACTTTTTTTATGCAGTCCCTATCCACCGCATAAAAAAGGTTTTTTGTGGTATTTCCACGAATTAATTTGTTATATGTAAGAATTTATGAAATTTTTGAATATTTTTTTGTGCAATTTTTTCTATGCGGTCCCTATCAACCGCACAAAAACAGGTTTAACTGTATATTTGTAAAGGAGAAAAGCAACTCACGCACACACTCACTCACTCATTCCGATAGCTCCGGACTATTAAACCTACAGACCTGAAATTTGGTAGAGATATTCCTTTCATGCAGTAAAGAAATCTAAGAAAGGATTTTGTGAAAATTGGACCCCAAAAGGGATTGCGGGGGCTAAAGGGGCGTTATAGATAATTATTTCCATTTTTAAACTATTCGACGTACAGTCTTTAAATTTGGTACACAGATTCCTTCCATGATGTAGGGATTCGCTGCAATATGGTTTTTACGCAAATCGACACCCAAGGGGCGTTGCGGGCGTTTGAGGGGCATTATAGATAATTATATCCTTATTTAAACTAATAGAGGTAGTCTTGAAATTCGATAAACAGATTCCTTTCATAGAGTAATGATCTGTTACAAAATAGGTTTCTGGAAAATTGACCCTCAAAGGGTCACTGCGAGGGATTAAGTGGCGTATTAGATAAATACTTCCGTTTTTAAACTACACTGGCCTCAAAAAGTTAAGGTACAACCGGGTTTTTGTGTCTAATTTGCAAATGAATGAATGTAGAAACAAAAAATTTGGAGGATATGTGCATTAAATAGTTTTTTATTGAATGCGTCATAGAAATTTGTATAAGTGTATTGCAAAAACGATTTATAACAAAAAAAGCAATCTCTGCGGAAAAGTCCATTCTTAGAGAAACCAGCACATCACAGTGTTATGTGGTAAAATGGCATAAAAACAATACAAAAATGGGTTCTAATAAGGAATGTGTCCCCTAACTTGAATGCATTGGCGGCATCGATTTCCCATGCTGTTTATTAAGTTGTCGGACACCGGAATAGGAAGCGAAGACCAGACACAGAGTAAGCCTTGTTTCAGCTCATGTAACGACCTTGGAGGAGGATTTAAAGCAGCAACCTCTCTGCCAAGATAGTCCCAAAGATGTTCTATCGGATTCAGGTCTGGAGATCGAGCTGGCCATTCCATTCGTTCCAAACCGTGATCCTCCAGATACTCCTCAACAATCCGAGCTCGGTGAGGTCGTGCATTATCATCCATCAGAATGAAGTCGTACCAATAGCAGCAGCATATGGGCGGACATATGGATCAAGGATCTCATCCCGATATCTAAGACCAGTTACGGTTCCTCCATGGAACACATGCAGGTCAGTGTGGCCACCGAGCGAGATCCCTGCCCAAACCAGGATTCCACCACCTCTATAACTGTGTCTTTCAACAGTGTTGGATTGATGGTATCTAGTGCGCTGTTCCCTCCAGATCAGTAGACGCCCTGAATCACTCTCCATTGTAAATCTGGACTCGTCTGTGAACAGCACAGAAGCCCATTGTTGCTGCGTCCAAGAAACATGTTCTCTTGCCCAGCATAAGCGGTTCCTTCGCTGTCGTCCGTTGAGGGGAACGCACACAACTGGTCTTCTTGCATACAGACCTGCATTGTGAAGACGATTTCGCACCGTAGTAGCGGAGATTCTTCTTCCTGATGCTTGAAAGTGGTCTGCAACGAGCTGCGGCACAGTAGTGGTTCTTCTCCTTCGTGCAGAAAGAGCTAGAAAACGGTCTTCTGCAGGTGTTGTAGCTCGTGGTCGGCCAGGAACAGGTCTTCTGGACACAGAATCTTCGGATTGGTATTGATCCCAAAGTCGCTGAACAACACTACGAGACACATTGAGACGTCTAGCAGCATCAGCCTGCGATAATCCCATTTCCATCCATCCAACTGCCCGCCACCTTAACGAATTGGGTAAACGACGTCTCTGAGACATTTTCTAAACTCTATTGACTATTGTCACCGAAACTGCCAACAACTGTTGAAAATCGACACAACTTACACACAAAAGTACGAAAGCTTGATATTTGCATATTTTTCTCTCACTCATAAATATACGTTCTTTTCTATAAAATAACAGTGGTAGCAATCGTTTTTGCATTAATGTTTTTAAAGTTCGTTATTATCATTCATGTAAACTATGCATTTTATTGTAACTGCCATTTTTTTTATGGTGAGCTTCGAAAAACATATTGTACCTTAACTTTTTGAGGCCAGTGTATTAGACCCTGCTTGAAAATTAGAAGGTATGTTCCTTTCATGGAATAGAGTTTCTATAACAAAGAGTTTTTCGAAAATTGACCCCTAAGGGAGAGGGTGGCGAGGGTTCAAGGAGAGTTATAGAAAAATTCCTGCTTTTGAATTTTTTAACCTATTTACTTGAAATTTTAAGCACGTTTCTTTAGTTGAATAGAGTTCCACTAAGAATGGATTTTACGGAAATCAACTTCAGGGGGAAGCGGGAGAGTTACTGAGGCGTATTGATAAACAAAATTCCCGTTTTCGAACTACTAGGACTGTAATATTAAAATTTGGTTTGTATGTTTCTTTTGTTGAATTGAAATCCGCTAAGAATGCTCTTAATGGGGTTATGGCATACTGATGATGAAAATTCCGTTTTTGCTCTATTAGATTTAGACTTGAAATTTAGCACGCATGTTTATTTTAGAGTAGAGATCCACTGAAAATTGCTTTTGTGGAAATCCACTTGATTATTGGGTTAAGTGAGTGCAGAAATTCTTTCTTCTATTTTACAGATTATTAAAAATTATCATTAAAAGGCGAGAGTTACAGCTAAAAATATATTTTTCAATGCAATCGAATCCTTAATGCTAGAAATCAATAATTTATATTTATGTAAACGGTATATATTTATACAATATCGTGAAATACCCAGTGAAGCGGGTGGGTAATGACTAGTATATATATAAATGTAATAATTCCCTCTAATATTATTTTTAGTAACTTTTCTCATTATGTGGTCCATTTCTTCAGGATTATTGCGTTTAATTATTTTAACTGGCCTGCCCACATGGTCGGTATTTTAATTGTAATCGAATAGTAAGATTGCGTCAGAAACTATCGGGTGCTAGTTTCTGACCAATCATTGCTTCTGTTAGAAAAATTCACTCGGCCTTCACCGTGCAGTATAAAAAGCGAGAGTTCTTTGTTCCTGATATTTTTCTCTTTTCACCCCTGCTGGACATTACGTCACTACATATTACTCCCACTCACCCCTCCCCCCCGGGCAACCATTTTGAGCCACAATCCTCACTTCCCAGCAACCAATAGGAAGACTCTCTCTTCGCCGAACTCCTTTCTCCTAAAAATCTTCCTGAAGTCAAGATTCAAGCCTTGAAGCTCCACCCCCTTTTCCGCCGCTGCTCGTCTAATAGCCATGAAGTACACCTCTAGCACGAAAATTTCACAACAACCAATTCATCTAGCAGACTTTTTTCTAGATACAGGATTAGGCTCCCTTCACACCAAACGATTCCGAGTCTGTAGCAATCTTTCCAATTCACAGCGACTCTGAATGAACAGAGATTTGCCTTCACACCGCCACGGGTCAATCATTCTTCCATCAGTTGCTGTCGAACATGGATGCTGTTTTTAATGTTTTAAGACGATTAACGTTTCACGCTATTCATTTCACAACTGTTTTTTCATTTATTTTCAAGTTGAAATACATAAAACAAAAAATATAAGAGAACGGTTTTATTTATTTATTTTTTTATATTTTGCCTGTTAGTATCAAGTGTAATTTTTGTCTGAAAAGTAATAACAAATAATAAATATGCATTGCAACTATATTATAACGCAATTACTTTACAAATAATATATCTAATGTTTTTAATGTTAATGTTTATATTCTACAGCTTTTGTAGCTTATAGCAACCAGTTTTTTGATTATGTGTTTAAAAATGGTTTCTTAATACATTAATGAATTAAAAATTTTACATGCCATTTACATTTTGTTGGTTTTATATAACAAAAATTGAGATCTATATAGTAATAAAATGGAATCTTTTTTAAAAATTAAAATTATCGACAATATTGGTGTTTTATTTTATTTTAGCATTTTTATAAATATTTAATTCTTTTTTTCACCCAAAATTAAATAAACTCTTATCAAATTGATCTCTGTAACTATTTCAAACATCCTTCAGAATATTCCCCCGCCCCACAAAAACACACACACACATATTTTGCTTTAAAGTATTGAGTAAAGAATAAAGTTTTCAAATTTCTAAATTTGAAAAAAAGAATGCATGCAAAATCAATTTTATTATTTGCGCCAGATTATTAGGGATAAAATACAACCTACACACTCGGCGACAAAAACTAGAGTTAGTTTACATAATGAAAAAGAATACTGATTACCAAAAATATAAGCGCCATCTATTGGCATAAAAACAAACTCATACTAACCCTAACAAGAACATTAAAATCTTTAAATATCTAAAATCAGCTTCTTTAATAGAAACTTTATGTGATGTAATCACTAATAATATAAAAACAATAAAAAAAATCAACACTCTATTTGTTTCAATTCACTTTTTCTTTAAGAAATAGCTCCTGGCTGCTGGTGATTGAGGGAAGAAAATCTGACCTGCCGAATCACGCGTAAGTCAGAATGAAGGCGGATTGAGCCAGTTTCGGTTGCTGTGAATGCGGGAAGCGAATCTTTGCTTATTTGAGCGGGAAATTACGAAGCCGAATCCTGGTTGATCAGACAAGTTTGATGGTGAATTAATCGGAGTCGTTTGGTGTGAAGGAAGCCTTAAGGGTTCCTAGAAACCCAGATGCCCGCAGAACTTTCTGCATATTCCTCGCCCTCTTTGTCTGTTTGCATTCACCATGTAATCGTTGTTGCTTGCTTTTCGCTATGTCGTTTGTGTCAGTTTACTCGTTTTCTTACCAAATAACTGTGAAATCCAAATGTGGATGTCCACTTATGTTATGTGTGTGTGAAATAAAATAGTATATTAGTGTAGTATTATATAAAATAGTAATATATATATATATTCCTGTGAATTTGCATGGCAATGCAACTTTTAGGGGTATAAGAAATACTTAATGTAAAAAGACTAAAAAGAAAAAAAAAAATTCAAAATGCTTTGAACATTATTAATGTGTGTTATTAGATTTTTCGGAGGAACTGAGTGTATGGATAGTGTTAAACCTCATCAAACTAGGCGTGGGAGGTTGTTAAAAGTCGAGAATATAGCGTTTAATCTCCACCCTTATCACCTAATGGCCATTGTATATGTTTCATTTACATCATTTACGGAATTAAAAATATAAGTGTTATTTGCATTTTCTTGAAATTCACAACCCATATTAGTTAGCTGTTGTCATTAATATATACGTACACTAATTTTAAAACAAAATTTTTATCAAAAGACCATTATCTCTAAATTATGTTCATTTTCACCAGATAAGTTTCAACTTTTTTACAGTTTTCTTTTTAAGCGATATCACTTAACTATTATTAACCGCCCTAATTCTACTGAAGTAATAATTTATACTAACCCAATATAAATTACTATTTGATTCCGGTTATTTAAAAACCACAATATATAAAAAGGATGGAAAAATAATATAAATAAAGCATAGTAAAAATAAGGCCTGGGAGTATTTTGTCTTTCATATTAAAAAAATCACTGCCCAAGGAATCCTGAAAAAATATCTAAAAATGATTAATTTTGATCATTGGCAACTTCTTACTAAAAGGCTTTTCAAAATAATGAGATAAATGTTCATTGATACAAAGTAACGAACCTAAAAAATAATCAAAATATTAGAAAAACCGGAGACAAATGCATAAAAATAATGATATTTTTAATGATATTAAAAAGCAAAATGAGCTTCAATAATTGTTGTTAACGTTTCTAAAATATTTGCTTTTATACATTCATGTATCGTTATTATAAGTTAAAGTAATGTTACTTTTATATATATAAAGGATAAAAATAAAAAATAATTAAAACTTGATAAGTTTCTTGTACTTTAATGTAATTTTAATGATTTAGCTGTGCTCTCTTACTCGAATGGTAGAAATGAAAATATTTTTAAAAAGGTTCAAAACATGAGCTGAGTTCTGAAAAAAATATGAAGAGAAGAATATATGATACATTTGTATAGATTTATATAAATAAGGAATCATTAAAAAACTCAAATATATGACTGATATTTTGTAATTTATGGGACAAAAAGAAATTTTGTCGATTGCTATGTTTTGCTTTTCTCGTCTTCCATTTTATAAAAGGTTTTGGTTTTTTTAAAATATATTGTATGTTCGAATTCTATGCGTTCTACACATTTTTAAGGAATTGTAACTTTCATATTTATTCTGCAAAATTTTCTAACGAATCAAAAAATAAATTTAGCATGATAAGTCAATTTTATTTCTTTATTTATTTTGGAAACTCAAGATCTGAGTATGAAAAAAGCAATCAAAATTTTTTTCTCTTTCTAAACTACACAATTTTTTTAAAATACTTTCTTACCTTTGGGGGGCAACAAGAACTCTGGCTTAAGTTTCGCACTTTTTGATTGACGGTTTACAAGTCAAGTCATGTGATTCTACAGAACGTTAATGTGTGGGAAAGGGGAATCGACTTGACTTTAAATTGATTGATTGATTATTTATCAACAGTGCTATTGGCAACGGACGTCATAATTTTAAACCTCGTCACTACCCTATGGTTCAAAATGACCGTCGCCAACAGCCCTCGTGCAGATTGGTAGTGGGACGTTAATAGACTCTCTCCCAAAATATTTAAAGAAAAACATTAATTAAAACAAAAAACTAATTGTATGTTATTTTTAATCCACGCAAATACTCTTTCTAAAAAAAAACTTTTTTATGTAATACAAATTAAACATTTCTCTCTGATGATTTAAATCTCAGAACTTCACGAAAACATATATTCGTAGACACCTCTAAAAGAAATAAATAAGATAAATGAAAACGTATAGCACATAAACTTCAAATATTTAATTTTCGTCCGCAAATGAAATGAGAGAAATGCATAATTTTTTTTTATTACAAAGTAATATTTAGTAATTTTGAAAAAAAAACATTTGGTAAAAGCGTAAAACCTAAAAGAATTAAATCAATTCAAATCGCATGTTTGAAAAAATGAAACCAAAAGTGCTGGATCTCTCACAAATTTTTTGATTCATAAGAGAAAAAGCTTAAATAAATAATGAAACTGTAAAAAGGTTTCATGCATCCAAAGCAATGAAAGACCGGAATTCACTTTTGAAAGATAAAAAGATGTTCAAGATAAACTAACATTTTGAAAATCAAACAGAAATTTTCTACCTATTGAAACGAATATAAATATTTCAGAAAATTCTTTCAAATGGATTTTTGATCGTATTACGAAGTCATAAAGACAGACATTTAAAAAACATTTGTGTAGGATAAATGTCTTTTCTTCAAAAGTGTTATTTATTTTATTTTTTTTAAATGTTTACTCAAAAATAGTGCTTGCGAATTTATTTTATCATTGGAAAGAAAGACAAATTGCAAAATAAGAAAAAGAATTTTTTGGTTTGAATAGAAAGAGAAAATACTACTCCAAAATTTCAAAAGTGCTTCTGGATCTTGTTTTTTTTTAATAAAATAAACATAACTCACACTTTGATTATGCATCCCAGAATATTATTTTAGTATTAATCTTTTTTTTTCCGAAATTTCTTTTAGGCATATAAAAGTTTTGGAATCCTTATAACTAATACTTTTTGATGGACTGATTTGATTTTTATTAATGTTACAACCGGTCTATCTTTTTTTCTTCATTTTTTGCCAAAAAATTGCTTTTGAATATTTTAAATAATATTATCATAACTATTTTATATATTTTTTTAAAATTCAACTGACATTAAACACCAAAACAAGTAATATATATAAAAAAATTTAGTCAATTCCTACTTCGGTCAGCAAAGAAATATTTTTTTAATTACTTTTTATTAAATAGTTAATATAGTGACAGCATCACGATGTTAAGTGACCAAGTAGAAAGCGATTTCAATACACGGTGTTGGACTATTCTTTGTTTGCTATTTATTCATTAATTAAACTTAATTATTTAAATAAAATACTAAAAAAAGAAATCACATTATCAGAAATCAGGCCACTCCTGGTGGGATTCGAACCCACGACTTTTGGAATCCAAGTCCAACGCGCTATCCTTTGCGCCATAGGGGCACAACAAACTATTTTCCTTTCTATATATGCTATTGGGCAATTATATTCTTGTTTGTTACTATTTATTCATTTTTTCACTTAATGAATGAATTAATATTTGAAAAAACTGTATTAACATCAAGTGTCACCCACTACAAGTTTTAAAAAATGTATTTGAACTTGATATATTTTATTAATGAAAATTTGAACAAGATATTTATATATATAAATAAATAAATATATATACACACATAGAAAGTGAACTAATAGTAGGAATTGAAAAATTAACTTGTTAAATGCAGTGTTGAAATTTTTGAAATGTAACTTGTAGATTGATATAGCAATGTTAAAATTGAAAATGCGTATTATTTAGACACGCGTTGAGTTGGATAGGTTCTTTATTAGTGTTGCACTGAGAATCAACTTACCTCGAAATTTTCAACTATGGTTAAGTGACGAGAACGACTCCTCAGCCGGCACTCTTTTAAATGTCCACTTTGCTCTTAATTTACTACGCATTTCCCCCTTTCCTCAATGATCTCAGGAATTGATTGGACAGAAGCAACGCAGGCCTCGAGTTCGCGACTAGGACCTCCCAGTTACGAGAATGGATAAAAAGAGAGATGCCAATAAAATACTCAAAAATGTATGCTCATTTGTTCAGTGGGTGTCTCTTTTTTTTAAGAATTAAAATAGCTTCATTTAGCTTTCTTTCCAATCATTAACAAAAAAATAGTTTTCATTGCTAATTTTTACTAGACAATAGTTCAATCGTTTATGAATTATTTATAGGGTTAAATAATTACTTTATATAGCCTTTTATCGAGAATTATAATTTGAATGATCCATTTTAACAGCATGAACTTTTAAACGATATTTTGGCTATCAGGAACATGTTTCTATTATATCCAGATACTTCATTAAACTGCATGTCCCCTATAGGAGTTCTTTGAACTCACGTTGCTTGCCCTTTTTCACATATCGATCTGCAGTTAATTGGGTTACACTCATTTCTTAGCTTGTTAATAAAACACGATATCTTACTAGATCAACAAGTCTGCTTGGGGTGCAAAGTATGAAAAGAACTAAATTTTATTCAGAAAGATGTTTATTGTAATTATTATGTTTATTATTATTATTAACAATCTTAGAAGATAGATCTGCACCAAAATATAGTAGTAAAAACAGTTATCTGATGTTTTAAAAAAAAGGATGTCTTTTACTAAATAGCAAAAATTTTATTTTCTACTAGCAATTCTACAAGAATGTAAAATATGTTAGATACGTCATGCTGTGAAAGTAGGATTATATTTAGCTCTAAATAACATTTCAGTCACTGAGTGTATTTTTCGTAGTTATGATGAATCAAGATTGCATGGATTCAAGATATAATTGGTTTCAGAGATTTATATTTTTAAGACCTAAAAAAACATGAATTGTTCTTTGTTTTAAAATTCAAAATCATTTATATTGCCTAAATTTCAGCCGAAATATTTGAGCTTCTAAGCTGTAGTGGCTTCAAAAATTGCAATACACTTACAAATTTTCTTGTTCGTGGCCACTGAGTAGTCATGGTTGTGAACTCGTGACCAGTGTTATCGACTCGTGGGTTAGAATCCTAGTGTCATTTAAGTCTTGCTATATAGAGTGGCTGAGGCTTTAAGTCTTTACCTTGTCATGGTGTGGAAATTTAGAGTGTGGAATGCTTGCTCAGGTGTCGTCGTCATTCGATAAAGGTTTAAAATTACGTAAAATGTCACTAATAACTCTCATAAAGCTTCAAATTGCGCTACTAATAAACAATCATCTCCTGAGTTCGGAAAATTACAATACATCTAATTCCATTAATGTTATTCATATAATCTCCTTTTTGCGTAGCTTTAACCAAGTAAATCTGTTTTCTCGACTGGGTACTTAATTTTGATTATTCCGAGCTTCAAAAGTAGTTTGCTATGATCATAATCATTCTAAGAATAAGAATATACTTTTTCAACCCTGAAGTATACTACGAGTGCTTTTTTTGCGAAAATCAATCTGCAGCTTATTTTGTTCTCTTTCAGACCTTTTAAAGAAAAGTTTAAAGTCATTTCCATGTGAATCATTGAATCCCTTACTCTTTTCCTCCTACTTGATAGATTTATTGTCTACCTTAATCTGCGACAAACATATTTGATTACTTGTCAGTGAAATTGTTCACATAGGAATGGATATGAAGATCCACAAGATGAACCCTTGCATAAATGCATCTTCATCTTGTAGTTCATCACTTGAAATGTTCATTTCAATTAATTCGTTAAGTGAAATGTTAAATGGATTCAATAACCATTGAATTGAAATCGTATGTATTTCAAATGTAAAATCTCATAACGCAATTTTACTGAGCCACTTGACACGACGTAAGTATTTAACTGTCATGTAATTTTTGTAATGTTAGCTTAGGTGATAATTTTGTTTATGGACATAAATATGACTTTTCAGATAGTTTTGCCTTTTTTGGATAACTAATGTAAAAATCTTTCTTTGATTTCTCCTCTATCTGGTAGCCTAGTGGTCAAGGTAATCGACTCGTGCCCTACGCGTCATGAGTTCGAGCCGAGCACCGCTGAAGACCCGCCGTGGGAAGGGGCGATGCACCTTAAATATGTCGATGATCAAGCGTTCTTTTATTGGTGTGGTGCAGAAGTTAGGAGAAGGGGAGCCAGTTAAGGTATCTTCTTCGTCACTTGACCGTGATTCAAAATGATAAGACCCGTCACCAAGAGCCCTCGAGTAGCTGAAGAATGCGACGTTAATGTTCACTGATTCTGGGACATTTTCATATTGGAAATAATCTGTCTATTTGGACAACTGGAAAATCATTACATATGGCTGATGGATTTGTATCCATTATTAAATTTAGTTCACTTTTTAAAAATAGGAATAACAGAATCAAATGAATGAAAGTAAAGGAAATAATCGTCAGCATATTTTCAATAAAAAAAACTTTTAGATATAAAGCTTCAGATTAAATGAATTCTATACATATATGTTACTGTAACTTAGATTTGATCTAGTTTTTCATTTATTATTATTTCTCTTTAAATTCTTCAATATAAAATATCTTCAGTAATTGCAGTGAATGTGGCATATTTTTTTAAATGTTGATTCCGAAATAAATAATTCTAAGATCTCGCATCAAGTACTTGATGGTTAATTTGTATGAGAACAACACGGTACTATTTAATGAAGTAAATTAAAGAACTGTACTTAAAGGTTGGTACTAAGTATTCTATAGCATTATATATATATATAAGCCTAATCAAACAGCATCCATTATAGAATTATGTGAATAGATTACTTGAAAAAACCTCTTTCCAGACAGTAGTCGTAATTTATTAATATCAGACAAACGACATGGAGTGCAAAGTTATATGATGTGAAAAAAAACAAAAAAAACTAAAAGCTAACCTTAGAGAACGTAGATGAAGTACAATGATTCTCTTTTTAATTTAATGAAACGGAGTATTTGCACCAGGCAGCGTGTAATAGAAACACTATTTTCTGGTACATTCTATTATACTTTCAGTAAATACTGTTTCTATTTTCTCTACATCGAAAGTCTGCGCTTTCGATCAAAATTTAATCTGCTCTTTTTCCCTGAGGAAGGCATCACATTTTTCAAGAATTTTTCTTTTTGTTATATGGTGTTGAAGAGTAACATTTTTCTTGGCATCAAGACAGTTGGGTTGAATTTTTTTACATTAGTAGCAGAAGTCAAGTCGGATGATTCCAGAAATAATTTAAAGGAAAAAGATGAGGCTTTCTAAGCAAATCAGCTAACAAATTGTATTTGCTAAGGAAAGCTTACGAAAGTCAATCTGCATCAAAATGTTAAATATTTGCAAGTGAAAAAAAATTAGAGATTATTTATTTATTTTTTTTCTTTTTAAAATATGGCTCAAGTATTTTTTGGTTATTTGCTATATATTTCAGCTTTTCTATTATTATTATTTGTGTAGCTTATATATAAAATAGATGTACAGTTATTTTGTGTTTCTCTCACTCCTTATATTTATATACAAATTGTGTGTATACGTCAATCAGAGAGAATTATAATTGACGTTTAGCTACTTGGATAAAAAAATTACAAGGACAAAAATTATATGGACTATATATAATGCTCGAATTTTAATCACCGTGGAGAAAGGAAACTATTTGAAAAAATTCGTCAAGTAAAAGTACGAATCTGTATAATTTGAAAATATAATTTTTTTTTAAATGAAAATTTTAGTTCTGAAGTGACAAAAAGAATATCTGTTAAAATGTTTCACGTGGACAGTGCCATTAAAATAAAAAATTTTCTGTTCCTTAATCACACATTATAATAAGTCCTTTTTATAAAAGGGGAGCACTGTAGACAGGTAAATAGTAAGTCAATTTGATATTAAAATGTTTCTCTCTTGAACTTTGAAAATAAGAGAAATACTATTTGTATGAAAACAATATTGAGAAAGAGAGAGAGAGAGAGAGATAGGAAACAAAATCAGAAAAATATATTTTACAGATATCGATTAGTCGGACAATTCGCATGAAGTTTTGTGCATAGTGATGTTGAAATTGTAAATTTTTTTTTAATAAACGGTGATTTTTCATGTCAAAAATTTTGTTTATAAATCAGAGATTTAATCATCCCTCTCTATACTATTAATAAAGGTAAAAATTGTTAAATTTTTAAGACATGATACGTTTAAGTTTACGAGCAACAATTTTCATTTAAGTCCTTTTCTCGCAATTCTTTTACGTAAGAATTAACATTCTATTCTGAAGCCAGCCGAGAGGCAATAGGAATGAGATTAGAATAAAGAAATTTTATACATGAATAAATTCGTTATTCGTTCATCTATAACCTCTACATGGACAATTCTAAAAAAATGAAATATAAGGCAGAGTTAAATCAGGTGGAAGTAATTCATGATAATCATGAAATAACGGTTTTATTTTTCAAAGCTCAAAAATATAATATACAACTAAGAGAAAAATTAAGGAGTTTTTTGTGACCTAAATGAACTAAACTGCATTACAAACTGAGTTTTAAAAACCATGAAAGGAGTACTTTTGTTTCTTTATGGAATTTTCTAGCATCCGAGTTAAATTCGTTGCACAGCCCCATTGAGTTCTAAATCATTCGAGTTTCAGGAAAACTTCTCCCCTTTAAAATAATAGAAACTAAATAAATCTGTTCCCGAGTCAGTAGTAAAGGCAGGTTCTGGGGAGAAATATAGAAGGAGGAGTGTCACCTGTAAATCAACCCCCCAACGGAGCCATCGTCCAATAGGAGAGTTTCCGCCAATTTCCCCTCTCAACCTCTTACATAAGGAGGGAGGGCCAATCACCCCCCCCCCATCGCGCCACGTGTAACAAGGGGGTTCTTTGCCAGGAGTTGAAGGGTATACAGCTTCTTCTCTGATTAGTTAAGTGTTGAGGGGTATACATCTGCTTGCAGTTTTCTGATTGGATGTCGATATGACGTAGATGAACCCTCCTTCTCATCGTGTAAGATGCACATGGAAAGTAAGATGCACGTGGAAAGTAAGATGCACGTGGAAGTCTTTCATCCGTGTCCAATCTTGTCAGAACAGGGAATGACTTGAGTGTGAGTCAGAACGCAGTTACATTTCAATTATCAGCCCTAGCTTCGTAAAATATTTTCAATGGGAAGTCTATGTTTTTTTAAAAAAATATTATTGATTGGTCAATAGTTTTCAACGATTTACCCTTTAAATTGTTATTACTTCAAAATTAAATAAAAAAGGCTTTGTTTAAATTAATTTACAGCTGTTTTTCATCCAAAGCAATGAATTATAGCCTTTTAAATACGAAAGTGAATTATATATTTTTACAAATACAAGACGTAAATATCAAATTATGAATATTTTACTTTTTCAACAATTCTAGAGAAACAAATATTTATAATTATGAGAAAGTTCAAGTTATTTTTAATCGATGCACAAAGCAAAATCTTATTTGAAATTTAAAATCTCATATTACTCTAAATCTAATAATTTTCTTATTTCTTTTAATAATTTCTAAAGAAAAATCCTCACTCATATTTCGATCAAAGACTTGACTGAATTTTCGTTTCAAAACAAATTTTTTCACAGCTGGTTTAGTATAAACACAGATTATTTCATATTTTTAAAATTATTATAAAAAGTGATCATTTCCCATTATTCATTATTTTTTTCTTATTGCATTTCTTTTTCTTTTTTTTAAACGATTTTAAAAAATTTATCTTCATATACGCGAGTTAGTGAATTGTATAAGAAAATTCATTCAACTGCCTCAAGTGAACGTGTTGAAAAAAATCAGGAATGATCCACTTATAACGTATTCAGAATTCTTAACAACTAAAACAGGGAAACATCACGACACACTCCTAAAAGATAGGAAACTGGAAAGGGATGACTGTGAATAGAAACCACTCGACTAAATACAAAATTGATCAATCAAAAGTTCATTAGAGATATAAACAAGTTTTTCTTAATGTGAAAAGTTTAAATAAAATAAGACATTTTTTTTAAAGAAAGTCTAAAAAAAAGCTAGACACATATATACTTCCAATATTCTAATGCTTTGTTGAAATTTCTTCAATTATTTATTTTTAATTTGTCATTGTTTTCTTTTTTATGAAATAAAAAATATATATTAAAATATTGTTTCATTTAGAAAAGCACTTTTATTTCCTATATTATATTTGTGTAAAATAATTAGGTATTTATTTCTAAATAAGATGAAAAAAAATTCAATGGAGAAACTGAGGGACTTTTACTTTGAACGGATTATGTTTAAAAAAAAATTAAACAATCTTCAACCACAATTACAGTGGTAATTATAGTTTGCAGATTTTGAATATCGATGCAAAAAAGTACGAATTCGCATACACTCAATGAACAGAACCTAAGATTTATGAGTTCTTTAATCCATAGGTTTTTTTTAAGGTTAAGAAGCATTTTGAAAAAAAAATATATAAATATCAAAAACTCAGAATATGTAATTTAAAAAAAATGTTGAAAGAGAATGATCCAAGTTCAATCAATGCTTCATTGTCAAATCCTTATTTACCTTATTATTTTATTATTTGTTTGCATAAAAAATTTTTTTTTCTCAAAAATTTAATAAATGATCAGCAAATAATTTTAGTATGAACAAAATCAATTTAAAAGAATTTATTCCTCAATTTTAGAATAAATACCATAAATTTGAAATCAATATGTTTCGACCATATAACCTTTTTCATCAAAAATAATCCAATGTTAAACGTTGATTTTTTCGGGTATATCTAGCAATAAATAATCTAATCTATACACTGTCACAAATTATAATAAAGTTTTAATTTTTATATTGATGAAAATGTCCTGCATCGACAAGATTTACTTCAAAGAATCTTTTTACATTTATTTTCTAATTTAAAAAGTACTTTGAAAAATGTAGAAAGAGTATTCTTCAACTAAGACTGTCCAAAAGAATATAATGCAAATAATATATTATAACAATAAACATAAGGAATATACTGTAAATTACTTTTTTTTTTTGTACGTGAGGAAAAATAGGAACTAAAAGAATATATAAGAAATATTTACATTTCATTATGCTTCTGAAAAAGTATACATTAAAAATTATACAAGGCTTTTTTAATTACAAATTTAGTATACAGAATTATAATTTTGGCTAAAACAAATATATTATTCAGTATACTTACGCTACAGCAATTTTGATTTCTAATTATATAGATTCGTTTATTAAGGAATTTAATTTTTAAAACAACAGATATAATTGTTTCAATCAAAATCTCAACAAACTGCAAAGACGTTTCTTACATTCGAAATCGAAAAACTTTTTTAACTGAACATTAATAAAGATGAAGAAGAAAAGAATACATGTAATACACGAATAAGTATAGTTAATTATATTTCATCCTTATTCTTTCAAAATTCATAACGTACTTTGTGTATAATTGAGTGTTAAAAAAGACTGTTTTGAATTGCGTCACCGAACAAAGGTAAGTTAAAGAAAATAATGAAATGTGTTCCAAAACACGCCATCCAAAAACTATAAGAAAAACTATTTTGGGAAAATTAAAGTATATTTTAGTAGTTTAAAGAGAAAGTATGTGTGTAGCACAACACTTAAAACAATTTTAGAAATCAACTCTTTATGAGAAATTTAAAATATTTTTTAAAATTTATTAAATTCTTTAAAAAGTTATAGTTAATATCTTCTTTATCAGAAATTAAAATTATAATATATTTTTAAACATTGCTCAGTACTTAAATTTACACTCTCAAAATAAAAAAAAAGTTTTGAAACAACTTTTCTTCTAACATTGTTTCCTGACATCGTACTAGAGAGCATTGTTTAGCTCTTATTATATGAGTCAAGGGACAAATAAGATTTTATCAAATACTCATTATGGGAAATTCTGTAACTATTCATTATTACATGTAACCAAGTCTTAGATGGTATTGTGTACAGGTTAGAAAACTATCTGCTAGCGTATCAGTTGTGATATAACTGAATCTGGCTTTATATAAATAATTACTGTAAAATATATTATATATATATAACGCAGCGAATCTCAAAAATGTGAGGCGTGCCCCCGTACAGGGGTGTGATAACTCTTCATGGAGGAATCGTATTAAATTTTTAACTATTAAGTGAAAGAAATGGTTTTCATGGTGAATAAAGAAAACAGGACATTATTCAATGATTATAATTCCTTATATTTTATTCGAACAAACTATAACTTATTTAATAATTTTTAACATCAGAGAAAAATATTAAATTAAAATAAAAATAGAAATAATGCGAACATTTAATACTCCAAGTTTTTTTTTAACATTTTGAATTTGATTTTCAAAAGATATAGATTCCTTTGAGACTACGTAAGTGATCAGTTAAATAGTTTTAATCTGCTTAAAAACCATCTAAATTTTGCAAAATAAAATAGATTTGTTGTGCTTTTCATTACTCGAATCTTATTTTAAATTAACGTTTGAAAGGTTTGACTTCTTTCAAATAATAAAAATGATTTTATTTCTTACGTATTAAAAATTTATTTAGTTACTTTTAATTTTTTTAAATTAAATTTTTCTTGTTAATGAATTTTTAAAAAAAAATGTAGGAGCTTTTTCTGTCCCAACAAAAATTATTAAACAGAAAAGGAATTCGCAAACTTTTCTGATTGAGACAAAAACTACCATATTTCGTTTTAATTGTATTAGTTTAGATATACGTACAGAATTTTTCCATGACAAATAAAAATATCAATTTAATTTTTACACTTTACAAAATTTAGAGATATATACGATTTTTTCAGCTATATATATACTAATGTATGTAAAGTTCTCTTATTTTTGCACTCTATCCTCAAAATTAAATTCAATGATTTATCAATTTCTTTATATTACATACGACAGAATTGAAATAAGGTAAGCTATTTGATGTTATATTCATACGGGTAAAATTAAGTCAATACTGGAAATTATTACAACCAACTAGTAGTAACAATATACTTTTATTAATCACTAGAAATGACTATGCGATATGCAGAAAAGGCAAGATAAGGGAATAAATTAACTGATTGAGATGCAACCCCAGAATTGGGCAAGTCAAAAACAGACAAAACGTAAGACGAGTTATGGGACGAATAAGATCTTATCAAAGCTTCGTTGTGTGAAATTCTGTAACAACTAATTATTACATGTGTCAGTCCTCAAGAGGCATTATGTACAGGTTAGAAGAATATTGGCAAGTATATCAGTTGATAAAACTTAATCTTACCGTATATAAATTATATCTATAAACTATGCTGGCACAAGAACACATGTTACGAAATTTCAAAGTGATATTAATTGGAAATTTTTTTTATTTTTAATTGGTTTACATAATAATACTTTTTTTTATATTTTGATATTATATATACCTAACTTTCTCTCTCTCTCTCTTTATATATATATATATATAAAGTGTAAGAAATGTTTAATAATTTTTCATAATGCATAGAAAAACAGGACAGTATTTAATTATTATAATTCAATTCTATGTTATGGGAATAAACTATAGTTTATTCAACAATTATTAACATCAGATCAACATTTGGACATTAAAATACAACATAAAAGTAATGCAACCATTTAATACTTCAAGTGCTTTAATATTTTGAATTTGATTTTTCAAAAGATATAGACTCTTTGGAGAATAAGTAATTGATCAAATAAGCAGTTTTTAAATTTCTTCAAATCTTGCTAAGTTTTGCAAAAATAAAATTGATTATTTATATAAATCATTACTCGAATTTCATTTTACACTGATGTTTTCAAGTTTTGACTTCCTTCAAAACGTGAAAAGAATTTTAGTTTCTTATAAAGTTAGGAATATTAAAAATTTAGATAGATGCATCTTAATTTTTTCCCTTGCTCATAAAATTTAAAAAAAATGTTTCGACTTTTAATGGCTGAACAAAAATTATTAAACAGAAAAGGAATTCGCAAAAATTTTCTAATTGGTATAAAAAAAAACTATCATATTTCGTTTTAATAGATTAAGTATAAAAACGCGTAC
Source organism: Trichonephila clavipes (assembly GCA_019973935.1). Taxonomy (NCBI): domain Eukaryota; kingdom Metazoa; phylum Arthropoda; class Arachnida; order Araneae; family Nephilidae; genus Trichonephila; species Trichonephila clavipes. The sequence continues at coordinate 150,481 of BMAU01017921.1, forward strand.
ATTTACACGACAAATGAAAAATAATCAATTTTTATACCGTACAAATTTTAAAGATATATATAATTGTTTCAGCCATATATACGAACTTATGTAAATTTCTCTCATTTTTGCAGTCCTATTTTCAAAATTAAGTTCAACGATGCATCATTTTCTTGATATTATATATGAGGGAATTAAATGTGTATTGCATTCACATGTGTATGAGGTTCTACACAATTAAAACAATTTCTTAATATATACATATATATATATATATAAAGGATTTTTTTTAAAGAAAAACGTTTTATTTTCCCTTTGCTTTTCTTGTTTTACGTCCTGAAATTGTCCAAATGCAGTGAACCATGTTTTTTTTATTCGTTGTGATCTACAAGCAAATCTAATGCTACTGTTTTTTTTAAAAAAAAGGACTATGATTTTTATATAAATCTCATTCCTGCGTTGATTAAAACGCTAAGTTGTTTTGCAAGAGCAATTTCTTAAACATTCCTTTTTCAGCATTTTCAAATTGTAAAATTTCATTAAGGATGGGATATTCAACTTTTTATAGTAATAAAATTGATTTTTTTTAAAATTATATATTCTGAGTTTTTGATATTTATACATTTTTTTTCAAAAGTCTTCTTAAACTTTTAAAAAACCTAAGAATTAAAGAACTCATAAACCTTAACTTCTGTTCATTGAGTGTATGCGAATTCTATTTGTACTTTTTTGCATCGATATTCAAAAGATGCAAACTATAATTACCACTGCAATTGTGGTTGAAGATTGTTTAATTTTTTTTTTAAACATAATCCGTTCAAAGTAAAAGTCCCTCAGTTTCTCCATTGAATTTTTTTTTCATCTTATTTAGAAATAAATACCTAATTATTTTACACAAATATAATATAGGAAATAAAAGTGCTTTTCTAAATGAAACAATATTTGAATATATATTTTTTTATTTCATAAAAAAGAAAACAATGACAAATTAAAAATAAATAATTGAAGAAATTTCAACAAAGCATTAGAATATTGGAAGTATATATGTGTCTAGCTTTTTTCTAGACTTTCTTTAAAAAAATGTGCTATTTTATTTAAACTTTTCACATTAATAAAAACTTGTTTATATCTCTAATGAACTTTTGATTGATCAATTTTCTATTTAGTCAAGTGGTTTGCTTAAGAAATCAATTCACAGTCACCCCTTTCAAGTTTCCTATATTTTAGGAGTTTGTCGTGATGTGTCCCTGTTTTGGTTGTTAAGAATTCTAAATACGATATAAGGGGTCCATTCCCGATTTTTTTCAACACGTTCACTTGAGAGAGTTGAAGGAATTTTCCTATACAATTCACTAACTCGCGCATATGAACGTAATTTTTTTTTTAAAAAATCGCTTTAAAAAAAAGAAAAAGACATACAATAAGAAAAAAAAATTAATGAAAAATTACAAATGATCTCTTTTTATAATACTTTTAAAAAATATGAAATAATCTGCGTTTATACTAAACCAGCTGTGAATAAATATATTTTGGAACAAAAATTCAGTCAAGTCTTTGATCGAAATATGAGTAAGGATTTTTCTTTAGAAATTATTAAAAGAAATAAGAAAATTATTAGATTTTAAATTTCAAATAAGATTTTGCTTTGTGCATCGATTAAAAATATATAACTTGAACTTTCTCATAATTATAAATATTTGTTTTCTCTAGAATTGTTGAAAAAGTAAATTATTCATAATTTGATATTTACGTCTTGTATTTGTAAAAATATATAATTCACTTTCGTATTTAAAAGGCTATAATTCATTGCTTTGGATGAAAAAGAGCTGTAACTTAATTAATTTAAACAAAGCCTTTTTTATTTAATTTTGAAGTAATAACAATTTAAAAGGTGAATCGTTCAAAACTATTGACCAATCGATAATATTTTTTTTAAAAAAACATAGACTTCCCATTGAAAATATTTTACGAAGCTAGGGCTGATATCTGAAATGTAACTGCGTTCTGACTCACACTCAAGTCATTCTCTGTTCTGACAAGATTGGACACGGATGAAAGACTTCCACGTGCATCTTACACGATGAGAAGGAGGGGGCATCTACGTCATATCGACATCCAATTAGAAAACTGCAAGCAGCTGTATGCCCCCTCAACACTTATCTAATCAGAGAAGAAGCTGTATGCCCCTCAACACTTATCTAATCAGAGAAGAAGCTGTATACCCTTCAACTCCTCCCAAAGAACCCTCTTGTTACACGTGGCGCAATGGGGAGAGGGATTGGCTCTCCCTCCTTATCTAAGAGGTTGAGAGGGGAAAGAGGGGTGAAGGGGCGTATACGCCATATGGACATCCAATCAGAAAACTGCAAGAAGCTGTATACCCCTCAACACTTATCTAATCAGAGAAGAAGCTGTATACCCCTCAACATTTATCTAATCTGAGAAGAAGCTGTATACCTCTCAACTCCTTCCAAAGAATTCACTTTTTACACGTGGCGCGATGGGGGGAGAGGGGATTGGCCATCTCTCCTTATCTAACAGGTTGAGAGGGGAAATGGGGGGAGGAAACCCTCCTATTGGACGATGTCTCTGGGGGGAGGAGGAAAACCCTCTTGTTGGACGATGGCTCTGTTGGGGGGAGTTTGATTGACATGTGACACGCCCCTTTCTATTGTTCTCCCCCTGAACCTGCCTTTACTACTCGAGTCTCACAAATAAGAATTTCAAAAATGAGCATAAAGTAAACCCCCGCACAAGTAAATATTAGGATAAAACATATAAAAATGCCAATTTTAAGTTGAAAATTTCCTCACAATACACATTTTGGGATTCATAGAGTTACTTTGATTAAAAAGAGAAAACACGCAAAAGAGGCGGAAATCACGCATTCCAAAAACTTATAGTATAACTAGTGTTTAGCTTGTCCGATCTCTAGGGGGAATGTGTGCGTTTTCTCCATTACATTCCGTCAATCGGCAGTTAGCGAGCAATCTCTATTTAGAATGGATTCAATTCTCCTACCTGCTAGAAGGGAGCCATCACACAGAGAGCTTAATTAGAAATCTTGCTTTAGTCTTGAAGCAGATGACCTTCATATTCGTGTATGGAGGTTTAGTACTTTTAAGCAGGCTTCTTGTTTAATATCGATATTAGTCACCTGAAATCATTTGTAATGTGTTGAGGATGTATATATTTCTCCAGTTATAGATCGATTTCGATGTTCACTTGTCATTGTTAATCATGGTTGTCAGCTCTTATACTCAAATCCGGAGACATAGAATTCTTTAACTTTCCAATAAATAAGGGGTTGGGCTTTTTATACACATCGAGGGATTCTTTTCTTTACTCATTACTTTTGTTTACTCATTAATAATGGAAAAAAATTGTCTGCTACACTTTCTTCAGCATACTTGTTTTTGGAACAGAAATTAGAATAGAAGAAAAGCTTATATAACATTATTAAGTGAGTTAATGACTAACCTTAAAGTGAGTTAATTGAAAATAATTTTTTTCTTAATTATGATGCTATTTCAACGTTTTCTCTGACTGATATTGTCTTAAATTTCATTAATATCATTGAATAACTACGTAATGAATTGCTGGATATTGATCGAAGGTAATAAAACGATAATGGATAACTGAATGAAAAGTAAATTCTAGAAGAAAACAAAATTTAAAATAAATTCTAGCAAAAGGACGCAAATTACTTTTTCCTAAAAGGGAATTACACTAAATTTTGTGTAATGTGACTAATAAGTAGTTTATAATTACAAGTTTGGTTGGGTCATTTTCCGTTCTGCAATTAATTTTTAACGCATTGATGAAAATCTAAAAAGTTGCTGAGAAAAAGAGAAGAGAAAGAAAAGTTGCCGATAAGGAAAATTGACGATAATTATTTATTTTCTTTTTTGATAAAAATCTTCAAACGGATGATGGTTTTAGTATGTTGCTAATCAATTAAATCGAGTCGATTCTTACGAAACTACAAAGAATTTTTTTTAATAGCACCAGCACTCGAAACCACGACTCACGGTCATGAGTTAGCGATTATAACCCTCCGGTTACCGCTGCAACATGAATGTATCCAATACTAGGGAAATGACTTAATTTTTTCTCTATTCTTGGGATTGATTGGATTTGGATGATAAATTCATTCAGCGTGTCATTATGTTATACTTATATATGCACCTACCTAAAGATTATACGTGTGTGTGGGAAAAAATATATATACACATAAACATTTGAGTTTCTGTTAACGAATGTTGAAAAATGTTTTGTGAAAAAACGAATCAAAAGTAATGTTGAAAGACCTTAAACTCTGTTTTTATGTTCTCATTTTGCAAAGTGGAGAAGTTTTGAAACTGCATCGCTCTTTAAGAAACTAGGCAATGTAATTGTCCCAGAGCAATCATAAAAAGTATCAATTTTTTTGATAATTGCTCCAATTCAATAGATAAAACAGTGCGAAATTCATGCGAACCTGTTATCTCGGATAAACAAGCAATCATGAGAAAGAGAACTCCGTCGATTATTGTATCACGTGAACTATATTCCTTCTGGATTTCTCATTTCTGGCTTATGTCGGAAGATTTCAGATACACAGAGCTTAATAAACCGTTGTTATCTATATACGGTGCACAGTAATAAAAACATGATATTAAAAAGCATGATCCCTCTTTAAAAGTTATACATTTATTTTCAGCCAACAGCCAAACAAATTTTACTTTAACTTGTGTTATGTGGGTTGACATGGCATTCCTCTAATAGGACAGCGTTTGTTGCAACTTTTTTATGGTATAAATTATTTTTTCATGATCAAAATATTGGTTTGCACGCTGGCGTAGATTCTATCACATTGCTTTTACGAGGAATAGTGGATGCTGCTGCCCTTTTAATGTAAGTGTAAAAAGTTTCTCTCTCAAAGATACTTGATGTGGGAATTGTGATATTAAAACATCACAACAGCTATTACTTTTGGGATTTGGCAGTGAGATTTAGCTACTAAGTCATTGTGTTAATCATCTTAACTCAGTGCTTCTCAAAGTTTCAATATTGGCGACCCAATATTGAATCATAATTTTCATCGCGCCCCCCTCCATACAATAACAATGTATTGAATTCAATGACACTATACTTTGACGCTAAAGCTACAATACGACTTAAACCTCTTAAGTACTACCGGCGTATATAAACGTCTTGCTCAGCTAAAGCTTTAATTGCACTGGACGTATATGTACATCTTTTCGAAGTACGATCTTTTCTGTGAACTGCTATCCATCAAATTATTCCGAAGGCTTTGGAATGCAATAAAGGGACCTTGACAGTGTTTGCGAAGGATTGACTTTTATTTCAAATTATTTTCTTATTCATTCCTTTTCTCCCCTCCCTCCAACAAATTACATCTACGTAGGAAATGTGGCGCTAGGGAGCGAATTGCGTTACTTTTAATCGGCGCAGTCAAGGGATTCATTAGAAACCGTACAAATTATCAAGATAAGTGTTAATTTTTGTACATAATTTTATGTATGACAAACTCATAGGGTCAGTGGTAATTATTAATGTTGTTCTTAAATTAATATTGTTGAATTAAGTACATTGTGCAGTACTGATACATTTAGAAGTGTATTATATCTGAGTAAATGCATACATTATTTTTTTGTGTCAGAATGTATTTCGTTTGTTTTACTTTCAGTAAATTAATAATTTTTATTTAAATAATCTGTTGTTTTCAACTTTTCAATATGCTTGCGCCCCCCCCCTTGTAGAGTTATCATGCCCCCTTAGGGGGTGCGCCCCACAGTTTGAGAAACACTGTCTTAACTCCATAATATTGTCAATGAAAAAAAAAAGTTAATTTTTAGATAAGCGCCTGAAAAACCTGCAGTGGCTCGTTGGTGAAATTGCGCTTCGTAGTCACACAGATGATAACAGATTATAATCTTTTCCACCAGACAGTGTCAAACATAATAATAATAGTTATTTCAAGTTGAAATTTAATGAAATTCCTTAACTTTTTTAAAGGACATTATGTAGAGTTACAGAGAATAAGATTCTATATTTCGGATGATACCCTTAGAAACTGGAGTTTAAATTTATTACAAACATCTACTTAATTCTGATAAAACTGTAAACCACTTTTTTTTAAATTTGCCTACATTATTACTTGCAAATACTAGAAGCATAAAAAAATGCTGCCAGATTCTTAACGAGATTAATATTATTTTTGGTGAGACAACCCTATGTTAAATCTATATTTGATCTTAATGCATAGTAATAATTAAAGTAATAAGTATTATTTGTCTCTTTTTTTCTCTCATGTGCGTCTCCTCTTCTCCTTATTGTCGCCAAGTATCCTAAATTCTAATACAACCTAACGAGTAGCGTGAAAACCAAAAACAAAAAAATAATTTTTCATTATTTATATGAAATATTAAAATAAATGAAACACCTATCACAGGGAAGAATTTGTCTGGTAATTAAATCTCCGTCTGCAAGATTTAGGCGATGAGTGTATTTATTTATTTTTTGCAAGAGAATACACAGCTGATGTATTCGAACGAACAGAACTTTTTTGTATAATTTTTTCCTCACTTTATTTATGAAAAATTTTCTTATTGTGATTGTTCTTCCGTGTGGTATATTTTTTTTATAATAATCTATTTGCAAAAGTTTAAATGTAAAAAAACTGGAAATTCTACCCTAATTATCTTTTATTGCGAAATGCGGTTGAGATTTATCTACAAAATATGTGATGCCTTTTTTTGAGAAAGCACAAATGCAGACGCATGAAAATTGCATTATTAGAATCTTTGCTGTTTTTTACTAACATTCTAATAATAATTTTATCATTTTTTCCCCAAAATTAACAAGATATGTGGTGGCCAGTTAAATAGAACTACATTTCAATAATCGAAAGGAAAGAGAACTTAGAAGTGCTGTCACAAATCACAAGGAAAAATAAAACTTGAAACGGATATCAATTAACAATTAAACAATTAAAAATAAAAATGAAACAATTTTCAATTCTTTACAAAATTATCAATATTTTATCGTCTATTTGAACTGGAATGTAAAAACAACTTAGCCACTCTGTCAATATAATATCAACCAATAGCTATTATCCTTAATAGCCAATAATATCACAAATCAATAGATATTAAGTACAGTATACAACATTTTGAAATCCAATACTAAGTTCAAACCAGATCCTCCCTCACTGGTCTACTTTTTTAGGTAAATTGGGATTTATGACACCGATAAGCACGAGAGGTTTCTCTTTCTCCCGCGGAATTTTCTACTTTTAGTAATTACGAGCGACACCTTCCCCCTACGATGTTTTAGCAATCTCTATTTCAACCCTTCTCCTTGTCATTCCATCCTTCTTTTTTTATTATTTCATACTTTTTCTGAGTTTCTAGATCGGGGGTCGACAAACTTTGACAAGAGCCTAATTGAAATTGAAACAGTATAGCTAAGGTATCAAAGAGCAATTATATGCATAACCGAGCGATTTGGGGAGCTTCGATAATGGTCACGATCAAGCTCCAATCAATATTTTTATACTATGTAAATAAAACTTTATACAAGTAACATTTTTTTAATCCAACCAAAAAAAAAGAACTATTGAAGAAATTTTTATTTCTGTGACTCAGTGTAAGAACAACCATTGTCAAAATATCATAATGCTGGGAATTTAACACTTTCAAGCTTCATCCAAAAGTGTTCGTACCAATAATACCGTATAAGCACTTTAGTACACCGTTAGTATTTATAATCTACTAAAGTACTTAGAGTACAGTAAAACCTGTTTTTGTGCGGTCTTTTTAATGCGATTTTATTTTTATGCGATCTTTTTCATGCGGTATATGAATTTCAACGACTTTGGCGACACTGTAATGTTTTCTATCAATGTACCAGTGACAACAGAGAACAAATGGGCACCCTTGCAAAGTCAGGTTTTGCCTTTAATTTTTTATGAATTGGATAAATATGTACTTAGAGGTAGTCAGGCATTGTGGGCCTCCCACTAGACATGGGTTGCGAAGGTGTACGTTACACCACTGCAATGTACATATATATGCACTTCACGTCGTCATTCTGTTAATTTGTTCTAAACAATCTCCCTACAATGCACGTTCAGTTGCTTTCTCTCAACGCGCCAACAGCCCGCGCTTGATTCAGGAACTTTCAATGACAGTGACATTATCAATAATTTGATAGATTATGAAATCGGACAAGAACCAGATTCTTTGAAAGAGGATAAAATATATGCAGCGATACATTTTCAAACAAATTGGAAAACAATTTTCTTAAAATAGATACCAATTCCGAAAGGAGTATGACATTTCAAAGAGAGTTTCAATCATGCATATCAGGAAATGGTGACATTTACAAGCAACTGACCAACCGACCTTCTCGCAAAAACTTATATTTAAGGACGAGACGGTTTCTTCAATATAACTTTGTACAAAAGCTTTCCAAATCAACACATTTAATACCGTAAGATCCCCAATACGTAAGGACATGTGTAATGTAAGCAACACTTACTAAAAAGAGAAATCAGAGGGATAAAAAGAAGCTCGATTGAAAAAGTAGCATGGAGCGCAATGCAACTGAAGGCCGAAACATCCCTGTGAAGGGTGTCCAGCAAGAAACATCCGGTCTTTAGTAGGGGACATGATCTCCCCTGACTGCTAGGCAGGTTTCACAGCGTCGGCCCATGCTGAGAATGAGGGTGTCAATGAGTTGTTAAGGCATTGCTGCCCATTCGTCTTGCAGCGCCAATCGAAGCTCCCGAATCGTTACTGGTGGTAAGGTACGAGCTGCCAAGCGTCTGCCTAGAAAATCCCATACATACTCGATGGGATTGAGATCCGGAGATCGTGCCGGCCAATCCATACGTTCAATATCCTCACTCTCTAAAAAGCTGTTCGGCAGCTACTGTGCGATGACGTCCATGAAAAGGAACTGAAGACCCATATCGCCTCTAAAAAGACGCACATATGGAAGAAGAATCTCGTTACAATAACGGGTCCCGTTGACTGAACCTGCGTCGAAGATGTGAAGGTCTGTACGACTACCAAGCATGATGCCCCCACAAACGAGAACACCGTGACCTCCATACCTGTTCCTTTCAATGATGTTCGAGGAATGATTGCGGCTTCCCCGCTCTCTCCAGATGAGTATGCGAAGAGAATCGCTACTCAAACTGAATCTGCTCTCATCTGTAAAGAGTACTCGTCCCCATTCATTGTCTCTCCAATTCCGGTGTTCCTGGCACCACAGAGAACGCCTTCTCCGATGGGCAGGCGTTAAAGGTACACACCGTACAGGGCGTCGTGTAAATAGACCACCACCGTGCAGTCTTCTGGCCACGGTAAAACGCGATATCGGTCGTCCAGTCGCCTGTGTCGTGTGTCTAGCGATTTCTCCCGCTGTCTGCCGCCTGTTACTTCTGGCCTGTAAGACAATGTACCGGTCATCTGCGGGTGTGGTTCCTCGTGGACGACCACTACTGAACCCCCGGATAGCTGTTCCTGTAGTTTGAAATTGTCTCCAAAGTCGTGAAACGATGCTGTGTGCAATTCCGAACTCTGCAGCCACACTTGTCACACTGCGGCCTTCCTCCAACTTCCCAATGATTCGACCTCGGGTAAAAGTATCCCAATGTCGTCTAACAGATTGATTATTCGCCATTTCTTGCTGAGGCAGCAACTCGGTGTGATTTTAACTGCTATACGGCGTACAATCTCTTTGCCAGAAATACTGATCTTACACCGACAACATGCTTTATACTACTCAGACACTCCCCCATTACGTCTACCTGCATATTTGCGCATAAGTTACCGTACATCACCTTACTTAATCTCCTGATTGGTCTTTCTGTCCGCTCTGCCTCTTCGTTCAGCTGATATGCTAATTTTCGACTTCGTCCTTAATTTTTGCACACCAGTGTATATATATATATATATATATTATATATATATATATATATATATATATATATATATATATATATATATATATATACTATATATATATATATAATTCACCGCTGTTCATCATCGGGATCCAAATTGCTCATCTTTCTGTGATGAATTAGTTCAAAATCGTTTTTGAACTCATTCATCACAGAAAGATGAGCACTTTGGATCCCGATGAGTAGCAGTGACTTATATACGTGCATTTTGAAAACTTCTCCATGTATAATGGAGAATATACTAAATATTTTTAAAATGTTTCCATGCGTAATTTAATTATTTATTTTGTTATGCAAGTACTTTCTCATAAATTCCATAAATAATTGGCGTATTTTCTAAGTGCGACTTTTTTTATGTAGTCCCTCTCCACTTCATAAAAAAAATTCTGTAGTATTTCGACGAAATTGTTTGTTATATGTAAGAATTTAAGAAATATTTTCGAATATTTTTTGCACGGTTTATTTTTATGCAGTTCCTATCTACCGCACAAAAATAGGTTTTACTGTACTTAGTAATACCGAAAGTACTTTATTCTGAAATTTTCTGTTTACAATAATAATTAAAATCGACTCTGGTTATTCTGGCATTTGAAAGTCATTTCAGTACTCTTAAGAATTTCACACAATACGCAATGGTTTTTTGTCCCTTCTGTTAGGGGTCTGTTATCTCTAGTCCATTCGTGACTGCTCAGGAATTCATACGTACAAATAAGTATACGTTGCTAGAAATCAATTTAAGCAGTGTCTTCCCAAGCAGCATTTCACTTTTTTCTGATTTAAGTAAACTAATTCTAATATTTTTACTCATTTCCAATGAACTTTGTTAATGAAAAATAATTTAATATACAGTTAAAATGCTTAAAAATATGCATATACAGGTAAATTTTTTTAATAAATAATTTCAACGTAAAAGTGGGAAATAATAACACACACACACACATTTAGTATAAATATAAATATTCTTTTACTAATACATATAAGCAAATGCCTGGAGAGCCTTATCCGTCTACGCAAAGACCAACGGTTTTCCCCTCCCCCCCTCCTGGTATGGGTCACATATACATGCTTTATATTTTGCTATTTTGTAAATAACAGATGCAGTTCGGTCGAGTATAGTTTTTACACTGATAAAACCAACCAATAATCCAAAGAAATGAACAAAGACCATGAGGCTTAAGATGTTTAAAGCTGATACCGGAAACTATAATTTTTTCACTAACCTTTGTCTTTCTTTATTATTTATAAATTTTTTCTTTGTATCAACATTTTTACATTTTCACTCATGATACCCACCTCAGCAATAACATCCATAAACTTGCACACAATGGTTGTTTTCTTTTTCAATTCCTACTATTACTTCTCTCTCTCCCTATATATATATATAAAATCCAAAATATATAAATTTTTACTCAGATAGCTATAGAACCTAAGATAACTATATTAAATAGGAAGAAATATAGGCACAGTAGTACAATAACAAACTCCTGGCCTTAGGAACCAGGATTGCAGGTTTAAACAAGTTTTAGGGCTAGCCAACCGTCACCTGTAGTTTGTCATACTACAAGAGGACAGGAAAGAATAACATTTGGAGGAATTTAAATATTATAATAAAATCACTAAACTAATAAAATATAATTATAAAATAATAGCCTACTAATATTCACAGTATAGATTTAAATTCGATGCAAAACGTAGATAGTAAGACTTACTTCGGGAATGTAACAACTGGTTATGTTTCCCGCCAAATACAAGAGAGGGAAAACAGTTCCGTATAAAGTTAAATTATGATAGAATAATATAAAATTTATATATATGTGTACTTTTAAAAAATCATAAATATATATTGATATAAATATTAGTGGAAAACATAAATGAATCCTAGAAATATTTAAATAATATTATTGATTTATTAAACATGTGGCGCCATATATTTAATAATTGTATAATTAGCTTAAAAAAAACAATGTCAATAAGTTATTAATACAAATTATATATATATATCATTGAGAACTATTAGAAATATAATTGTAAAGAAAGTGAGCAGGATATTCATGTCCAATACATTGTTTAATAAAGTTATTAATATTTAATTAAGTATTAGCTTTTTATCACTAACTAAAACATTATTACGATAAATATAGTTAAAAGTAATATTTCTATATATAGATATTGATAAATTAGAATTCCAGTAAGGCACTTTAAGAATGTTAAAATTAAAGGGACATCTCTTTTATCATGAATATTACTATGTGTAATTTCAAATCCTATATATATATATATATATATATATATATATATATATATATATATATATATATATATATATATATATATATATATATATATATATATATATATATATATATATATATATATATATATATATATATATATATATATATATATATATATATATATATGTATATATATGTATATATATGTATATATATGTATATATATATATATGTATATATATATATATATATATATATGTATATAATCCAAAAATATATACAAATAGCTAATAAAACCTAAGTATAACTATTCAAGATAGGAAATATATATATCTTGTGTTCAAATTTCCAATCGTTAATACAATATTTTATATTCATCCATTCAAGTTCAAATACATATTTTTAAACTTGTAGTGGATGACACTTGATGTTAATACAGTTTGTTCAAATATTAGTTCATTAATTAAATTAAGAAATGAATAAATATTAACAAACAAAAATAATAGTCTAACAGCATATGTAGAAAGGAAAATCGTTCATTGTGTCCCTGTAGTGCAATGGATAGCACGTTGGACTTCTAATCCAAAGCTCGTGGGTTCGAATCCCACCTGGAATGACCTAATTTCTGATAATGCGATTTCCTATTTGTTATTCTATTTTATTAGAATAATTAAATTTAATCAATGAATAAATAGTAAACAACAAAAATAGTACACCATATATTGAAAAGAAAATAGCTTTCTACTTTGCCACTTAATATTATGATTCTGTCATATGTACATACATATTTATATTAATTGTAACTATTTAATAAAAAGTAACTAAAATGAAAAAAAAATTGTTGACTGAAGTAGGAATTGATTAAAATTTTTTTTTATATATTGCTTGTTTTCTAATCAAGTTAACAACTCATCATCGTCGTATATATAATCTAGTATATATAATCTGTCCATTCTCGTATATATAATCTAGAAGAAAAATATCAATGTCCACTTGTTGGCTATTTGGTCTTTAATTTAATGAATCATTATAAAATTTGAAAACTGAAAACAAAAACGCTATATGCAACTGTAGATCAAATTACACTCAAACTTCAAATAACTTTGATTATTTTTAGCTCTATGAAAGATTTTAAACATAGCTAATAGAGTTTTAACTTCTATTTCATTCTCAACAATAGCTTATTAAAATAAATGTTTGTAATTTTAATATGCGAAAATATTAGCCTTTTTACCTCTTTTACTAAAAAAATGCAATTTAGTATATTTTTTAAAATAATATATGTTCAAAAACTGTCTTATTATCTGATTTATTGATCGTTTAATAAGTAATATCTTACCATCTTTTATTTTAAACAAGTTTCAAGCATAGATCTAACAATTCGAAGAAATTCTATTTACACAAGAGATTCAACTATCTCTGCTATATATAATGCTTTTTGGATTGACTCTCAAGCCTTAACTAGAAATAAATTCTTTTTAATATCACAATTTAATCATTATATCCAGGAATGGAAATAATTAAGAATTCACTGTATTAGCAAGATATCAATCTTTAATAATCTTTGTATAACTATCTTTCCCTGTTTTTTTTTTTTTTAAGGAAATTTCAATACGAAGGAAATTTTTATTTTACCTTAAATCTTTTACAAATCTGCGAAGCAAAAGTTGTCTTAAAATATACTTTCAGAATATTGAGTTGATTTTTTAACAGATTATCGATTACTCGATGGATGAGGTGAAAAACATTGCATATATTAGCTTGAGGGAATTTATATATTTCGAAAGACATAAACATACCGTATATATTTACTTACTTATTACAGACGGTTTTTACTTTTATTATTATTCAAAGAATATAAGGAGGTTTCCATCTACTTCTTTGCATACTTCAGTTGAGGCGTGGAGATGCTAGAAGGTAACCAATTTTAACAGCTTCCTTTGCAATCTTATATAAATGAAGTTTTTTAAAAAAATATGCAGATACACTTGGAATCGAAAATTCCTTTACTATGATTGCAAAAAGAAAGTAAAGTAATTTTCCCTACAATATCTTTGAATTACAATTTTCAATGTTATACTTGATTTCTATTAGATTTATAGCGTAAAGGGCAAATTTCAGTATCTATGATCTTTGAATGCTGATTAAGCATCGTGTAATGATATCATAGAAATCGGATTTTTGCATTTTGTAATGGTACTTAAAAATATGTAATATGTGTTTACAGAAAACATAACTTATTGCGGGAAGCGAATTTTGACTACTTAAATGAAAAAGAAGAAAGAAACAAAATTTACTTCCATCGCAAGTGTCAAATGCATTCATAAGAGCATTCAATTTACTCCGAAAGTGTTCGTAACAAACAATAATAGATATTCACGTAACAATTATTGACTGCTTTAATCTAATCGTGTTTGGGAGAAAAAATCTGCCAAAAAACAATGCTTCGGTCATCAATGGTTCAGTTAATCAGTGGTAGAATGCTTTTATATCAATCAACGCTCATATCATCACAATTATTAGACTCAATTTAATTCAATAAATCATCGAAGACAAGTGTAAGATTAAATAATAAGTTTAATGGAATATGGAGGGCGTCTGCACTCGGTCACGTACAGAAGATATCTGGTGTAAACAAAGCATGTTTTTACAAGCAGCGCCCTCTATACTGAGGGGGGTTCTACCATTACTCCCCACTTAAACTCCTACGGAATTTACATTAAGATAATTAAAATTATAAGGTAAAATTCAAGTAATTTTCATGCAAAATGAAATAATACAACTAAAATTCATGCAATGTGAAATAATACAAATAAAATTTATGCAATGCAAAATAATACAATTAAAATTCATGCAATGTGAAATAATACAAATAAAATTCATGCAATGCAAAATAATACAATTAAAATTCATGCAATGTGAAATAATACAAATAAAATCCTATAAATTCAATTCTCAAATCACATGCATCATCAATAATTCTGAAATAAAATTAGCAATTCTTAAATCACATGAGTTATCAATAATACTGAAAAATCAAATTAGCAATTATGTAAATAGAATAATATAAAGGTTAAAGTTCAAGAAATTGTAAAATGTTCAAATGTTCTTTTCTACAGTTGCAGGATCATCTGGAATAGGTAAAGGCACTACCTTTGTGATGGCTCGTTTTAAAATACCTGTTGAGGTTTTCACATTAACTACTCTTACAAGACCATCACTACCGCGAAATACTTCAAGAATATGCCCCATAGGCCAGTCCAAGGGAGTGGTGTTGGGATCCTCCAAAAGAACTAGCTGAGTCTCCATCAAGTTAGGGTTCTGTACACTCCACTTAGCACGGGTCTGAAGATGGGTCAGATATTCGGTGCTCCAACGGTTCCAAAATTTGATTTGCAGCGATTGAATGAGTTTCCACCTGGAATGATAGGACAAAGAATCCAAAGCAGTATAAGGTTCAGGAAATTATGAAATAGCACAGTTCGTCTAGAAATGCCTCGGGGTCAAAGGGTTAAGATCATTGGGGTCCGAAGAAAGTGGAGACAAGGGACGTGAATTCAGAACTGCTTCGATTTGTGTCACCAACGTAGTTAACTCTTCGAAGTTCATGATAGCTGATTTCGCTACCCTCAATAAAATGCGCTTCTTGGACTTAATGTTTGCTTCCCACAATCCACCGAAATGGGGAGAAGCGGGTGGAATGAAGTTCCATTCGATTCCCTCTTCCGCGCTGAACAGCTGAATTGTGTTGGGCTTGCAAATTTCGTTCCATTCATTAAGAATGTTTCTTGCTCCCTTGAAGTTCGTTGCATTGTCACACCAAGTTAATTTACTCTAAAAGAGGAATATCTAGAGATTAAATTATCTTCAATTTGCCTCTTTCAACCGCTGTATTTAATTGATTTCTTCAATTCTAATTTATCGATGTTTATTTCGGTTTCAATTGTAGGTTCTGAAAATAATGGCCATTTAGTTTGTTTCATTGTCAACCACTTGGGACCATGCCACCATATTTTGTTATTTTTTAGATCATTTAAAGGCAAATCCCGACTTATTAAATCAGCGGGATTATCCTTCCCTTTACAGTAGCGCCATTCCTTGGGATCACTTAGTTTTTGTATTTCTTTAATTCTATTTTTTACAAACATTTTATGTCTATTAAAATCCCCCTTGATCCAGTAACATGTTATAGACGAATCAGTCCAATAAAAACGACTCACAGGGAGTGTGAGTGCAGTTGCAATTTTGTCGCTTAACCTTGCTGATAAAAGTGCGCCCATAAGCTCCAATCTAGGGATCGAAAGAGTTTTTAATGGGGCTACCCGACCTTTTGATGTTACAAAACTAGAAATAATATTTCCATCATTCAGTTATAAGTGTAAATAAGCGACAGTTCCATATGCCTTTTTGGAAACATCTGAAAAGCAATGCAACTGAATGGTGGTTGCATTTGAAGGCAAAAAGTTTTGAAAATTACATCGAGGAATATTTATTTCGCTTAAATAATGAATCTCATCACACCATTTATTCCATGAAACTTCTAATTGTTTGGGCAATTTGTCAACCCAATCCAATCCTAAACACCAAATTTCCTGAATTAAACATTTTATTTGGATCGTATAAGGCCCTATGAAACCCACTGGGTCAAATAATCGACCTGCGGCTTGTAACAAATATCTTTTTGTATTAATTCTTTTAGAAAGAAATGTTTCTAAATCGCTGAAATCAAAATAGAATGTATCAGATTTTTCATTCCAACCAACTCCCAAGACCTGTGAAGCTATCAACGTGTTCAATGACTCTTTATGTTCATTTACTTCAAAATTTAAATTTTTTTACCTTTGATATAGCTCGGAAGAGTTGGTCCTCCATTTTCGAAGATCCATACTTGCATCTTCCGAAATTTGTTTACTTTCTATGCAGGTTGTCAAGGCTGCTTGGACACTGACATTTCCACACAGAAATCATCAACATACAATGCCTCGTTAAGATGGTTAAAAGTTGTGATGTACCTCCCCTTGGAAGTACATCCCTCGAAGTATCAACGTGAGCTAGAGGTGTAGGGATTGCGAAAGGACTCGGATCAAACATTATCTTAATATGACTTTATTAAGATATTCAACTTAAACTTTGAACAGATATAATATTATAAATTAATGAATGAGAGAATCTACGATGACGCAATACGCAACACACAATATAATACAGACCAATCTCAATAATTGAACCGCCTAATCTTCAAATATAATAATAAGTAAACAATCCTACCTTATATTGTTTTGTAATAAACTTATCTTTATCTACAAGGTATGTAGCTTTACGTTTCACTTCTAATCGATCACCAATGTGTGTATCCACGACACGTAGAACTTGAATCTTTGAACGACGAACTTCAATTATCATCCACAGCCACAACGCACTTCAATTGCCTAACATTCCTTTACACTACCATTACACTACCATTCTCTAAGATCCTATATTTATCCTATATTATTTGCATCTCTTCACTTCTCATTTCTTGGATTTGGTTGGAAAAGAGTTGCCATTAATTCTGGCCCAAAGAACCCAAGGGACTTGTTAAAGAAAAGACGCGTAAGACGTCACTATCCCCTCCAAGAAACAAAACGTGATTTATTCAAGGGTCTTAATGGCCCTTAAGAAATTACGTGCCTAAATTTTATTCTAACCGTTAATTTCTAATGATTCACTTAAATTTTAATTTTTACTATTTATCTTAATTTTAATTTTTAATATTTCTCCTTAATTTGAATTTCCACAGCTTCAGTAAATTTTACTTAATTAAATAGACTAACATTCAAAGTCATGCATTTTAATCACGGGGGATTCTCACATGTACAGAATAAATAGACGTGTCCCATCTGGGTAACAGAGCCGGGGAAAAACCATATATGACTTAAATGGTAGAAAAAACCAGGCCCACACGTCTCTTAACTAACTTAATTCTACCTAAATGTTTACTTAAATTCTAACAATTTTTCATCTTTACATCTTCTCTTTAGCTCCGTTCTTTGTATAGGTTAAATTTCTTATAGATTTCAGGGTCTGTCACCCTGAAACAAAAATCTCTTAAGTCAATTGAAACAAAACAAAGTTATACACATTATGATTACATTTCACAACTTTTATACAGTGCATATCACTTTTAAATTGTAACTAATTTCTATACATATTTTTCATCTGTTTCAAAAAGTTCCCCTCAAATCGCGTAGCGCTGGTTAAACGTTATGTTAGTATGCTATCTACGCCGCGCTTCCCAAAACCAGATGTTCCTTAATATGAAACAATATAACAACACATATATATACACTATACAATTACAAACATTTTTCAATAAACAAAGGAATTGTCGCATCCCAACGAAGTCATAACAGAAGTAAGCAAATGCATTTTTACAGTTGTTTTCTCCAGATTTATACAAAAAATGCCTATAGAAAGGTTTTCTTTTCTAAGAATTGGAAAGTTAAATTTCTCAGAAGTACTCTTTAAAACGAAACTTCTCTTTGAACCATTATCTAAAAATATTCTAACAACTTCTTGTTCATTTTTGTCATCTATTAATGCGGCGCATGTTTGTAATAACACACTATTTACTTCTGTTTTAAATACTGCTGAAACTATATTATGAGTGTCCTTTTTCGGAGACAAATGGTCATCATGTTGATTTCGAAAACATATTGAGAAATGGTGAGACCCATTACAAATAGGACACGACTCCTTTTTTACACATTCTATTGCTCTATGACCGGGTGACAAACACAAATAACAACACCCTTTTTCTCATAAGATTTCTCGCTTTTCGTTAGCACTAAAAGAACGGCAAGCGTCGAGTTCATGACCTTTGTTGTAATATAAACATTTTCGGCTTCTAAAGGCCGTATCACACGCACACATTTCAAGCAATTTTTCGTCCAATTCGAGCAATTTTTACTCAATTGTCCTAGCAACCGCTTTAGAGCAATTTCTTGCTAGTGAGCTCAAGAAATTGCTCGGAATAAAAATTGCTTGGAATTCCAGCCAATAGGATTCTTCGTCTACTAAACGAAGACAATATGACTGCCTCGACTTCATCACGCGTTTGCTCATCGTCGATGTTTCTGATGAAGTGGAATGGGATTATGGAGAGCTTTTTAATAGATAAGGTTGAAAAGCTCCCATATCTATGGAATCCGAGGCCTCCTCATTTTACGAAGAGGCTGAAAAAAAATGGATTTCAGCAGATCGCCATGAGGGTGAGCGAGAGGTGGCCAGCACTCGAAGCTTTCTTTACGCCAGGTAAGTTGAAATATTTTTAACAATACCTTTTTTTCTTTTTACTTTCTTGTCAAACAATTAGTGTAACGTCTATTTCTTGTTATATTTACGAAATAATATGTACTTTTGTTCTGTGAGCGGATCTGATTGTTTTGATAAAATTTCGCCAAATTATCGCCAAAGCCAGTTTGGCGTAGACAACAATACTACAGCAACAGCCTATGTATTGAAAAGTTTGTAAGTCAGTAATACAGATTCTTATTTATTTTTATTTGTTATGCATTTGAATTATCTTCAGCAGTATTTGCGAAGTGTTTCATTTTAACCATCTGCTCTAGTAATGTTGGAGTAAAATGTTTAGAATATATACCTATATATGTTTGTGTGTGTATGTATTTATAAATTTTCCAAAGTTACATTACATAATAGTAATTTAAAACAGCAATTAATAAATTTACCATATACAATTAATAATAAAAATATATAACAAAAAGTATTATTTGTCAAAAAATTCAGTAGAGCTTTTAATGTCCAAGTTACCTTTTCTCTATCCATTGTGTTACAAAATTAGGCAATTTGTTGCACCAGGAAGGAATATTATATTCGAAACTTTTCTCACTTATGTAACAATGAGATATTATGATGAAAGAGTTCATCAAGTTTGCAGAAAAACTATTAAAATTTTAATTTGGGTTGAAATTTTGATGATTTATCACCTTACTTTTACGCCACTGGTTTTCTCGTTGAAAAACGAAATGGAACTGAAATTGTTTTAAATTTTCAGAAATTATCCATTGATCTGTGTATTTCTTGTTTATCTCTGGAATATTTACTTGATCGCCTAGTTATTTTAGTTAAGAGGCTTTTTTCTTAAAGAGTTATATAGCAATAATTAAATAATTCATTCTTTTCTACCAGCTCTAAAATTTAAACAGGAAATTACAGTTACCTGGATAAAGCTATGTTAAATCAGTGATATTAAATATTTTTCAATTCATGGAACCCTCATGCCTATAAGGTGTTTTCGGGGAACCCCATTCAACTCATTTAAAAGAATATGCCTTAAAATAATATTTAAAGTAGATTAACATATGCTAGGTACTGTATGTAAAGACAAAAAGTATTGTATTTAGAACCCAGGATAGTAAACAACAGAAAATTGAATTATTTACTAATTCAGTTAAAATTCTTATTATTTTCTGAAGTATGCATTGCGAAGTTTAAGAATCTCCGCACCTACTACCGCAACGAAAAACAGAAACTGTCGTCTTTTAGAAGTGGAACAGGTGCAAGAGATTTCGTTCCCAAGTGGGAACACTTCGCTCGCCTCCAGTTCCTTGATGATACTATCAAGCCACTTGATAGTACCTCAAATTTAGACAATATGGAGCTGGAAGTTAATGCAGTACGTATTTCTTTACCCCTGAAATTATATATTTTTTATCTTTTCAAATGTATACTACTTTTATTTCTTTCATGTATTACAGACTTCATTGAATGTCAGCGATGAGGACTTGTTTGAGAATGTTGTGGAATTGCCTCCCATTCCAAATAGAGCCCCATCTCAAAGTGAGCTGCCACAAGGGATAAGGGTGTTTACCTCAACACCTCGAGCAAAAAAAAGAAAAGTTGAGAACAGTCAAGAAGCATTTTTTAAAAATGAATTTTATTTACATACATAATCGTGTTTGTTTTATGTGTTTGTTAATCGTGTTTGTTATCTCAGTTCTTGTAGAGATGAGATTTTTTCCAAAGAAACATCTTAATTTACATCCAGCTTTTATATTCATGGTGACACTCAAGCATATCTGGACAGCACAACACAAAAATACTTGCGCGTTTTACACGTTGACGAAGAAAAGGAGTGGAAAGTATTCAAATAATAAAGTTTTTATGCACAGGTTTTTACATAAAGTTTACAAAAATGTATCAAAAAAATTACAGTCGCATGTCTAGGCGAAGAGGATATTAAATCCTTGTTAGTAAGGTGCATGAAAATGCTTATCTTTTCATAAATCCTCTTTTAGTTTCTCTACAAAACGTTTATTGTTATCCGCACAATTTGCCAGTCAGATATTATTGTAGTTTTGGATCTCTCTCAACATATTTTCTAATACAAACATAATATAAATCAATATAGCTAAAAATAAACTAATATATACCTAAAACCATTTAATTTTGTTAACTTCTTGCAGAACTAATCTTAATATAGAATGACTTGTTAAAAAAATTACAAATTCAAAAGCCACATTAAGAAAGTATTGACTATTTATTTTATATCTAAAAAGTTTATTTTCAATAAAACTCAAGTATTTATTATGTTTTCCCTACTCAGGTTTGCCCTAAAAATATGCTATTTGCGTGAAAATCCCATTAGTCAATATATAAGTAAGTAACTTATAAACTCTTTACATCTTTTTGTTTGTTGTATAAGTATGAAGTGGCACACATAATGATTCATTATCAGATAGCGGCATTCTTACCAAAGAGGTTGGTCACCCCTGGTCTAAAGAATCAGTAATAAATATACCAACATAATGTTTTAGAAAAAAGATTAAGCCCCGGGTTTCAAAATAGGATTTATGAATTAGATGTTAATAATAAAAAGGAGATTCGAATTATGAGCAGATATCAGTGTAAGTTATTACATATATAAAATATTTTGCTGTTTGTTAGTACCAAATAAAAAGCAAAGTTGTATATTGTTTTAACTTCATTTTTATTGACTTATGCTATATACAAAAGTTATATTTTAAAATACGAGTTTTGTTTTGATGACAATAAAAAAGGCAATGCATATTACTGTAAATGGTTCAACACAAAATGTTTATTAATAGTTCCTTTTTGACAGTGATAACACAACAGAATATCTTTTTAATGGAAAAATTAAATGGAGGGTGATGGTTTTTAACCGGAGTGGGAACGTTTTAGCTTTGGTGTGCCAAACCAATCTACCAATATGATTCAGCATGCCACACAGTACAATATTTTTAAAACAATTTGATTTCCGCTATAATGCATGTAGAATAAAAAAAATAGAAGTCAATAATATAGATTTACAGTTTTATTATACATTAATTTTGCCTCATTTAACGATATTTCTTTACAAAAATAAACAGCATAAAATATAACTGTTTTTATCCCCAGAAATTAAAATTGTACTTAGGTATTTTTTAAACATAATAAGAAAAAACATAAAATTCAAGTATTTCTCTTCATTACAGTTAAATAAAAGATAAATAATTATACATTGCATTAATATATTATAATAAATTTATTAAAAAAAATATTGCAATATATAATTATTATCTTGCCAGGGTACAGCACCTTCAGCGTTAAAAAAATTACAAAATCTTTTGCATAGTTGGATCCCCTGCTAGAGATCCTTTGGCAGGAAATCAGTTGATTAGTGTTTTGCCGCTAGTTCCCTTCAATTAAAACTCCATTCAAACTATCCTCTCTGTCTGCACAGTCTTCAGAAATATACGTATTTTTTTACCTGTTAGTCCAAAAATTGTGAAAGGAACAGGCAGCTAACACAATTAATTTAGTATTTGGCACAGACGTCCAAAGGGTGGTGCCCTGAAGTGAGCAGCTAAAATGCCAAATGCATTTTCTGAAACCGTCCGAGCACGGGAAAGTCTGTAGTGAAAAACTAAGCATTCCTTACTTAAATTACTGCCCGGATAGGGTTTCATGATATTTGGCATCAACGGAAAAGCATCACCAGCCACAATGACAAATGGCAATTTAGAGGCCGATCCTAGTAACGCGGCTGCATCAGGGATATTCATATCCCCATTTGTAATGGCTTGCCTCAGTTTTTAAATTGTCATCTACAAAGGCCAACAAAACGATGCTGAAAAATCCCTTGTAGTTTCTGTATTGCTCCTAAATGAGATGGGAGTTTTATTCGTATGTGTTTTCCGTCCATTGCACCAAGGCACAATGGAAAATTCCACTTAGCCCAAAATTCTTCTGCGACCATCTTCCACTCATTTCCGGATTCAGGGACTTGAATTTCTGACCCTAAATGGTGATAGATGGCTGCACAAACAGCTGGTATTATACTAGATATGGTATTTTGGACTATCCGGAACTGATAACTCAAAGGGGAATGCGTTTCCCCTGATATGAATAAAAGAATATTTTTAATGCATTGAAGAAATTGAATAATATAAATTTATTGATCTAGAAAAGTAAATTTTCAATAAAATGGTACCATTGATTTATAATTAAATATGTTGTAATAGCTGTTGTAAGATATCTCAATGTTAACGAGGAATTGCCTTCCTCATTGATGTATTCTTTCTCTCGATACTGGGAGAAACAAGAGCTACGAGCTCCTCAAAAGTTGAAACATCCATTCGTAAAAATCTACGATAACTTTCACTGTCCTATAAATAATAAAATCCCCTCATTTTTTCAAATATTATTTAAAGCAACTATCTATAACACTTTAAACATAAAGCTTTAATTACAATAGATAATATCAGCTGAGAAATTTTAAAGATAACATATTTTTTTTTACAAAAATAAAAAGACTATCTGAGAGGATATGAAAAACTTAATACAATAAATAAATATAGGTACTAATTCAAAATTAATGTTTTTCATATTTATGTAGAGATTTCATTAGGTCATTGCACATATATAAATAAAAAAATTTCATAAAAACCATCTTATCATAAAATATATTCAGGTATGGAAAATGTTCAAATATATGGTTCCAAGGTGAGATTAATTAATATCTCCAAATTTCATGTAGACCATATGAAAATAATCAATAGTTTATTAAAAAAAATTCTGGTCATATGCATAGGACTATTTATACCTATGCAGTGACGGCTCATGGAAGTGTGTGGGGGGAGGGGTGCCTGGGCTCCCTTACTTTTTGTAGTTTTTAAGTATTTTTTCTACAAAAGAAATTTACAACCAAAATAAAGTAGAAAGTTTGGGCTCCCCCACTTTTTCTATCCATGAGCCACCCTATACATAAAGTTTAATGAAAAAAGATACTTACTTCTCTCTCTCGAGAGCTAATTCCTTCATTAAATTCTCGTATATAGCATCCTAATTGTATTCTCCGTTGCAGCCACTTTCTCTGCCGATTTTTTTTTTTTTTTTGCTTTCCTCATTTCAATGTCACAAATAGCAGCAAATCCAAGCGCAAGAATCACTTGACCGTCAGACGCCATATCTGCTCTTGACTGTCAGTAAAAGCTCGAGCGGTATAAAAAAAATAATGATTGGTTGTTTCCGAAGCAGAAAAATCGGCGAGTAACATTTCAATGTAGTGAAAGTGCGCGGTTGACGTCAGAGCATGTCGTTTTGTTTACGGCAACCCTTCACCCTCAGTAGGACGAAAAATTGCTTGAAATAATTGTACCAAACGTCTGCGTGTGATACGGACTTAAGTTCTAATTTCTCCAGAAGGTTGGGTAATGAATGTGGTCGGAAATGTACTTTGTTAGGGGGTGGCTTCATGCGTTGTCCGGGGAAATAGGAGCCTTTATTTTTTGTTCTGTCTTGCGGTGGAGGGGAATAATGACATGGTTTATGATTGTTTATTTGAGAGACTCGTTCCCGATTACGGATCTCCAAGTGCAGGAACAGCAAAAGAGCACTCAGGTGAAACAATTCGTCCTTTTGAGAACGATTGAATTCCAAAACGAGTTCCAAGGGTATCTGTTTCAACAGAATGGGTTTTAATAAGTTTAAGTAGGATCCTCCTTTAACTCCTAAACTTTCGAGACTCCTTATTTGCGTTTCTGCTCTATCGTACAAATTATTTAAGCCCACAATAACAGTAGGGTTTCTAACAGGTGTTAAATTTAATAAATTGCTCAAATGAGTGTTAATTAACATGTTTTTATTTCCAAATCTATCTTTTAATAAATCAAGAGCTCTATCATAATTATCATCAGAAATTGGAAGTTCATTAATGCAAGCAAGCGCATTACCACACAAATAAGATTTTAAATAATTAAACTTTGCTTAGTCTATTGTTATTATGAATAGAGCTTTCAAATAAATTATAAAAATCTAACCATTCAGAATATAATTTCCAGAATACTTATTTACATACAATTTAGGTAAATTTATGTTCATACATTCAAAACTATTGGAATCAATAACTTGGATATTTCGAGAAACTGTATCAACCTGGATAGAAACAGAATTTATTCTCCTAATTTTAGAAGAAAGCTTCGTTTTCCAAAAATATAATCTTCTATTTAATTTCTTCCGAAGCTTCCATATCTTCAGTAATAGTGTCAACAGACAAACGATCTGCAATGAGTGTATTTAATAAACTTAAGTTACTTTCTTTATCATTTAATTGCTCTAAAAAAGCTTCAAATTGATCAACCGGTTCATTTTCATTGTTGATCTTTCCTTCAATTTTATTTATCAATTTTGTCAACGAAGAACGTACCGCAGAACGCTTCTTTTTAAATTTTGAGAGATCTTCTGACATTTTAATCTTCTATTCAGGTATAATTCAGTTTCAATAAAAATTTGGCTTACCTGAATTCGCTGTCGACAATGATATTTCTACTTTTGGTCGAGGCTACTAAAAATGATTCAGTCATCAATTTCCGATTCCCGGCCGATGCACCAAAGGCTTCGGTCATCAATGGTTCAGTTAATCAGTGGTAGAATGCTTTTACATCAACCAACGCTCATATCATCACAATTATTAGACTCAATCTAATTCAATAAATCATCGAAGACAAGTGTAAGATTAAATAATAAGTTTAATGGAATATAGAGTGCGTCTTGTGACATCTTCGATGGTAGTAAATTCCCATCTTCCGATTCACAATAGGTTTTATGGTTTCACCAGCTGGTCAAGGACAAGTGCCTCACCCATCGATTGTCCCTGAATTTTTTTTATGATCAACCAGCTGGGGAGTGACCAGTGCACGTGGCCATGGGGCCATTGTTTATTGTCTGAACTCAGGGAGTGAAAAGAGACAGTCGGGTCGCCATAATAGTGAAGTAGAGCCGGCGCCAAATTGACAATAGGCGAAGCCTTCTTAAAATAATCATGTCATCTTTTCTAGAGTTTTGTGAAGGGAATACTAGAAACAGGTGGCGTTGGACAAGTGTGTCCAGATGTGGACAAGGAACTATGGCGCCTTGGGCCAGACAGCTCGGGTGTGTTTTGGCGTGTTATGCGCCAATAAGAAGAAGGAGGAGGTCAAGAGAGACTTTGGTGACCTGCGAATAAGAAGGAGCGAGGGGCGTGTTGTGAACACACCCCTGGTGTTTAAAAGGGTTCTTTTTCAGGAGACGAGAGGAGACCCGAAAAAGAAAAAAAGAGGAGGAGACCCGAAAAAGAAAAAAAAGAGGAGGTGACCCGAAAGGAGAGGTCGAGGAAAAGAGCTCGGAAAAGACGAGGGCTGGTCGTTTGAGGAAGCGGAGAGGGGAATCCCAGAGTGTTGTTCCGTGATGCTGACCAGGAATCCAAAACGCGGATGAGAAACAACGCCTTGCGGACTGGACCGAGACAAGCTGTGGAGTGAGTGGTTTCATAACGGGGATACCATACCGGCTATAGGCTCGGAAACTATTTACTTTACAATTTAACTTAAATCGATTATCCTATTGGAGAAAAAATTAAAAGTATTTTTACTCCCACAACCTTGCTGTGATGTATTATTTTCACGCTACCTTCTGACGACGTTACAGTCTGCACTCGGTCACGTACAGAAGATCTCTGGTGTAAACAAAGCATGTTTTTACAAGCAGCGCCCTCTATACTGAGGGGGACTCTACCAAACAATATGCAACAAAATTAGAGTATATTTCATACGTTTCAATGTATAGATTCCTTTATACTACCATCTTGTGATGGATAAGCAGTAATTGGTATGCTTACTATTGTGCCAATTAAAACAATTTCAGTTCAGAAAAGTTCGATATTAGAGAAGCAAATATTTTTTTCCACGCTACCATCTGACGACGTTACAGCAAGATCTAATTTGGTGGCAGCGGTGGGATAGGCATTTCTATGAATAGATGCCTCGAACCCTTTATTGAGAAGAAAAAATAAACGCCAGCCGTATGGAGTTATGCCCGCCTGATTCTCACACAACTTGTGAAAGAAATGTGTTCCATCGAATTACATGCAACAAGAAGTGACCGGAGTGCGTTGCTCGTGCCCGTGTGTTAAGGAAGCGTGCCCACCTGAAAGGTTTCCCGGAATTCCTGTGTTTTCCTGCTTGTGAAGAGTGCCCGCGAAGTGCCTGCCTTCCGTTTTTTCCCGGAGAAGGATGAGGAAGATGTTTCCAGTGTTTCCACCTGCAATGTTAAGGTCAGTCTTTTTCTTTGAGTATCGTATCGGGGCAGCAATACATTATTTCTAGTTTATGTAAATTTTTGTAAGGAAAGTAATGCTAGATAAAGTTAAAAGTCTAGACTGAGAGACTACAGAAATTATTAAGTTTGTTTGAAGTGTATTGATGTGCTATGTTTGTATGTGTGTTTGTTTATTGAGTTAGGTCATAGAATACAGTAGTATATTTGCTTCGTTAGCACAGTTTTGCGTAGTGTATTGTCTTGTTACTCTGAGTATTTTTATTATTTTGTGAAATATAATTAAGTCTCAGTCTAGGGTACTGTTATTTATGCTAGTTATGAGTATAATTTTGTGAAGTATAATTAAAGTCTAGGTTTGGTGTACGGTTAGTTACGCCGAGTAGTTGTATAAGTTTGTGTAGTACAACTAAGTATAGTGTAGTGCTGATTTGCGATGGATATTTGAATTGTTTTAGTGACAATTGAGATTGGATTTAGTGTTGTATATTATTGCATGATGACTTTCCTTTTAATATTAAGAAAAGGTGATTTGCTAGAAGTAACAAGAGAATTAGGGTAGATGTCAACGGCGATCAAACAAGAGTAGAAATTAAGGATATGATTTTACAAAATGATAAAAATGATATGGAAACGATCAAAGCGGTGATGGAGGGAATTTTAGAAGAAAAAGAAAGGGAATTTGAGGAGCGAAGACAAATTAGGGAATTCGAGTTAGAAAGAATGAGAATTCAACTCAGAAATAAGTTAAATGAAAATAAATTGAAGGCAGGGAATAGGATTAACGATCTCGCAAATGTTTGTATTTTGTCAGGAAAACGTACCGCAGAAGTTAGGGAACCGGTTAATAAGGGCAGGCTTTTAAATAACCCGGTAGTTAATAAAAGCGTGGAGAACGCTACGTCTTGTGATTTTGAAAAGAAGAATTGTGACCCCCAGTGAGGTGTACAAACGTTTCCCACCCATCTGAAGTAGGAAGGAAAGAATTCAACGTGAATAGGAGTAGTGATTGTGACGTGGAAATGAAAGTAGGGGTATGTGAAGGAAGGGTCAAAACTGTGGCGATGGGTGCACAGCGGGTAATAAATCTGGATAATATCGGAGATGGCTCTTTTGAATTGAAAAGAGATAAGGGAGTGGCGAACCCTGAAGGATTGATTTGTGAGAATAGCTGCGAGGAAAAATATACCCTTGGGACGTTAATGGGTTGTGAAAAGCAGTTAACAGTGGATCGGGAAAGTTTTCGAAATCATACAATAGCTAAGATAGCAGGGCAAGGGGGGGAAGAAAACACGTGTAAAGCAGATGTGCGGAAATGCTTGAAAGACGGGTTAGCAATGCGATTGCCTCTCTCAGAACCAAGGGAGATTTATAAGGATAGTTTAGAGACGGATAATGGGTCTAACATTGGTTCAGAATGTAGTTTCGAGATAGATTTACCCGGAAAAAGAGATCGCAGTACAGTTTATCGTCTTAATTTAATAAAATTGTACCGTAGAAAGCCGGAATTGGAAAATTTGGTTATGAAGAATAGCTCAGAAGGAATAGATTCCGAAACTCTCTATTCGGTAAAGCTATTTATGGATTTTGGTTTTCAGGGTAATTTAAGGAAAATTCAATTGTATTTTAAATTACCGCCTGATCGAAGTAGCTATTTAAGGATGATTAACGCTAAGAAGAAAGAAAGGTTTCTACCAGGTCCTGGGACGATTGTTTTAAGACAGAAGGATATTAATTTGGTTACGGGAAAGCCATTTAGAATTAAAACTTGTTGTTCATCCCAGATGTTAATTCACTACGAGAGGATACAGAGTATCTTTTAGATTTAGGTGTGAACGGGATGGGGCAGTCAAACCGTACTCTGCCCGTTGTTT
Source organism: Trichonephila clavipes (assembly GCA_019973935.1). Lineage (NCBI taxonomy): Eukaryota > Metazoa > Arthropoda > Arachnida > Araneae > Nephilidae > Trichonephila > Trichonephila clavipes. The sequence goes on from BMAU01017921.1 coordinate 180,141, forward strand.
GGTTAGGGAGAGTGAACCGATACCCGTACCCGCGTATCAAATGTATAAAGTATGGGAATTTGAACCAGGTGACGCGAGCCGAGATTTATTTTTTTAAGAAGGGAAAGTTTGGTAGAAAAGATCAACGCGGCATCGTGGGTGACTGAATTGGATTTATGGAAGAGGTATTTTCGTCGTTCTCTAATGATGAATTATCCAAAGCACACCACATGCGTTATGCCAGTTGGCATGTACATTATTAAAAATCGAGGTTTAAGTTTCTTTGTGCTTATGATGAATGTAATTTAACGACTCGGATTTTGAGGTTGTTACAGCCGATTGAAGTACCGCGAATGGTCGATATAGACATTCTGATGGAAATTTGGAAAAACCGTGTAAAGAAAATAGACTTTGTGTTAAAATGGTTGAGTAGGGTTGGGTCGGAAGTCGGACCGACTAAAGGTAAGTTAGAGACATGGGCAAGTTTGTGCCGTGTTGACGTAATGTAGATATAGTGAAATTCATTGCATGAGCTACTGAGGCTTGTTAATTTTATTCCCAATTAAAGTGTTTCCTCAATAACTAACGTAATGGAAGACAATACCATGAATTGTGAGTAACCTGTTATGATGGTTGTGATAATGCTTGCTGATAGCCATAATTTAATTAAATTTAAAAAGTCTTAGTTTAAACTTCTTAATTTAAAAATTTGGTTTTTATGTTTTTTGCAAAGCTTGGACATTATAAATGTTTATTTTGTTTATTTAATATCGTTGGAAACAACGTTGGAATAAGTAGATGGGAATGAGTAATATTTAGGACTGTGTACGCTCACAGATGTTTACTTCTGTAGTCCTTCGCGATTAAGTGTAGATGGTTAGTAAGAGATTGGCATTTGACGCATTTTGTTTAAAAATTATAATTTAAAGGTGAAATGTAACTTTGAGAAAAAGAATCCCAGATTCGGATTTTAAGATCTAATTGTGTGAAGAGTACATTTTTTTTGAAATTTGATTCATGTATTATGTTATTTTTTGATTGTGTTTAATACCGGGATTGCTGCCCTGATCAATCTCATTGATGGGACGATCTTTATGTGTGTGATTTCTAAGAACTGAATCCAACTAGGACCAGAGCAGTCCCATGAAATGGACCTTTTAGGGGAAGGAGTTGTGACATCTTCGATGGGAGTAAATTCCCATCTTCCGATTCACAATAGGTTTTATGGTTTCACCAGCTGGTCAAGGACAAGTGCCTCACCCATCGATTGTCCCCTTTTTTTTTATGATCAACCAGCTGGGGAGTGACCAGTGCACGTGGCCATGGGGCCATTGTTTATTGTCTGAACTCAGGGAGTGAAAAGAGACAGTCGGGTCGCCGTAATAGTGAAGTAGAGCCGGCGCCAAATTGACAATAGGCGAAGCCTTCTTAAAATAATCATGTCATCTTTTCTAGAGTTTTGTGAAGGGAATACTAGAAACAGGTGGCGTTGGACAAGTGTGTCCATATGTGGACAAGGAACTATGGCGCCTTGGGCCAGACGGCTCGGGTGTGTTTTGGCGTGTTATGCGCCAATAAGAAGAAGGAGGAGGTCAAGAGAGACTTTGGTGACCTGCGAATAAGAAGGAGCGAGGGGCGTGTTGTGAACACACCCCTGGTGTTTAAAAGGGTTCTTTTTCAGGAGACGAGAGGAGACCCGAAAAAGAAAAAAAGAGGAGGAGACCCGAAAAAGAAAAAAAAAAAAGAGGAGGTGACCCGAAAGGAGAGGTCGAGGAAAAGAGCTCGGAAAAGACGAGGGCTGGTCGTTTGAGGAAGCGGAGAGGGGAATCCCAGAGTGTTGTTCCGTGATGCTGACCAGGAATCCAAAACGCGGATGAGAAACAACGCCTTGCGGACTGGACCGAGACAAGCTGTGGAGTGAGCGGTTTCATAACGGGGATACCATACCGGCTATAGGCTCGGAAACTATTAACTTTACAATTTAACTTAAATCGATTATCCTATTGGAGAAAAAAATTAAAAGTATTTTTTACTCCCACAACCTTGCTGTGATGTATTATTTTCACGCTACCTTCTGACGACGTTACAGTCTGCACTCGGTCACGTACAGAAGATCTCTGGTGTAAACAAAGCATGTTTTTACAAGCAGCGCCCTCTATACTGAGGGGGGCTCTACCAAACAATATGCAACAAAATTAGAGTATATTTCATACGTTTCAATGTATAGATTTTCCTTTATACTACCCTCTTGTGATGGTTAAGCAGTAATTGGTATGCTTACTATTGTGCCAATTAAAACAATTTCAGTTCAGAAAAGTTCGATATTAGAGAAGCAAATATTTTTTTTCACAACGCAAAATATATTTTTTTGTCTGTTCTTTAAATCACTTGATCTCAGGACTGCATTACCTTCAGTATATCGAACAAGAATGCTTTACAATATCTTTTCACTTCCAAAAGAAAGTCTGGCAACGGTAGCCTAGTGGTCAAGGTAACGGACACGTGGCTAGTGTGTCATGAGTTCCTGGAGACCCACCATGCAGAGGGGCCCGAAGCACGTTAAATATGTCGAGGCTGAACTGTCCTCTCGTCGGTGTGGTGTGGAAGTTCTTAGAGGAAGTGCCAGCTCAGATGTCTCTTTGGTGACCATGGTTCAAAATTACGAATTCCCTCACCAAAAGCTCCAATGTAGCTAAATAGTGGGACGTTACTATTCGCTCACTCACTCCAAAGAAGTCTTAGTATTTCATAATCTTTTATCACCTTCTTTGAATAAGAATTTATTTATGACCTCACGGTACTCAAATGATATTTTCTCTCTTTCTTGGGAGTTAAATCTCTTTAGTAAACACAAATGAGACCCTCCCCAGGCCTACCGTAGAATATATTTTCTATTTTCAATCATTTTCCATTTTAATTAATATTTACTTTTTAATTCCCATATTTTTTTTGCATCATAAATACACATTTGTAGTAATTATTTTCACGATGCATTTTTAACTTATTAATGACGATTAGTAATGCCTATTTGTCTGAATTACTAGTAAGAAACTAGTAATTCAGTTAAATATATAACTTGAGCCAATGAAATCAACCTACTACAATATTTGGAGCAATTCTTTGTCCATTTCGTTTACTTGTTCTTTTTAATAGGGTCAAGATTTCAATACCTTTCCTTATCCTTACTTATGGCTGAGGAGGAGTTTTTCTTTTTGTGCCACTTAATAGGTATTTAAATACTTTCATTTTCCCAGCCCCCTCCAATGATTTGGAACTTCATTTAGTTTCTTTTCTCTACTGATTGTGTACTCTCAATTATGGATTCTTTCTAGAAAATCATGAATCGCAATTAAATTATAAAAGTACAAAAACCTAGTCCTGTATAAATTTTTGAAAAAAATACCTTTTAAGTTTTTAACATGAACTAGACACATGAAAGAAATTCAATATAATTCAAAAAGTGTAATTACAAGTAGTTTATTCTCTCTTTTTATACCCCGTTCATTCTTTTGAAATTTAATCCTGGTGGACATATATAAACGTCATTTACGCATGCAACATGCAATTAATTTAATATTCATAAGGTATTAATATCGTAACATTTTGAATGTTTATTTCAGAAATATTAAATCTTATTACATTTAATTATTTATAATAAATAATTTAAACATCTTTTAAATCAAGAAATTAGAAAATTTATTACTTGATGGGAAAAATCGTTTCTTATCAACAACTATTGAATCTTTGCACAATGTATATAACTTCAAACTTTTCAAATTTTTTAAAACTTTTTTTCGATGAGAGCTTTCATTGAATTGCTTCTAGAAATTACTTTCTCTTAATCATTCTATTTATGAAATATTTCTATGTAATTATACTTCGTCAAATATAAGTTAATTGCGTAATACGTTTGCCGTAGTTTATTCAATTCTAACTTAGGAAATCTATTTAAAATAAGAGTCTTGTCTTTTTTAAAATGTAGCACTTATAAGAAAATTAATTGGGATGATTTATTTCGATTCAATCCAAGAATATTAAAGTAATTTGGGTAAATTATTTGAATGAAAAATAGTTTTTTGTGTCTCAAAAAATCAGTTCTGTCAACAGTAATTCTTAAATATATTTTTTCAATATTGATACCTGTTAATGTATTTTTTTAGTTTTATTCCACGGTGGACATAAGTTTAATTTTAAAAAAATTGTATGAATTTTTATTTCTTTTTTATTTTAAAGGTTAACAACAGAAATATAATATCCAAACGTCCTTACGTTTTAAATTATTTATTAGAAAAATTAGTTTTTAAGTATTTATGCCACTGATATTTTTCAATATATATAGATATTTTAATATATATAATGCAATTTTAAATTAGGTGAAAAAATATAGCACTTCATTAAAATATCTGATTCTTATTATTTTATCTTTAGTAAAAATTAAAAAAACATCAACCTAAAATTTTACTTTTAAAAACTAAATTTTCAAAATCAAGATATCAACTCTTACAAAACATTTGGTAAAATATTACTTTAAGCATTCATTGTATATACTTAGGATAAAAAAAATGTATAACGTATTTTAAAAGCCTTTACATTTTTATAATGGCATTGAACAGACAGGACTATAAGATTTATAGTCTTCCACACACACAAGCATCGTAATAATTATTTAAAATAGATCTTGATTGTGTACCATCACTATGAGATATAATTTAAAATATTTTGTTGTTTATTGGAATTAAAAGGATATGAAACTTGCACCAATGAAATCAATCAATCGTCTGTAACAGGAAAGGCGAACCTTTTTGGATCGACGTGCCTTTTTTGTCTTTAAGAAATGTTTATAAGGTGCAGACGCGCCGTCAAAAAGTTTGACTTGTGATTATTGAGAAAATAACGAAAAACTAAATACGAACAACTCAAAACTCTTTATTTACAACGAAAAAATGCATTTTGCACTGTATAGTAGTAAATGTTTGATTTATACGTGTAATTCAAATTAAAGAACATTAGTGTGAGTTCTGTTGTGGCAGATTAGATGACAAATAACTTGTATTAGAATTGTAAGATATTACTTTTAGCAGAATACAAGCTGAATTGGAGTCATCTTCCAAACGGTTTTAATTGAGTCTTTAATGTTATTCATCTCTGAAATACGGTTAAAACAGCACGAACCAATTTCTTGAAACATCTAAATGTATCTGGAATCGAATTCCATGTTTCCAAAATTTCATTTCTAGTATTTGCACTTATATTGCTTGTTAATCTTACTGTGTTTTAATCAATTCTAACTTTCTCCTTTTTTCAGCAAATTTTTTGAATCCATATCGAACTAGGCTGGAAATTAATTTTCAAATTTTTCAATTTCCATCCAATCAAATTGGGACAAATTCGGTTTATTAAATGAAGTCGCATCAGGGTACATAAAAACACTTGAGCGTTTCCGATAATTCTTTGAACTAAGAAAATCTGGCTAAAACCTGCGACCGATTACTCGCGTTTGTTCGTAATTCTTCCTTTGGAACTTAGTTAATTTAAATTAAAATCCAAATCGTTTTGATTGGTGGCGTACCCAAAATATTGTGTCGCGTGCCATTGTTTTGCCATCCCTGATCTATAATATTTGGATGGAAGCTATATTCATTTCATTTACTTGACCTCTTTAATATACTGCTGGACAATTGCTAAGGACGGATAACACTATCATCCATAGCTACCACAAAATGAAAGGGAGCAAAATGTGGAAAATTAGAATAAGTGCGGGATATTAGTAAGAAGAAGTATGAGTATGCAAATTTTTTTTCCACGTCTGTTCATCACGTGATAGCGTTCATAAGAGCTTTAAAGGTTTTGACGCGTGTGGACAGTTGTTGTTTCAAGTCAAAGTTTTACAGGAAAGATTTAATAGACGAACTTAAAATTTTTGGCATGTCTTCCCGACATCACATAGATCATTTTATGCGTGGCCGAATTATTGGAAAGATCGAAGAAGGGCGAAAAGTAACAGATGTTGCCAGGGAGTTCGCCATCGCTCACAGCGTTGTTTCACGGCTGTGGAAGTCATTTAAAACTACTGGAATGTGTAGTAGACGGCACGGGGAAGGCCGTGTTAGAAGTACGACGCCTGCAGAAGACAGATATATCGTCCTATCAGGAAAAAGGAACAGGCGCACCACAGCTCAGCAGGTGGCAAATCAGTTTCTTGCTGCCTCAGGAAAGCAGATCTCCCGCAAAACTGTTGCCAGACGTTTGAGGGGAGGAGGACTATACGCACGCAGACCTGTTGTGTGTCCCATTGACTAGACAGCACCGTACTGCCCGTTTGCAATGGTGTCGTGAGCATCACAATTGGACTGAACAGGACTGGGCATGCGTACTATTCTCAGATGAGAGTAGGTTCAGTCTGTCATCGAATTGTAGACGCCAACTGATCTGGCGCGAGAGTGGTACTGCTTATCGTCCAGAAAATATCCAGGAAAAGGACCGATATCCGACATGCAGTATCATGGTGTGGGCCGGCATCATGATCAATGGCCGCACGCGCCTACATGTGGTTGCGAATGGGACTATGACGGGCCAACGATACATTGATGAAGTTCTACTTCCTCATGTTCGTCTTTTCCGTGATGCTATCGGTGATAAATTTGTTTTTATGGACGACAACGCAACATGTCATCGAACACTCGCTGTTCAGGATTGTCTAGACAGCGAGGGTATTCAACGTCTCGTATGGCCAGCGCGTTCTCCAGATCTAAACCCCATTGAAAATGTGTGGGATGCTTTGGGTAGGCAAGTTGCTGGTCGAAACTATCCTCCGACAAACAAGAACACCCTCATCCGAGCACTCACAGAGGAATGGGATAAATTGCCTCAACAGCTGCTGGATAATGTTGTGCAAAGTATGGTACGACGTGTGGAATGTTGCATCACACTCCACGGTGGACATATCCCGTACTCATACTTTTCTTTAAGGTGCCTGCTGACTTTTAGATGCATTGTTCCATTTCTTCGTGCGTAAATCAAATGAACATTTTTTTTCTTTCAGATGTTTCACAGCTTTTGTACTTTCCAGAACAATAAATATTCTTTATTCTAATGTCTGAACAGTGTGGCAACTATATTTTATCCTACTAGGCCTCATCTCTCGCTTAATGTTATGCTACATAGCAATTTGTGATCCGTCCTTAGCAATTGTCCAGCAGTGTAACATCTAACATCAAGATTTGAGTGTAGTATTTTATTCTTACCAATCGGTGATAAGGAATATTCCTATGTACCATCCAATAAGTAATGAAACTTTTATTGTTCATATCCTTCCGGTCATTCGGAACTTAATTTTTTCCCTCTAAATAATTTATTAATTCTTTCTAGAAAACCACGAATCGCAGTTAAATATAATAAAAGTGAAAAATAACGTCTAAGAACCTAGTTATACATTACTTTGAAATAATACCTTTACACTTTTTTAACATGGGAAAGAAAATCTAGATAATATGAAAAATATAATTACAAAATAACTGTATTATTTGTACTTTTGTGTGTGGATAAGGATCATAATTAAGTAGGGATTATAAATATACTTTTTTAAAATTTCCAAATAATCATTTTAACTATAATGCTTCGTTATTATGATGATTTTTAAAAAAATCAATTGATATTTTCAATGAAACTGACGCCAAGTATTCCGAGATCGTAACAGAGAAGTCTTCTAAGAAGTTCACTCGTTCTGAGATCAGTGTCACATTTGAATCCTTGAACCGTGCTCATTTGGGCTACTGAAACTAGTTGAAAAAGATTTTCAACGGGAAGTTAAGCCAACTTCTAACATACATTTCGAATCTTATTTTCTCTCCTACCCTCTTTCCTTCTCTCTCACACACACTCTTAAAGTATTAATTCAATCTTTGTGCATGCCTTAGAAGTTCTGTTCTTCTAAAGAAGCTTTGTTTGAATCTGTTTTGTTTTGAAACTAGTTTTTCGAAGATTTTGTTGTTTCAGAAGCATACGAATCTATATGTAAGGAAAATATTAAAATTTCCAAAATATAATAAGTTTTAACGTTAATCTTGTAAGTTTCCAGTGTTTCAATGAAATTTCATCTTTTCCTCGATCAAAAGTATTTCAAACTAGGAAATTTGTCTTGAGACCTGACTACTTGCATTTCAGTCTATAAAAAGAGCTTAAAGAACTCCAGAAATGAAAAGTTTTTTCCGCATTTTATTTGAGCCTAAAAAAGCTTTTTTTCTAATATTTTTTAAATAAATTTAAAAGTGTCAAAGAAATAGAAAATAATTTCTTAATGATTTTAAAGGCCGTACTAAAATTTGGAATGTGTTTGTGGCTAATTAGGATTCACAGACAATATTGGATCTGAGCAGACATGATAGATAAATAAATATATTATCCTTATTGATAAAAATATAAAAAATATTTTACGCGTGGAGCGATTTATCTAAGAGAATCCTAATAAACTATAAATATTGAAATGTTTTTTATTTCATGTAGCCTTCACAGGAAGTTAAACCTAAATGATACACGACTAACACTTAAAGTAAGTTTATTCAGGATCCTTTTCTAGGTTCGAGATGGCAAACCTATGACCCGTGGGTTAGACACTAGCCTACGAAGGCTTTTTCAACTATCTTTGAGGCGCAGCATAGTCAAACTTGGCTCTTACGCCAAAAAAAAATCAACTTTCTTTGCATTAATTTTTATAAACTCTTTTTATCATAAAAAAAGTGAATAAACAATTGAAAATATTAACCCTTTAACGGACACAAAGCTACAAAAACACTTTTCTGTGATAAAGTACTTGGTAAATGTAATGTTCTCATCTCCTATAAACATTATTTAGTCACAAAAAATATCCGATCCAGGGTTTTTTTCCAGGGTGGTGGCTAGATGTTATAGCCACTGCGCACTTAGGACATTTAACTTACTTTTCAGGACAGAAATAATGAATCATATTACAATAAACTTTTTATGAAAAATTGACATTTATGTAATGACTATTTCAATAACAATTAAATTCAAAGTATTAGTGTAATTAAATAATAACAGAATAATTGTACAACATAGAATACTTACTAAGAATATATATAATATACATTGAAATTGGTATATATCCCCATTTTATATTTTATTTAATTTTAGTATAAAAGGTTAGAAATAAAGTAACATTTTTGAGAATTTAAATTAGTTATTTCACAAATTTGATGAGCTATTTACTGTGGAACTTTATAATATGCAAACGTTTTTTTCCGAGCAGAAAAGTTATAAGGAAAGATTTTCGAACCCGAGAATCTTGTACCACATATAACAAAGTTTGTTTACATTTCCAACCTCCAACATTCTCACATGATTCTAGTTGTGGAGAAAAGCAAAAATTTCTATGTGGGCAGTGGATAGAGCCTCTAGCCACATATAAATGCTAATATAATTGCAAATTTGCTTAATTCATTTGCGAAATTTATTTCAAGGATCAGAAATTTTATTTATAGTAATCAAAATAAAATTTGCAGATTTACACCGAGAAACACTGTTTTTAATTACCCATCAGGGGACATGAAATGCAAAAAAAGGTATCGTCCTGCCATCCGTATTGATTTTTATGCGCTTTAGCTTCAATTAACTCGTGTGAATGGACTAACTATCCATCCCCCGCTTGGAGAAATTTTTTTTAATATGTAGCTAGACGTATGAGCCACTACCCGCTAAAGGGTAAAACAATTTAAAGTACAAATATTTAATGTCAAATGTATTAAAAACATATTTGCAAGTATATTTAGGTCAATCGATTTTCTACCGTGTATCACTGCACCTGTGTATGTTAGTCATGACAGTTGATGATAAACTTCCTTTATTTGGCACAGCAATAGTGCTGAAGTCAAAACACTCCATGTTTTGATTAGGAAACTGTGTGATCATTGATAACCAACAAATAAAAGCAGAGGTTTTAACGAAAGCTGTAGGGAGGTTTGAAGAAAATAAAATTGACGATTTCTTATTCTTATATAAAAACTGCTTCTAAACTTTTTACCCAAATTAAAACTGTAATAATTTATATGTTTCACGTCTTTATAAATAAAAAGCCGGTCGATTTATTTTTTGAAAACCCCTGATAATCCAATGAATCAAATACACTGGCATAAAATCAAGGACTATTTTCAATATTAGCAAAGATATTAATTATTACTCTTCTGATAAACTTTATATAGCGTTTATTTTCATTTTAATATCGTTGACAGTTTTGAAACATTGCGAAATGAATCGAATGAAAATCTGTTGTTGTTGTGGCTAATGCCACCTGTCTGACGTAGTCAGAACGAGGCCCACGAAATTCATCGTGGCATGGGCAAGAAGTACGCCTGTCGTTGGCCTTGAGCACCATACAGGTGACAGTGCGATTTAAGCTCAGTGAAACTTCCCCGAAGGGACGATAGATGGCGACACGACCTCTATCTCCACCTCCACAATTTCTGCAAGTGAACTGAAGGGGAGGGAAATATTCTCCAGTTCCTGCGCTAGTGAATAAGCCCACAAGACTACGGACCCACTGATTTAACGAGCACGTACTCCGTGTGCACTCGGAGGGTAATTGGTGACATCGAGCATCGAACCCAGGCCTTCCGGTCTGGAGTCCGATGCTCTAACCACTAGGCTACCCACGGCCTTATGAAAATCTTTATATATTATTCCTGGTTTCAATGATTCCTATTTTTGATATATTCGAACGAAGTGTCTTTCAATAGTGAATAAAAAGTATTTTCTGAGAAAAAAGAGATTTCTTTGCAGCAACATCGTATTACATAATATATTCCCGTGAACTTAACATCGACATTGAATTGTTGGATCCATTGGATTTGAATAATATATAAAGATGAAAATCTTTATATATTATTTAAAACTTTTGTTTAAAATTAAAAATGTGTTTAATAACATTATTCATAGAACATACTATAACAATTATTCTTTAATAAACATTTAATCTTATGATTTTGCCACTTGTTTTTGAAAAAGAACCTGGTTTCAATGATTCCTATTTTTGATATATTCGAACGAAGTGTCTTTGAATAGTGAATAAAAAGTATTTTCTGAGAAAAAAGAGATTTCTTTGCAGCAACATCGTATTACATAATATATTCCCGTGAACTTAACATCGACATTGAATTGTTGGATCCATTGGATTTGAACAAGATTATATGAAACAGAATTTCTTTTTTCAAAATTTCTATCTAATAAGGGTTTTTTAAATCAATTTATTACATACTTAGAACTTGATTTTTAGTAGTTTTGTAAATCTCATTGTTAATATGCTTGTGTTTTTAACAAACTTTGGGGAATCAAAACTTTATTACTACAAAAAGAGGGTGTAGATAAATTTTATTATTTTATTTTTATCTCTGAGTAAAATCTGATATCATTATAATGTGAATATTAACACAACTTAATGAAGCGCAAATATAGAAGTTGGTAATACATTGTAGTGCTTTTAAAATAAATTTTACAATTATAAAAATTACAAAAATCTCTAATGTAATTATAAAATATTTTAAAAGAACTCTCCTTATTTACATTGAATTAAAAAGCAATCGAAGCAACTTTTCTATTTTTGAGTCTTAAAAATAAATACATATAATTTTCAATAAAAAAAGTACATACAGTTACTTTAAGGGTCTATACATATATAAAGGAGATTCAGTATTATTAGAAAATACTCTCAAGTTTCGTCAAATTGTCCTTATTTACATTGAATTTTTAAAAAATTTTAATGAATAAATTTATAAGACTTAAATAATTTTTAATTAAAAGAAAACGTTTTTTTTTGTAATTTTTTTAGCATTTAGATAAAAAGTTTATAGCTTTAGTTTTGAAAGTGAAGTTCTAAAATAGTAAATGTAAAACTCGCTGTAATTTTAGATCAATCAGACATTACATCATGATTAAAGATAATTTCCTTCGGAGGGTGGAATTAATATTAAAATAGCTCCTATAACTGTTTTTATACTGCATTGGTCTTCAAACTATGCCCCACGAGTCACAATAAAAAATCAAAAGGAAAATTATAACTGTGTTTACAAAATGAATACGTGTTCCCTATGAAGTTTGTATAATTACAAATATTCAAAGCTCATACCCTATTTATTAAAACTGAAAAAAAAAGTTATTTATACATATTACTTTATTTTGCAATACTTTTTAAACTTTTCTTATAAGATAATAAAATAGTATGAAAATGCACATTTTATCTTTGTATATACTAACTACTAAATTGAGAATTTATATATATTCTATTGTTTGCTATCCCAGATTCTACAAAATTGTTGTTTACTCGCAGGTCTTGTAGTTTTCTAATGAAAAACGCACTTTTTAGTATTAATGGGCAAAAAACGCATATGATACACACAGGAGAGGGAACAACTTATCGACCTATCAACAGATTCGATGTTAAAATCTAAATTTAAGCAAGAACAGCTCCTAAATGTTAGGTTGCGAATTCATACAAAAGACACAGCTCTAAACATTGCAATATCATTCAGAAAAGTGTATTTAAGTGTAAAACATTTCTCAGCATGAGTGCCTATAAAAATAAAGTAAAAAAAAAATTAAACGCAGAATGTGTCATACGATTGCAGATCATCTCAATAGACCTTGACTTCGAAATGGCAGCACATATCCCAGTTACTAAATAGAATACATGGGACACTTCCATCACAATTAGATTAAAATTATATTTTAAAAATGTTTAATAATAAATACAGCCTTTTTTTAACTGCCTGTACATAAAGTGCCTGTAAAAAATATTGATCTACTTTAAATAATATTTTAAGATATTTTCTTCTAAGTGTGTGTGTGTGAATTGGAGTTCCCTGAAAACACCTTCTAGTTCTAGGGGTTCCATGATTTGAAAACGTTTCGAGACCACTGATATACTGTATACCAAGGGTGGCAAACCTTTATGCTTCAACGTGCCATTTTTTCTGAAAAAACGTTTAATGAGGTATAGACGTGTCGTCAAATAATTTTGACTTGGGATTATTGGGAAAATAATAAAACTAGATACTAAGAACACAAAAGTCTTTATTTACTACGAAAAAATACTTTTTGTACTGTATTGTTACAAATGTTTTAGTTGTACGCGTAATTCAAATTGAAGTAACATTGGTGTGACTCCTGTTGTTGCAGATTAGATGATAAATAACTTATATTATTATTATAAGACAATAAAAAACGAGTGTGCTCCCTGCCGTCTCACGCACTACGACCGAACACTCGCGTTTGGACGTAATACTTCACAGCGAACTTTGTTATTTTGAGCTAAAATGCAAACCATTTTGATCGGTAGCGTGCCCAAAATATTGTGTTGCGTGCCATTGATGGCACGCGTGTCATTGGTTCGCCATCCCTGCTACATGGAGAGAAACTTTCTCCCGTGCCAACAACCGCTCGAGCTGTTACGTCACAAGAACTGAGCTACGGCTTCCCCTCTCGGAGGCAGTAACTTGGCACGCAGAACGGGATGCATCAACTGGCAGTTTTGGCCTACACGTATAGATAAATTTAGTCATTCAACTTCATTATTTGTACAGTATTATATTTTTCCTTTTTTTGTGTATCAATTACGCTAAAAAAATTCTTATATAATTATTGAATTTTAAATATAACTTTTTGTAGCCCCCGTACTACGTCGGGGGTAAAAAGATAAAAACAAATGATACAACTTTCAAACCAGATAACATTCAGAATGATTTGAAAGGAATAAAACAACCTGTGATTAATTTGTCACTTTACGTACATGCAATATAGAAAGACATTTTGAAAAATTGCATTTAAAAATCAGCCTTTCAACAGACGAAGAAAGAAGAGAATATTTTTTTCAAAGAAAATGAGAAAAAATTAAAAAATTAGTGTTTAAAAAAATTATTCCACACAATAACATTATTGTTGCTAGTTTTCAAGTAGCCTATTGCACTGTTCGCAATGAGAAACCTCTTTCAGAAGCAAAGTTTGTGAAATAAACGTTTTTTGGAACATAGAACTACTATATTTACAGACTAAAGAAAAAGATTTTGATTATAAAGAATATAAATAATGAACTACCCCCTCCAATAATTCGCAATACAATTAAGCATCGAGTAACAAACATGGGAAGAAATATTTTTTCCGGTATACATAACGATTTAAAGTATGCAAAAATGTATTCAATTGCTTTAGATGGAAATAGTAATGTAAATGGTTATGCATAAATAACAGTTTTTGCTTGAAAAAATCAGGTAATATATTGAATTATTAACTTTTCCAATATGTAATAACAAGACTTTTCGACTTCCCTGTCAGCTTTATTAGTTTTATTAACTAACAAAGCTGACAAAGCTGGCTTTAACAACTTGATATTTTTAAATAATTTGATAATACAGTTAAAAATTCAATATTGTCTAAAAAAAATTCTTTCCGTAACAACAGATAGCGCACCTAATGGGGTGGGGAAAACATAGGTTTTATTCAGGAGCGAAAACAAAATATTGGACATTATCTGATTGAATCTCATTGTATAGCACAACAGGAAGATTTATGCGCGAGGCAAGGTTTAAAATCATTTTCTAATATAATAGCAGTTGAAGTAAGTGATTAATTTTATAAATACAAAAGGTCTTAATAAATAAGAATTTGTACAATGGAACTAAGTGCCAATATTTTGGGTTTTAAAAGCAAACAATGTTCGATGGTGCAGTTATGGTTACGTTTTGAATCGTTTTGTTAGTTAATCAGAAGAAATAAAGCTGTTTTAAACGGGAAAAAAACAATTGTTCTGACGAATTTTCAAGTATAGATTAGGTAAATGATTAAATGTTCATATGCGATATAGCTCAGCATTTCAATGAACTGAATAAAAAGCTTCAGGGAAATGGATGAATATTGTATTAATGGTGAATTAAAACTTTTACGCCGAAATTTGACTTCTTCACAAAAAATTTGGAGATGGAAAGCATAAAATATTTTCCTCAATTACAAAAACATTTTCAAAACACAATAACCTTTAAAAGTACGTTTGACTTTATAGAAAATGAAATTAAAACTATTTAATAGTTATAAAGGAAATATAACAAGGTTTTCAATGGAGATTTAATCAATTGAAAAGTTTGGAAAATACATTTCAATTAATTTAATATCCGTAAGAAACAGAATATAAAGCAATGCAGTTAACCGAATTTATGAGGAGGGATATCTATGATTTAAATATAGAATTAGTTGAATTTCAAAGCAGTATTTTGTGTGGGAAAATAAATTTTAGAACTTGATTCCTGAAGTTGAAGGAAAACTCTCTGAAAGAATGACAAAAAATAACGATCCCAAACAATTTTATTTCGATGAAGAGACTTGCTAATGCTCTTTTAACGATGTTTGGATCCCCATATTCATGCAAAAATTGTTTTCCTCGGTGAATTTTGTAAAATCTATGTACAGAAATAAACTTGGGAATTAATTGATAGCGAAATGCGTTAATCTAATGAATACAGAATATAAACATAATTTTAAGAAACTATCTGTGTGGAAGTGAGTGACAACAGATTTCTCATTAAAAATGCTTTTATAAACTTTGTTACACATGCAATTTTGTTTAATATTCATAATGTACACTGTTTTTCTTTATTCCTTGTTCATTCAAATACACAGTGCAAAGGCCCCAGTGGACATGAAGTCCCCTTGTGTGACAATTCAAAGTATCACCCCATTAATATCTATTTTTTGGCATCGACCTTTCGCTTTTTGAACTTCAAATGAAAAATAAAATGCTGTAGAAAAAAAGGAATGGTAAATGCGGTGTAACTTAGCCACCGTAAGTCCAGGACTTAAAAGAAAGAAGCAGTTGAATAGGCTTTTAAATTAGTTTTAATGACACATCACAACTTTATACATATATACATTCGAAAGGAAAAATCCAGCGTAACATTTCTGCCGCGTAAGTTACTCCGCCATCTTTCTGTACTCGTAAATCTTTTTTCTCCTTTCGCCACGCGCGCGAAGCGCATGCGGGGACGAGACCCTTATAATGTAAAAAGGCGCCGAAAGTGTTGGCGCTTGTATTTCAGTTGCAACATGTCCTCTCACCTTTTGAGTGGATATTTCACAACAAATTGTTATTTTCCCCCTCTCGGGTGAACATATCTTTGAGAATCAGCGTGAGCTAGAGGTGTAGGATTAACGGAAGAACTAGAAACATACATTATCTTCATATGGCTTTATTAAAATATTTAACTTAATTCTTTAACAAATTAGATTATAATAATATATGTGAGAGAGAATCTACGGTGGCAAAACACACAATATAAATGTATAATACCGAGTTAACTTAACCCGGACTACTATTAATAGCTGACTCGCCTAAACTCAATTCCAATAATATTACAGATCCTAATATTAAATAATCAATCCCATTGGCTTAACGGAGAACTTTAGGGCCCCCCTGCAAAGTCAGGTTTGAGGCCCCCATGTTGAATTTTACAAAGGGTGGGCACTTGCGTCAGCCAGGCTTTGTGTCCCTTTAGAACCCTGCCCCCGCGATGCGGGGGTGCACGTTACGCCCCTGGTCAATCCTACCTTGCCGTAGTTTAAGTAACGATCACAACAATCTTAGATGATGCCTTGTAACTACTCGAGTGCAATGGTATGCACCTTGACTCAATGGATCTCTATCACGTATGATTTCTATTCGTCGCCACGTAACGTTTTCCAAAACTTCTTCACGCTTGAACCATGGATTATGTTTACATTCCTCTAATTGCCATTCCGCTTACTCTGTTCCGATATTTAAAAGCTTCCTAATTTGCATCTTTCTTTCACTTCTTGGTTTTGATTGGAAAAGAGTTACCTTTAATTCTGGCCCCAAAGAACCGAAAGGACATGTTAAAGAACAGACGCGTGAGCCCGTCACAATCCCCTCCAAGAAGCAAAACGTGATTTGTTCGAGGGTCTAACCCTTTAACGTTCAGTGGTTTCACACCGAAACCACACTTTAAACATTTTTAGAAAAATAATAATTAAATTTTTTTATCCCCAAAAGTGTTGTTTTCAAATTTTTGTTCTTTTTCCTATCAATAGATGACAATATTACGCTTATATTTAATGATTGAGACCTTTTAAATAGAAAAATATTGACGTCTCTTTAACTTTGGTAAATTCCCTTAGCTTTAAAAACTATTAAAAAAATAGCTATTTTAAATTATAGCATGAGGTTTTACTATACTTCTTTCTAATTATTAATTACAACTTTCAGTCATTTTGATAAATAAACAGAAGAGTAGAAAAAGGAATTAAAATCTGTGGTTTCACTCCGAAACCCAACTCCAGTAAGAGACGGTTATCTCCAGGAAAGGGTCACTCTCGCTGTCAAAGCCATACATTTGCACCCGCACCCACCCCCTCCGACTTCAATCGCATTCCTTGGGTACGTTTGAATAATTTTCCGGTCTTTTGCTCTCTATCCCGACATGGGCTTGCATCCAACATCTGGAAGCTATAATTCCTACTGTGACATTTTCACCGAGTTGGCTTTTATGATTATCCTTGGTACCAGTACATTTCTCTTCAAATTGGCTACGTCAATAGGATAAGGGGGCCCAACACAAAGGGGTTAACTTTTAGTTTCATTTCTATATATGGTTTGAACTAAGAGGTGTCTGTAAGTCGCAAAGAAAGAAATCAGTAGTAATTCAAAAACATTCTCTAAGACAGTTCGCACGTGTGTTGTCCCCAGTATAAGGAATAAACCCCGGGTGCCTTTTATGGAGACACAATGGTCCATTTGGTCAAGTAACAATCCATACATAACATCCTTTCTTGACATGTATAGATGGAGTGAGCTCTGCTAATGAGCTGACGTTACAATATTTTAGGGCTGGGAGCTCAGAAACAAATTTTCCTTAGGCATTTTGCATTTGCGCTGTTCTCAGAGAAGACAGAAATATCAATCTAACGTTTTCTTAGTTTTCTTAATATTGGTGATAAGATTTTTTAAGTGCTTCTTCGTGTAATTTCTCGTAATTATTTTAAATGCCAAGGAAAGAATTAATCATTCCAGAAGCTCTGGAAGTATTTCACAACTTACCTTCTGATATTGAATTCGATGAATCATCACTCTGTGAAGCAGAGAATGTTATGACTGCAAAGTCATCTTCAAGTGAAAATACCGATATTGATGAGGAAAAAGATGACATAAGTGTGTCAGGACCATCCCGAATATCTAAAGTTACTTGGAAAAATAAAGCGTCTGTAAAGATCCGAAATATCCCTTTTACTGAACAAAGTGGACCCTCAGATGAAATAACATCCCTTCAAGATCCTTCACCTATTTCAATTTTTTTACGTTATTTTCTATCAGTTTTATAGAAATAATTGTATACCAAACGAATTTATATGCTACGCAAAAAGGCAATGCGTTTACTCTTGTTACTGTACAGGATATATTATGTTTTTTAGCTATAAATATAGAGATGGGGATAAAACGATTGCCCAGCTACAGAGATTTTTGATCAACAAATGAAATTTTACGCGATGCCTTTGTTTCAGGATTGATGGCAGTGAGAAAAATTTTTGGATTTTAGGGAACATTCATTTGAATGATAACAACTTGATGCCCAATAAATCAGAAAAGAATTTTGATAAACTGTACAAAGTGCGCCCACTCCTTGATCACTTATCAGAAATGTTTTTCAAAGTTTTGAAACCCGGACAAAAACAGGCAATTGATGAAAGAATGATCAAGTTCAAAGGACGATCATCCTTGAAACAATGTATGCCAAAGAAACCCATCAAAAGAGGCTACAAAGTTTGGATGAGATGTGATTCAAGTGGATTTGCATGTGAATTTCAAATTTATACAGGAAAAACCGAAGAAATTGAAAGAAATCTGGGAGAACGTGTTATAAGAAACTTGAGTCAAAAATTATTAGGCAAAAACCATGTACTCTTTTTTGATAATTATTTCACTTCTTACGATTTGTTAAAACATCTAGAGACTCAAAATATCACAGCATGTGGTACAGTGAACATGTCCAGAAAGAACTTACCAAAAATTTATTAGAGGACAAAAAAAATGAAACGAGGAGACTTTGACTGAGTGTTAGCAATGATGACATTGCTTGCATCAAGTGGAAGGACAAGAGAATAGTACATATTCTTGCAACATTAAATGAAGCCACAAAATCTTGTGAAATTCAACGGAAAGAAAAAGAAGGAAAAAAAATTAAAGTAGCATATGCCCGAAAGCAGTTATAGACTACAATAAGAATATGTGTTACGTAGACCATTTTGATCAACTCAAATCCATGTACGAAATAAACAGAAAATCAAAAAAAAATGGTGGCACCGTATATTTTTTCATTTTTTTGATATGACAATCGTCAATTCATATATTCTTTGGTCTCTGATACACGGTGAGAAAACCCTCTACTATGACAACTTAAAAAATTTTCGGTTAGATTTAATAACAGGCCTTGTGTCAAAAGGACATCAAAATTTCCTGTCCTTCTAACCATTAATTTCCAATATTCAACTTTAAAAAAACGGTTTGCGTCTAATTCTTATTCTGGACCCGTGAAACTGAAATTCAGGAAACATACAGTTTCTGAAAAGGACAGATTTAAAAAATGTTGGCCACATTCCAACCAAATGCAAATCAAGAAGATGTACTTATTGCAGTACCAGAGCGAAACCTCACAGAACGAGATGGATGTGCCCTAACTGTGATGTCGGATTATGCATGATAGCAAAAAGTAATGCTAATGTGACATCTTTCGAAAAATTTCACAAAGACAGGAAATGATATCCTTTTTAAATTTTCTACATATGTAACATTTTTAATTATAAATTTGCATTTAACTTCTTTTAATGATTGATTTGTGCTGTGAGTGTTTATCAAGCTATCTAATAGTTATATATATGTATATATTATTTTTAGTATGTAATGCAAATATATGTAAATTTATGTCCAAATTTGTATTAAAATTATAAAAAAGTGCAGAAAAATTTAAAACAATAATTAAAAACTTATAAATTTATTTTTCTTTAATTAATTTTGTTAAAATATAAAAGTTTTATGACCTTAAAATATTAGATTTTTTTTCCTAAATAGTCTTTTGGAGTAGTTAGTTTGAATATAGGAAAAATGGACCGTTACTGTTCAGTGGTTTCACCGTGAAACCGCAAATTTCTCGAAATTGAAAAATGCTAAAATTTTTTCTTTGTATATTTATGATCATCATCATGTCTAATAGTCATTTTGAAGCTATTTTGTTAATTTTTCAAAGGGAATATGTAGTGAACTTTAAAGGGTTAATGGCACTTAAGAAATTATGTGCCTAAATTTCATTTTTTACTTCTAACTTTCCATGCCCTATTTAAAATTTAACTTCGAATAGTCCTTCTAACCATTAATTTCCAATATTCAACTTAAATTTTAATTTTCTTTATTCATCTTAAGTTTAATTTTTAATATTCTTCCTTAATTTGAACTTTCGACAGTCACAATAAATTTTACTCAATTAACTAGACCAACATTAACAGTTATGTATTTTAATCACGGAAGATTCTCACATTTACAAAATAAATGGGCTTGCCCCATCTGGGCAACGGACTCAGGAAAAAACCATATATGTCTTAGTTGGAAAAACGAGAGCCGCATGCCCCTTAACTAACTTAATTCTACTTAATGCTACTTAAAAACTATTGCAATTCTTCTTTCCCTCAACTCCACATTCATCCTGTCCTTTGTACAAAAGTCTTTGGATTTCTGTAGAGACTTCAGGGTCTGTCACCCTGAAATAAAAACTCTTTAAGTCACTGAGAAGAACAAATTTGCCTATAATACCATTACATTTCACAATTTTTATACATTATATATCACCTTTAAATTACAACTAATTTTTATATATACCTTCATCTGGCCTTTCTAATAAACTTCCCCTCAAATCGCGCAGGGCTTGTTAATGTTATTGTTAGTAGGGTATCTACGCCACGTTTCCCCAAAACCAGATGCACACCAATATGAAACAATATAACAATATATATACATACACTATACAATTACAAGCATTTTTCAATAAACCATTAAAATAAATAACCAAAGGAATTGTCGCATCTCAGCGAAGTCATACATAGAAGTAAAAAAAATGTAAATTTACAATTGTTTTCTCCATAAATTTAAAAAAAATTTACAAGACAAAAGCTTACTTTTCATCTTCCAGAAAAATGCACTTATTGTAGTGTCCACTTTTGCTTGGCGTTTTAAATTTTAACTATCTGACCGTAACTTGCTTCTTTGCAATAATTCTTCCGACCACTTGCTCGAAAGAATATAAAATGAAACGTTACACACACACACACACACACACACAACCTGGTTTTTATGACTTATAGTTGGCGTCTCCTACTAAGACATTCAGAGAGATGGATCGGTTAGTATTAGCTCCTCCTTTCCTTTCCTGGTCTTTTTTTGTTGTTGATTACCTCTTCGTCTAGTATTCTTGTTACCTGATCTTGTTTGCTCTTCGATTTGGAGGTTGTAGTTCCTTCCTTTGCTTTTCGTGGCTCGAACTGGTCCTCCTGGTTGTGTCTAAATCTCCATGGTTGGTCGGGACTCCACTCTTCTTCTATTTCTTGGTCTGAGGTTATACTTGCTTGTACTGGGAATCAATTCTTCATCTCCTCTATATTTCTTTCTGGGCCCTGCAATTCACTATTACTGTTTATAGTTAATTGTATTTTTTCACCGTGATTAATTTGTCCTTTCCTCTGCTTCCTCTCTGGTCCTCCTGACCTAGAGTTATGCGATCATTTATACCCAATATTATCTTTCTTGCTAATATTAAACTTTCTCCTGGGTTCTGTCCACGAGCTAGGTGGTGATCTGATAAGTGGTCCGCGCTTATTGGTCTTACCTGTGTGTCTCTCACCCTGATCTTTCTTAAAAAACTTATTCCTTTTTCCTCTAACTCACGCTTTACACCTGACCCCTTCTGCTTACCATACTGCGACTCATTTACTCTCCGTTGCACACTTTCAAAACTACTCGATTCACTGCGTGAACTATTGCTATCCGAGCTACCAGATCTTATCTCCATCTCGTCACATTTCCTATGACGATATATTCTAACTTGATCGACATTTACCTGCGTCTATTATAATACTTCTCCCATTTTTCAATCTTAGCCTTTGTGTTTCGTCTAGCTTCCTCAAACAAAATCTCAATATCTCCTACTGCAAATTCAGCTCCACCCGATACCATCACTAATTTCTGAAATGGTGTAATCAACTTTCGACCTAAAAAAAAATTCTGCAGGGTTTTTTCCCGTCGTTTCATTCACTGCTGTACGAATAGCATAAGCAAACTCACGTAAGAACTGGTGTCATGGAGATCATTGATATAATTTGCAATCATTTGTACAAGATCCTGATTTACGCGTGTTCGGTTCTATTTCCCTGAGGTCTATATACAACAGTATTCTCATGCCTTATGCCTAATCTTTCACTTAAATGCTCAAAAATATCGGGAATAAATTGGGGACCATTATCACTTAATTATTTTACTGCAGCTCCAAAACGCGATTTATAATTATCAAAAAAATTATCCGCTATTACTCGAGCCGAGGCCTTTTTAAGGGGTACGATTTCCGCCCACTTGCTGAAATGATCCGTAATTACTAATACATGTCGGTTACGTCTCACTCTCGATGTCGGGTACGGACCTAACAAATCTAACGTATCTATCTCATTTGGATAGTTTGATATAATCGGAATTAATCGACCAGCTGGTAACGCGTTTTTATAATTATTAATTTGGCACATATGGCATGTAGAGACATTGATAAATAAGTTTTCTCATATACGGAAAATAACAAACGTCCTTTATTTTATGGTAAGTCTTAAAGCGGCCAAAACGACCTGCTATCAGCTTGTCGTGAAATTCTCTCATTATTTCATTCCTTAAAGACTTAGGAATGTATACTCGCATTTCACCTAATGACGTTGCATATTTTGCATTAAGCAACAAGCCCTCTATTAACCTGAAATCTAGGAACCAATTCTCACATATGGGCGCATTAACCAAGCTATCTTCTGGGTTTTCTAGATATCTATGGATATGACCTAATTCTGGGTCTGTTTTTTGCTCTTCAATCAACTGTTCTCGTGACGAAAGTACCAAATCACTGATTATTGCACAATTCAACCGGGTTCCTCGATAAAACGTCAGCCACCACATTTTGAATTACAAAACGATGTTCCCATTCTATATTAAATTCTGCTAATTTTAATGCCCATCGGATCATTCTACTCGACAATTTTTTACCATTTGTTAAACGCGTCAATGCAGCATTGATCCGTAATAACTTTAATCGGCAGAGAACCTAAATACGTTCTGAATTTATTCAGAGTCCAAACCACTGCTAAACACTCCCTCTCTTTTACAGTGTAATTCCTTTCCGCATTCCTAAGCGTGCGAGAAGCAAACCCAACTGGTCTCTGCTCCTGATTTGGAACAGCTCCTACACCTATTGAACTTGCATCCGTAAATAACTCGAAAGGCTTTTTGAAATCCAGCAATTTTAAAACTGGTGGTTTCGTTACCGCGTCGAATACCTTCTGTGCCTCAATCGATCAACACAATTTCTTTAGTTTTCGCTTAAGATTATAAAGGGGCTTGCAAAGATCAGCATAAATTTTAATAAATTTCGCGTACCACTGGGACATACCTAAGAATTTGGACACCTCCTTAGAATTTCGTGGTGGTTTCATCTCGACTATAGCTCTAACTTTTGTCTCATCCGTTTTAATTCCCTTTTTATTAATAATTAAACCTAAATAATTTAATTCATCACAACCAAATTTACACTTTTCTTTATTTAAGGTTAATCCTGCATCTTGCAATATAATCGAAAAACTTCCTTTAGATGTTCAATATGCTGAGTGAACAATGGAGATGATATAATAACGTCATCTATATAGACGTTCACAAACTTCTCTATCACCGGTTTTAGTATGATATCAATGGCCTGCTGAAACTTCTTATCACTATTCCTTAAACACCTTGTTACCTTGCATGAATATCTTTTCTCAAATTTAGATAAGACCTCCAACAATTGGACCGTGTTTTGTGGATTTCGAACCTCCACAAAATCCTGGACTTGTGGTTTAAGTCTAACGAAAATATGATCTATCATAGCTTTCTCTGACATCCCCAGTTCTAATTTTTTATTCAACTTTAATAAATCGTAAACAAAATCCGTTGGCTCCTGGTTCTGTCTTTGTTGAGACGCGTAAAACCTTGTTTCTAAATATTTCCTATTTTGTATGGCAGGGAATGCTTTTGACAATGCTGCTTTTAGCTGCGAGAAGTCTGTGTCGGTATTCTGCACTAACTCTGATCCGAGTATCTGATACCAATCTTGGGCCCTCCCCAGGAGATGACCTTTCAAATAAGCACACGATAAATACCTGGGTATCTCAAGTAATTTGATTTCATAGTCAATACCCCCCGAAAACTCGGTAACATTCTCTGACCCGGAAAAAGTACACTTCTGGTAAAACATTAAACCCGCTCGTGCTTCTTACCTCGGGGCCATATAAATTAAATCTCGTTGGGCGAAAATGTGATATCCCCGCTCTTGTGAACATCTCTTTGAATATCAGCGTGAGCTAGAGGTGTAGGATTAACGGAAGAACTAGAAGCATACATTATCTTCATATGGCATTATTAAGATATTTAACTTAATTCTTTAACAAATTAGATTATAATAATATATGTGAGAGAATCTCTACGGTGGCAAAACACACAATATATATATAATACCGAATTAACCTAACTCAGACTACTATCAATAACTGACTCGCCTAAACTCAATTCCAATTATAATACAGATCCTAATATTAAATAGTCAATCCTACCTTGTCGTAGTTTGAGTAACGATAACAACAATCTTAGATGAAGCCTTGTAACTACTCGAAAGCAATGGTATGTATCTTGATTCAATGGATCTCTATCACGTATGATTTCTATTCGTCGCCGCGTAACGTTTTCCAAAACTTCTTCACGCTTGAACCATGGATTATGTTAACATTCCTCTACTTGCCGTTCCATTTATTCTAAGTTCAGATATTTAAAAGCTTCCTAATTTGCATCTTTCTTTCACGATTCACTTCTTGGTTTTGGTTGAAAAAGAGTTGCAACTCTAATTCTGGCCCCAAAGAACCCAAAGGACATGTTAAGGAAAAGACGCGTGACCCTGTCACAAAATATGCTCAAAACATCTTGTACATTTTAAAAACATCTCTAAAAATTTCAAAACACTTCCAAACATTTCAATGCTATAATACTTAAAGAAATTAGAAAACGTTACCACAAATACGATATTTAAAAGATACAAAAATATGAACAAAAATAATACATAACACAATTGCAAACAATGTAATTTTGAACAAAACTTTTACAGCCGTTTATATGTTTTCCCAATTCTACCAATACTTGTAGAACACACACAAATAACATCATCGTTTACCTTTCCAACTGGATTATCCAATTCCAGTCTGAATAACCTTTGCACAGGCCACATAAGAATTCTGAATATCCTGTCTTTATAAGAGCAATTCCTATATGACCATCACGACCAGGTATTAATTTTAATACATGTGCTTAACTTCAATATGCACCCTTTTTGCTATTAACTTCCAGTAAAAGAATTTCTCCCTTACTGAGAGATTTGTCTTTATAGTTCTTTACTGACTGTTGACGTAATTGTCCAGGATATTCGATTCGGAATTTTGACCTGAGTTGTTGAAGCATTTTTTGTAGATATTTTGCTCTTTTACTTAATTTCTCTCTATCTACAGTGTCAATATCGGGAACTCCAAATTCAGGAATTTCACGCAAAAATATTTCTGGAGTTAAGGGAGAAACATCATCAAGGTCTTCTGACATGTAGGTGAGGGGTCTGGAGTTGATCACTCTCTCACAATCACACAGTACCGTAATTAATTCTTCGTAATCAAGAGCAGCACGACCAAGAATTTTTCGTAGAATTACCTTTGTCATTTGCACTAAGTCAGTGTTTCTCAAAGTGTGGGGCGCGCCCCCTGGGGGGCGCGATGACCCTACAAGAGAGGGCGCGAGCGTATCGAAAATTTAAAGATTTTTTTAAAAAAATAAGCAGAAAGAGAAGTAAAACAAAATGCTTTCTTCCATAATAAAAAAAAATACACACAACAACACTGACATAATTTATGTTTATTATCTGGCTTTTTTCCGTCATCAAATACCTACCTTTGATCCCAAAACCAAATTAAAGAAAAAAAAACATTTTGTTTTATTTGCTGTATTTCCTCAATGAGAGATTTTTTTATTACGTTTTAACATAAAATATTACTCGTTAAAAGACAAAACGAAACCCAGACCCTGAGAAAAAAAAAAATTCTAAGAAGATAAACAATTCACTACTGTAATTATTATTGAAATACTGTACATTAGTTGTAGAAAAGAAAAGGAAGTCATGATTCACACTTTTCAGCCAGGCTGCATAGTACGTTTGCTAATCATTTGATTGACCATCAATCTTATGGTATGGTTATTATCAATATTAGTTCCCTCCCATCTTTATGCGTTTGCTTTTCGCTTAGGGAAATTGAAAATAATTGAGTTTTTTGCGATATTTGGAAAAGAATTGATTGGTTTAACATTTCTGTAGGATAATTGAAAAGTGTCTGATTTGCGTCCTTTATTATGGTCTTGTACTTTTGAATCATTTTAGTTCAGTTTTATTGGATTTTTTCTCAAATCATCAAAGAATTGAATAGTCCTTGAAAGAAGGTAAGTATACTTTCTATAAATTAAAATATTCACTAGAATTCCGATTTGTATCGTGTACAGTAAAAATAATTCTAAACAAATGATTGGGGCGACTGAGTCAACCCGCACTACCATTAATGTTAGTATCGAGTACGCGCCTGCTCCCGGGTTAAAACATTTTGAAGTCTTCTCGCTTTAAATGTTAAAAAGTAACACAATTATTCTTCATCGGAATTTTATATTCTTTTTCATAATTTAACATTAATTCTAAACGCTAATTGTGTGAGGTTTAAAATTACAGTTCTTTTAAACAGTTATTTACAATTATAGCATTTATCTAAAAAAAAATTCTTTTACATTTTTGTATACAATGTCGTGCACACAGTTTTACTCTACTTACAGTTCAGCTGTTATATCGAAAATAATGTTTTATTTTTTTAAAAAATGAACTCGTGCGAAGAGTCGGTGTTTCAGCCAGTATACGTTTGATGTATCAGTACTGAAGAAGGTATTTTATAAATAATTTCTTATTACTGAATTTGGCCGCGGTAGCCGAGTGTTATAGGTATCGGATCGTGGCTTGCCTTGTCACGAGTTCGAGCCCAGTACCACTAAAGACCCGCCGTGTAGGGCAGCGATGTACGTTAAATCTGTTGAGAGTTGAAAAGTTTTCCCGTTGGTGTGGTGTGGTAGTTAGGAGAGAGGGGTGCCAGCTCAGGTGTCATCCACGTCACTTGACCATGGGTCAAAATTACGTGGTCCGTCGTCAAAAGCCCTCGTGCAGCTGAACAGTGCGACGTTAATATTCAATCAATCAATCTTATTACTAAATTAAGAACAAGTTTAATAATTATTAGGGACTTCCACGGGCTTGTCATGTAGAGGAAAGTTTTTCAAAGGAAGATTTAATATCAGAAATTACACTTAAAGAGTTATTTTTCTATATTTAGCTGAGATCTATATTTTGTGTTCAAGGCATCCACTGCAGAAAATCCGGTTTGAAAAAGGTAGGATGTTGAAAATGGTAATAGTATACGAAGTGCTTTTGTTTTCAGTACAGATAATTCCTCATCCACCTCTACCCCAAATTCAAAGAGCGATTTATTACAAAATTGCCTTTTATTTTTCACTGGATGTGAAATCGATGAAGATTTCTTCTTCGGAAGTTGAGAGCCCTTCTGGAGTATCTTGAAATAGATCCCTAATCCGCTAGTAACTTGCTACCAAGCTGTCCTCATCCAGAAAATACTTTTTAAAATTCTTTGCCAACATAGCTAAATGATTTTACATGTTTAAAAAACAACTTTCACATGTTGTTCTACAGATTTGTAAGTTTTAACACATATCGAGCTGGGCTTTTTTTCCATCATTTACTTCAGTAGTGGTAAATCCAAAATTTAAGTATTTTTGAGAAGATCGCCTTGATTTAATTTTCGGAACCATGCTCGTTCGTCTGTGTACTTGTTGATTCTTTATTATGGTCGAATGTTTGCTTACGACTTAAAAATGTATGTATGATATTGTTTTAATCTACTGCCGTAAATACTTAATTACCGTGAATTACAATTAACGTGGAAATTTAAAAAAATGTACATTCAAGCTAGATTCGGTAGCTATAGGAGTATCGAGTCGACCAAAACTGACTGGAATTGTACGAGGAAAAGCATTTTTACATGTTTTGCGCAGACGTCCGATAGGTTGCCCAGACTCACGCAAACGTACCCTATAATGCCAGATGTGATGGATATGATAGAGATCGACATTGACTAGACTATTTTTCTAATGACATTTGTACTTTCAGAAATGAATGCTGAAGGAAATAAATCTTTAATTAAATACATCATTTTGCGATCTGTTCCAATTTAAAAATTAGAGAAAGAAAAATAACATAATTCTAAGTAATATATATATTTTAAGTAATTTTCTTAAAATATATATATATATATATATATATTACTTAAAAGTTACATATACACAAAATTTAATATACTTATCGTATTAATTTGTACGGTTTATAATTAAGATCGTATTGTAACTTTAGCGTCTCTCTCTCAAAATGCATTTTTATTGCAGTAAATACATTATTGTTGTACAGGAGCGGGCGCGACAAAAATTATGATTGAAAATTGGGTCGCCAGTATTGAAAGTTTGAGAAACACTGCACTAAAGGAAATAGAATGTCTGCTTATTTGTTCTTGGTCAAACCGAGAGAGTCCAATGCACGAATTCGGATTTGCAGTTTATCATAGAGGGAGGAGAGATCCGATTTATTTTTTGCCAAGACCAGCCGTAACAGTTCCCGAATGTAGACTTGGATCAAAACACTGGTGTTTCCATATCTTTCTTTTAGATATTCTTTTGTCTTTTTGTAGTTAGCTGCCGTAGCAGGGAAGCTTTCGACAATCTCTCTTGGACTTGACCTAGGTGCAGTACTCTGTATGAGGTACTGGAACTTATCACGATCGTCGATATTGACATCATCGTGTATTTTTTCAAACTAAGTCCAGAAGTTTAACCAGTCCCTTGGGTTACCATCGAATGTCGGTAGCTCAATATTCGGGAGTTTGAATTTCGTACCTGGATCTGTGAAACGTTGCATATCCGCTCATTGTGCCTTTCCAGCTAGAATATTTTTAACTTAATTTTATACGTAATAAATTTGTCTTCATAGAATTCATAGATGTTGTATTCATTATCATAGTCCCCTTGTGTGTGAGTACACTTATCTTTTTGCAGAATATCCAAAATATTAATGTCACAGTCCTTCAAATTCTTAAATCGTTCAAACAACTGTTCGTATATTACTTCAATGTCCGCTGCCTTTGCTTGGGCAGCCGTAAGCAGTGCATCCAAACTATTGGCTCTCCGGGTAAAAGCACTTCTTAACGTAGCGCGCTTTTGTTTTAGCGCCTCCATATTAAGCCTAACACGTGTATACAGCTTCAGAATTCAGCCATTAAATGTGGTGTAACTTAACCACCGTAAGTCGAGGACTTAGAAGAAAGAAGCTGTTGAATAGGCTTTTAAATTAGTTTTAATGACACACATCACAACTTTTTACATATATACATTCAAAAGGGAAAATGCATCATAATATTTCTGTCGTAACTTACTCCGCCATTTTTCCGTACTCGTAAATCCTTTTTCTCCTTTCTCCACGCGCTCGAAGTGCATGCGTGGGCGAGACACTTATGACGTAAACAGGCGTCAAAAGTGTTGGCGCGTAAATTTCAGTTGCAACAGTAATAATTTTTAGAGGATTGCAGTGGTGAAATTAAAAAGAAGGAGTGGAGTCGAACTCCAATCCATCTTTCCCACTCAAATTTTCCTGTTAATAAATTTTCGTTGTTTTCAAATTATTAATACCTTTTTTATCCTCCCCTCTTAAAAATGGCGTCACTTGTTTAGTGACCCAAGGGCTAGTATTTTTAATAATAATGAACAAAAAATTTGACTCTCATCTCAAGAAGGTTCATCATCGCTATTCTAGGTCAATTGTGTTGTTAGCCTTTTACGAACTTAAGAACTATCACATATTAATTTACTAAACATTCTCTGTCACCTTAGGTAATCATCCTCAAAATTTTTATATGCTATCCTTTATAGCCATGTATAAATAGTTGAGTCTACTTTCATTATATCACAATTCTTTCACAAGATGAGGTGTTTTCTTCCTAAACAAAGTCAAAAAGTAACCGCTTGAGGTTAATTAAGAGAAACACGAGTGAGAGCTAGCTACATGTTTTTAAAGAAAGAAATTCGAATTCAAGAAATAAACATAATCGACTGAAGGTGATATTGAACATCTAGCAATGGTTAATAAAAAAAGTTGTCTATATTACTTAGAATTATTATATTTAAAACATCGGTTAGGAAATTTGCTGCATTTTAATCATACGCAAGCATCTTTCACAGGCAAACAATTTTGCTTTAACTGATTCTTTAGGTTTTTCAAATTGATAATTGACTCCTTTTTATTTTAAATTTACATTTTGTTACTTACAACAGCTTATTTTTCAAGAAGCATCTAGACTTATAATTTTTCCTTTCATTATTGCAATGATAAAGTTCTTAATTCTAGAAATAATTCGTTCTGAGCATATTTAAAAAATCCCAGCAGAGAACATCCATAATTAAACGACCCTACTTCAAAATTGTGTACAGACGAAACTATTATTCAGAAAGTTGTAAAATTCTGTGTACGACATTAAGAAGGGATGGGAATGTGTTTGAGTGAATAAAAAAATTAGTTCAAAATTTCGCCAATAGAGGACGTTTTTAATGGAGATCATATTTAGCATACATTTATACCAGTTTACAAATTTTGTTACAACAATTAATGCTCAACATGATGACCATCATTTTCAGCTACTATTTGAAATCGTAAGATAGCAGATTCCCTCGTTGACAAAATTGTGTTCTGGAAAATGTTAAGAACATGTCGTGAAATACTGTCTTTGAGATCAGTTAAAGTTCTTGGTTGATCACAACTTACCAGCTTTTTTAAAAGGCCCCAAAGCCAAAAATTGCATGGATTAAGGTCAGGCGATCAGGGAGACCACAGATGACGAAATTGGCGGCTGATCACACGTGTTCTTCTGTGAAGTGATGTTTGAGATCGTCCTTAACACAACGTGTAATGTGTGGAAGAGCTCCATCTTGTATAAAAATTATGCGTGAAAGGCACTGACGTGCTTGCAGATCTGGAATAATTTTATTCCGTAATAACGATGCATATCGCTGTCCAGTGATAGAACATATTACTGGACCTCCAGCACCTAATTCCTCGAAAAAATACGGGCCAAGAATAAAAGACGCGGAAAACCCACACCACACAGTTACTTTTGGTGAGTGTAGGTTGTAAGGTGGAATGCGGATTGTCTGTTTCCCAAATTCAGCAGTTGTGTGTATTCTCCGAACCATCCAAATGAAAGTGTGCTTCGTCTGTCCAGAGGATATTCCAAGGCCATTCTGGATCAACTTCCAAGCGAGCAAGAAACTGCAGTGAGAACAGATGTCGAGTCTCGAAATCATGTGGAAGCAATTCCTGCACAAGTTGAAACTTGTATGGATAGTAACGGAGGATGTTTCGCATGATCTTCTGGACAGTTGAATGAGGCAGATCCAATGCTTCTGCCACACGGCGAACACTTGCACTAGCCTGCACGTTGGATGCTTTGTCCTCTTCCACTTGAAGTGCAACTTTCTCTATTGCTTCCGCAGAAACAGGTTTTCTTCCTCTTCCAGAACAAACATTCAACGATACTGTTTCTTCAAATTTGGTTACCATTAATCGAAGATTTTTAGCACTCAATGGACATTTTTGCATCCCCCTTAAAGTCCGAAATTTCCGTAGAGCAACTATTGCGGAATTATTGTTTTGATAGAATAACTTTACTAACAATGCTCGATCTGGTAAACGTAATGACATTCTGATTAGCAATACCGAGCACACTGAAAATAAATTAATCTCCTGTGGAAGTTTATTGCTTTTATAACAGTTGCTGTGTGACGTCGAAAAAATGTGATTATTTTCGTCTTCCTTCGTGTATTCCTTTGAAAATTAGTCATCGAAGAAGTTTAATTAAGGTTTGCAGTTCATTTTAGAGATTGTGTTTTTTAATGAGTATCAGTTATTGTGTTAGCGTGTCCTGTGGATAAAAAAGCAATAAAATACAAATAGAAAACCGGTAATAAATGTGGCCTTCATTCAAAAGCGCCCTCTAGTAGCGAAATTTTGAACTAATTTTTTTTATTCGCTCATACAAATTCCCATCCCTTCTTTATGTCGTACACAGAATGTTGCAACTTTCTGAACAATAGTTTCATCTGTAGACAATCTTGAATTAGGGTCGTTTAATTATGGCCACCCGGTATATACAACGGTTTCCATCTTATTAAAAATGAAACATTTTATGCTTGCAATTATTCATAATTAGACAGCATTATTTCTTTGTAATAGAATTCCTTCAATCTCATGATAAGGTTTGAAACGCATTTTTATCATATGATCGGAATTAAAAGAAGATCTGTAACAGACAAAAGATATTCTAACAGAATGATATATTTGAAATTTCGCTTTACTTCATGGTAAGACTTTATTCTCACAGCTGAAACTTGAGGTGCCTCATTACAATCAATCCCAAAGTCATAATCAATTCTCTAAGCACTTGCATTTTTATAGTGTTAACTACTTTAATATTGTTGCCAGCCATTACTATCGTCTCGGAAACCCACGTTAACTATTTTCATGGTCCTGTTTACTATTTTTAACTGCATAATGTACTTTTTGGAGTTTTTAGCGTGGATAATCCTTATTAGTCCTTAAACCCAAATTCGAATCTATGGGAAAATGTTGTATTTGTTTATGCAGTTTTTCTTCTAATTTCTTTACTAGCGACATGTTGTTCATCAAAATGTCTCCTTTTTATTGATGTAATTATTTTCTATCGTATACAAATTGCGTAAATATTTCGAGAAGTATCATAATGTATTTATTATATTTATATTTCAGGTTATTTTAAAATATGAAATACTATTGTGTTTATCATTTGGTTAAATGAATTAACTCTTCTGTCTTAAATAAAAAAGGTGGGTGAGTGAATATTTATTAAATTCTCCCTGCTGTCTTAGGCAATGTGAAGGTTATTGTCGAAGAACCTCGGCATTTTCAGTGGATACCAGAGTAGGACACCGGAGTCAGCATCCCACTCTCCTATCCACACGTCCCCATCGTGAGTACTTTCAGCCATGACTGATTTAACGTGCTTCAATCGCTTTATATGACGGGTCTTCAATGGTTCCAGGACTCGAACTCGCGGCTCGACAACGCCGACCATGACCACTCGGCTGCAGAGACCGCCTTAATAAGGAAATAATTAATTAAATATTTAATTAAGTTATGTAAGCATAAAACTAGGTGTTATATCTCGTTATTGATCTTGCAAAAATATATCTGGGATAAGAATTGAAATGAAAGCATCAGCATCGATTATGAAGCTTGCAGTCATCCTTAATAAGTTAGAGGAAGACATTCATCATTCCGTATTAGAAGTGGAAAAAATAAATTAACGAAATAAGCTACCTGAATACTTAGTCTTGAAATTTTTTGAAACATGATTGTGTTTGATTGGTATACAGAATATTAAGTTAAAATCTATTTCTTTCATGAGAGGCGTGTTGGAGATTAATAATGTCAATGAACATTTTTAAAATTCTGATTCATATCCTTATTAAAAGTACTTCAATATTTTTTTCACAAATATTCCAAAGAGGAAGTTAAATTATGTAAAAACTGTTTCATATGTTTCGAAGATTCCAAGACACCAAGAATAAAATGAAGCCTCTGAATTGCTTTTAATATGTGCTTAATTTGACCGAAAAATTTAAGTTTTTGTTTATATACAAACTATTATGTTACATCCTACGATGTGTAAAGAACACAAAAGATTTTATACGAATTCTATTTCAAGTTATCAAATGCTTTAAGAAAATTTTGCTTTAAAAAAAGCAAACATTTATACATAAGTGTTACAATACAAAAACTTGTAACATATTTTATTGCATCTGATTCCATTATAACCAATGTTATAATTTTTTAAAACGTTCACTTATATATCATCTTACGGGCATCATTTTACTGTGATTCTTGTGCATCCACCCTCTTCCAAATGGCGTAATTTGTCTCAAGTAATTTTCTTTAAAAAAAAAGGATTTTTACCCCAATATATTTAAGTTTTATTCTGTTGGTATTTTCAATCAGAATCGAAAATCTTTTGTAAAATGAATATCTTGGATTCGTCAAAACAATGAGAAAAACAAGAGTAATTTTCCATAAATTTTATTTTCACCATGTATCTTCACGTATTCAGTTACAGTTTAGTACATCTTCCAACCCATTATGAAGTGCATCCGATGTTGGATTTGGTCAACTCCGTTAGAGACCTGCGATCAGTGCATGAGAATCCAATGAGTCGACTGGCGAGAATTTCCTTGTTCAACACCAACCACGAGTAATCACAGCCTTGACAAGAGAATGGATTGGCTGAAAAATAAACACATGCAAATTATTCGCTTGAAATTTCTTTTCATTTTTCACTCGTAACATTTACTCTGATTGATTTAAATTGAAATATTCTACAGCAGGGATCTTTTAGCTGTGGCCAGTTTAATTAACCAATTTAATAGTAGGATTCCACACAGTAGGACATTTTTGAAACAATTCCATTCCATACAAAATTAGAGAATAGAGATTAATAGTTCAGATTTACAGTTTTATTATATATTAATTTAGCATTATTTGTGAGAAACCCCCTGGGTTCCACCCTGGACACTAAGATTAATTTGAGGCAACGAATGACCAGACGCCATTTGTATAATAATGACTTATATTTATTCACTTGATTCAAATATAAAAAAAAACTCTAATGACAAATAGTATCTATATGTCTACGTCAAACGAAAGGGATTTACCTTTAATATTAAATTAAATTACGAAATATGAAATTAATCAATAACTACGCGCAATATCAAAAGGGTTTACTGGAATCGGAGGTCTGAGAAATACACACAACTTGAATTATTAGCTTTCATTAACTTAAACTAATTTTATTAAACTAACGCTTGTGATCAAAGGTATTAAATTAGAATATATCACCTGGTAGTACTTTGATCTCTTCAGGTATATTAACTTCCAAAGGTTCTTTCGCTGAGTACTAACCGTAATGCTCCACTATCGTAATCCAATTGAATCCTATGAACTTTGTCACTACTGCTGATGACTCAATAGCCTTCATCTCCGCTAACTTACGACGCTCGCCTTAAATATCCCATCTACTTTGCAGATCCCATTTTCTCCTTTTAGAGTTGATTGGAAATATACGCGAATTTACAATCCCCAAAGACGCCTAAGAATATTAGTGGAAATGTGCCGTACAGATTCGTCACATATTTATTAACGATATTTCTTAACAAAAAATAAACAGCATAAAATATGACTATTTCTTCCACAAAAATAAAAAAAATTAAAGTTGTACATATATTACGTATTTTTAAACATATTTATCAAAATAAGAAATAGACAAAACAAAATATAAATATTTCCCTTTATTATGAAAAAGGTAAATAAAAATTTTAGTGCGAGCCTAGTGCTTGCACCGTTCTACTTTTATATCGCAAAATCAGTTGTATAATTTGTTATTTTCAATTTGACGCGATTCTCAGCATTCAGTTGTTAAATGATTTCTTTGCAAACTCGAACTATTTTTCATATGAAGAAAGATTTTTTTTTTTACTTTGATATGTAGAACCAAAAAAAGAAAGCTGAGTACGAGCAATTTCCTTCTTCAAACAATTATATCTCTCCTCTGATGACATTCAATAGTTAACAAAATAGCTGTAAATTTACTTTAAAGTTATCTTTCAAATTTTTTCGTCATTCCATAAATGTCCATAATTCTGAAGATGTTTGTCAAATAAGAACAATTACAAAATTACAACTTCCATCCACACGAAAATTGACAAATTCTTAAGAGTAGTGTAGAGGGTCAATAAGAATCGTACCGTGAGCCACAATAGGCACGCGTGCCATAGGTTGACGACCCATAGGCCCTACTGTATATATGTCTACAGTAAAATATCCTTCACGAAACTAGTAATTGTGAATCACAGTAGAGTGAGGAGGATGACACCTGAGCTTTCCAAACTTACACAGTATGCCAATGAAATATTGCTGAACTTTAAAAAGTAACCATAAAAACTCTTAGGATACATGGGAAAGGAATTTAAAAATAAAAACCCAATTCACACACACAGATATCGTCGTTATTATATGATCATGGTTCAAATTTACAAATAATGTCTCCAATGTATCTTTATATAGTGCTTCATATGAGATAATTCAGCATTTGTTCACAACTGGATATCAGTGTTGCTTGTATCAGATTCGATATGATTTCATTTTATTTTATTCAATTCAGATATCGTCTTTATTATATGATCATGGTTCAAATTTACAAATAATGTCTCCAAAGTATCTTTATATAGTTATGGAGGTAATTAGATTTATTAAATAAAATAAAATAAAATCATATTGAATCTGATACAAGCAACACTGATACCCACAGTTTTGAACACATACTGAATTATCTCATATGAAGCAAGAAAACTAAAAAAATTAACAATAATTCTCAAATAATTCATTATTTCAATTGAATGTAAGAATATGCTTGATAGCGTGTTTGTTTCTCTCTCAAAGGCAAATTTATCACGATACTAATTTTTTTAAAAATTATGACAACGCACAACAGTTTAACGGAATCTTCGAAAGGAAATGTTTGTCATTTTGGGGGGAATAGGTTCACATTATACGTTTCGTTTCTCAACAGAAAGCATTTATAATAAAATAAAAATTAAATTTTAATTAATTTAAGTCGGAAGTGTCGTCATCATCAGTTAATTAACCCGTCTTTATCTCTAATATACCGTTATGCCCCCCCCCCTGAACGTCTTCAGTTCTGTAATCAATAAAAATCTGTAGAGGATTTCGCGTTTGTATTTCGATGAAATGATAAAGGAAAAGAATATTTATTTCTTTGTCTATATCAAATTCATTTATAACGCATAACTAAAATTGACTTTAAATAAAATGATATGTAAAAAATTCATTAAATTTTTGCTTAGCAAAATAGAACAGTATATCTATACAAATAAGTACGACACTCTTTACGTCTCGCTTATTTTTATAATTAAGTATAAAAGAGCGGGGGGGACAAAATTAATAAACCCATGTTTTAATTTAACAGTTTCAATTAAAACATTTCGAGTTCGAATATTGTAACTATTAAATTAGGGAACATTCATCTTAGAAAAGAGCATAATATGTGAACTACTATATACCGAGTCAACTTCCAGATAATGTTCAAAATGACTTGTTTCGTACAGCTAATGGACATATATCCGGATTTCGAAAAGAGGATTTACGAAAGTAGATATTGGAAGATTTTGCTTTGCAATACCAACATACAATCCTCCTATATGGATTTCGGAGATTACCTTGTAAGTGTAAGATAAGCTCTTACCTTTTCCATTGAATAATAATTACGCAACAATGTTTTTAATTAAGATAGCCATTTGAAATAATAAAATAGAAAAAGTAAGATTAATTGTGACAACAATTAAAAAAAGAACGCACGTTTCTTATCTTCAATTCTTCTATATAGGAAAACTTCGCAAAAAAGTAATTTTAAAAGTGATACTATCAATAAAACATTTCTTTAGCGTAAATGTTTTGTTAGTGTAGCGACAAATGCTTAAAGTTTTGTCGAATTTATTTTTTAAGCATAGAATTTCTTGAATAATTGTCCTCAGAAATATATTTTATAGAAATTTTCAGTATACATACATATGTATATATATATATATGTATCATGTTTTGGAGAAATTCTTGGATTGACAGGAGAAATGCAACGGGCAGCCGTTTGTCCTATTATATTTTATTTCAATATTCAGTAAAAAGTTTGCACTCTCCAAGCCATGACAAAAACGAGAGCTCTTCCAGCGTTTATCAGCAGCGAGTGGATCCTTAGAACACGTGTCTTCTTTAAGTCCGGCGAAAGTAGAAGTCAATGTTCCTATGCGGGAGGTGAGTTGAGTTGTCCTGGTAGGAAGTTTACCCCAATTGACACTTGTGGGGCTGGGGATTCATCACACACACACACACACACACACACACATATATATATATATATATATATATATATAATTTCTATCAAATGTATTTGTAGTTGAATTAGTCTTTAAAGCTTAAAGTGGAACTCATAGTTATTTTTTTCCTTCTAGATCAAAAAAATTGTTAAGTATGCGAATATTTACAGAATGCTTGATACTTTGATTGAATCCAAAATTGATGCTAAGCCAAAAAAGTAAAAAATTTAACTTCTCTAAAACTTTAAATATTTCTGTACTCTTTTTTTATCTCTTGTCATCATTATTTTTCAATATATATATATATATATAAATATAAGGAGTGCACATTTTTATTTTTTTAACATTCTTAAAAACTGCATAATGTTATTGCTATTAATTTAAATAAGCGCATTTGTTGCTATAACACTTTAGTGATAGCCCGACAGAATCAGATAAAGAAAACAGAATTAAATTGGCAGTTCAATTACTTATTAAGTTACTTATTTCTTTCTTCAACAGCTCAAAGAATTATCCCAAATTAATAAAATATTATCCATAATGTCTACAAAACTATTAAAGGCATTCCATCTGAAGAAGCGCTCTTAATCAAAAAGCTAATATCATCTTAACAAATATAAGCCAACTTTTTATTTGAAAAGAGAAACAATCAAAATTTTAAGAGCGTAGAAAACTTAATTTTTTTAAAAAAAAAACTGATGTTAAGCAAAATTAACTACACATTTTATTATACCAACAAACCAACTGTTTTTGAGAATGTTTATTAATTAAATTTTTTCATTAAAATATTGTGTTTCCTTTGATATTATTATCAGCACTGTGAGATCACAAATATAACATTAAATTATTAATATTTAAAATATTCTTAGTTATAATTTCCAGTACTAAATACCAAGTAAAAACAATCAAAATACCAAATTTAGAAAATCAAAATTTTAAATAACTATAGATAAACTTTTAAGAAGACTATTTCAGCATCTCCTTGCAGGAAAAATGAAACACTTCCCATCACTTCAAATCATTTTCACGCAAAAGGAAAAATTGATAAATATTGATATAATTATACCTATATAAGAAAACAGAAAAACATAAAAAAGTTTAAGAAAATATTTTGTGGAAAGAAAAGGTTGATTATAAGTTTATTAATAGATTTAATGAAAGTAAAAATTATCAAGAAATATATATATATAAATAATAACCTGTAGTGTCATCATGTGAATCTAAGTAGGAGTAAGAAAAATACAAGTCAATGTAACATAAAGATTTTAAAACCATACAATACTATTGAATTTAATTTAAAATTACGTATAAAGAAGAAAAAGCATGTGTGTGGCCCAATGTAAAACAAAGAATTTTAAATCATTAATATTTAACTTGTTAGAAATATATATTTATATATTTCTTGTTAGAAATATATAATTACGCATAAAATTATGTATAAAAGGATAGTCATGATCGAAACAATATTTTCTCTACCTATACAGTATGCAAACTAAAATCCCTTGGCACCCTCTAATTTCGGACGCTTGTGGCAACGAGTCACGCTCTATGCTCCACCGTGCGTTAAGTAACATTCAAACAGGGATTTAGATAGAATTTGTATTTAATATCTTCCTATATGTGAAATTAAGTTAATCCTTTATCCTTTTTTTCTAAATTTCATTCCAATCATAGTCAGATATTTTAACACAAAGAGCCGAAGTATCAACGCCTTTGTATGTAGGTCACTCATCCTTGGGAAGTCCCTTGGTTTCAAGTCAACAGCCTCATGAATAATTTGATTTCGCTTAATTGGAGCCGAGAATCTAAAAACCAACCCAATTCACCGCTTTTTTTTACTTTTTCTTTTGATTTTCATTTATCTTTTAAAAATTAATTATATTGATAATAGGTAATGAATTTGGACGCAAACACCTATTCACACATTCTTTAAAATAAAAAAAAACCACCGGGAAAGTTTTTATCGTTAATATATGTTAATTCTCTAAACATAAAAATCCAATTAAAAATTATTTCAGATGAAAATACATTTGAAGAATTGAAAGGGATTATATTTTTAAAAAAAGAATTTTAAAAAATAACTTTAATAAATTTCAGTGTCTCAAGCTGTATAATACGACTGTTTCCTTCCAGGAGGAGCACAAAATAATCAGATATCATAATTGTAATCTTTTTTTTTTAAAAAAAAATTACGGTTTTATTTTTTCTATTTTTATTTCTAACTTTTGATGTACCTTTATCATTAAAAAGTTTAAAAGATGTCACCGAGAAAGAAATTTTAATTGCTTACATTTATTTTACTTATTTTCGAAAAAAAAACATTAAAACATGTTTTACAAGAAATAATTTTACCATATCTTTATTTTATACATATCATTAAAATCGTTTTTGATTTATAATTACTGAATTTTAGTTTTCTTAAAGGAAGAAATTGTTTAAAATGTCTTCGGTATTTTAAAAAATTGCATTTAAACCGTACAATGTATTATTACCTAAAACTGTAACAATATATGCATATAACTTTGTGTGTGAGCGTGCGTGCGTGTTTTTCTCATAATATATTAGTGCCTTCTCTTCCATAACTGATTTTCACTTGACCATGGTTCAAAATTACGTGGTCCGTCGCCAAAAGCCCTCGTGTAGCTGAACAGTGCGACGTTAATATTAACTCACTCACTCCATAACTGATTTAATGCTCATATGTTGGGTAGTTATCAAAAGTGAACCGGAGTTTTCTTGACAGCTCGAGTGAGTGAGTGAATATTAACATCGCACTGTTAAGCTCTAAACGAGGGCTTTTGGAGATGTATCTCGTCATTTTGAACCATGATCAAGTGACTAGGACAACACCTGAGCTGGCACCCACACTAAGGGAGGAAGTTTGAGCTCTCGACAGATTTAACGTGTATCGCTCCCCTACACGGCGGGTCTTTAGTGGTACTGGGCGTGAACTCATGACACGCCAGCCATGATCCGATACCTTGAACACTAGGCTACCTCGACCACACCTGTGATAAGTCGAAGGGCTTGGTAATAGAATTTTTCCAGTGTATCAATAACTTTCTTACTTGCCACCCCCAAAGGTTCGGAACCGTAAGTGATAAATGGGAAACTATAAGATTTGTATGTCACGTCCAGGATTGTTTCACAGCATCCCCATTTAGAGTCAGCAATTCTTTTCATTAAAGTTACTTTCTTGTGTTAGCTCTTTCCAATATATTTGTAATGTGCTCTTTCCATGTCAGTTTACGGTCAAAAACGGCACCCAAATTGATAAAGGGGTTAGTCTAAAGAGTTTTGATAAAACAGGTTCAACTTAATCGGTTGGTGTGTGAGGGGAAAAGTTTGATATACATTAATACCTATATCTAACTACGCAATAGGTGGGACTGAGGGACAGCTGCGTAAGTCGGGGGAGAGTTTTGCGTAGAAATACATAGAAATTATTTTTAATTGGGGCCGAAGACGAAAGAAAGTAAAATAATTTAGAAAAAAAAGTGCTTAGTAAAATCTTATAAACACACACACATTAAAACAAAATAGCAAGCCAAACTT
This sequence comes from Trichonephila clavipes, assembly GCA_019973935.1. Classification (NCBI taxonomy): domain Eukaryota; kingdom Metazoa; phylum Arthropoda; class Arachnida; order Araneae; family Nephilidae; genus Trichonephila; species Trichonephila clavipes. The sequence goes on from BMAU01017921.1 coordinate 222,208, forward strand.
ATTTTGAAGAGTAGAAGGTTTTATAAAATTTTACAAAGTTGTTTGCTAGCTCAATGATTGTCTTTCTTTCTTTCTTTTTTTGCACAAAATTTTATCGCATCATGCCAGTAATTTTTTCATTCCTTGTTTTGTTGAAAAAGATACTCTCTTCGTTGGAGTTTATATTTTCTGAAATTTGTAACCTTTTTTTAAAAAAAATTAAACTGAGGCCTCTTGTCAAATTCCCAACAACAGGAAATCTTCAATCTTTTGATTGAATTGGGTCTAAAGACTCAAATTCTTCAATATTTTGCTCTTGCACATGCATATCTATGAGTTCATCCATTGTCAGCTGATTAAGGAAATCCAGCAGTTCTTGAACGTCATCACTGTCCGCTTATAAATTTATTTGCCTAGCAAGATTCACAACTTCTTCAGTCACAATACCAATTTCATCAAGTAATCGAGTTGCGTAGCTCTCAAACAAAAGACGAATCGAAGATATTTGAAAATCGCGTAACTCCGGGTTCGTGTAAGCCAGGGTAAATAACGTAAGGCGAGGTATTAGTGAACAATTTTTTCCAAATTTATTTCTATGTTATTAACATGACACTAATATATAGCTTAATTTATTTCATATAGCTTAATTTATAACAGAATAGTTTAAAATATGCAACACTTCTTACAAATAGTACTACTAAGCAATTGCCAAGAATAAAACCCCACAAATTCTATTTTTTGTAAGGCTGTGAAATATATATAGATTTATGTATTTTTAGGTTATTCTAAATGTTTAATTATATTAGCATTCAAAAATTATTTTTAATGCGCAGCGTGTTGATTCCTTCCTTTCAGATCAGCCAGATAAAAAAATTTACTTCATTTGACTATTTTAATTAAAGGAGAAATCGAAACAGAGAGAGCAAACTTCATTTTGTGAATTTATTTCAAAATACCTAGCACATATAAACAAAAAAAATTCAAATTTTAGAAAAAATTATTTTATGTACTATTTGATGAAAGATTTCACTTGGTTTTTCTATTTTTTTCCTCAGAAGAATTCTTGTTTCTCTTGAAATAAATTTCAAAAGAGCTACGGAATGAATGCGAAGACAAGCACAACGCATCCTTCCTCATTTATTTTATTATTCTTCGCGAAACAAAAAAAAAAATGTTCATTTCTCGAAACAAAGGCTTAAAGCTGATACAAAAATAAGTCCTGCAAAATTAAAATCAATAAAACTTTATTTTTGTCAATAAATCTGAAAGGAATGTACATTTATATTCGCTGTAGCTATGAAAGCGTGTGTCTGACCTGATTAAAAGGTTTTCTATAGCGAAACTTTTTTAAATGTAGTATCTAAAAACAAAGCTTTTGACTTCGAGCAAGGAAAGAAAGCCTTTTTAATCAGAAAATAAGTTTTTGTATCAAAATACTCGCAAGAAAGGAATTACTGAGTAGGAAAATGGTTCACACCTCAATAGTAAAGCTTAAAGCATTTTCTAGAAGAATTTTACAACTAATTAACCTCAATAATTTAAATTTTATTTCTTTTCTGACAATTACACTCTACTAAAAGTCTTTTCTGTTCTACTATCTGGTCAGTTTATTTTATAATTTCAAAAACAATGATTTTTTGTTTAGTTTTATAACATTTTACGGCTATTGAATGAAGCCATTTTCTTAGAAATACTTATTAAGTGGTGGTTTCATTAAGTACATCATTGTATATAAATGCTTGTCATCTCTTTCAGTGAATTGAATTGAATAAATTAAATAATCTGCAATCGTTAATATTAAAAAAAGTATCTCGTTTCAATACTTTAAAAAAATTCGGTGAGTATAACCAAGAGAAGTTTCGATGTTAGCATTGGTAATATTATAGAAACATTTTTGACATTTCTCAGTCATCGACATAAATTTTTCTTTCGTTCTTTTTAATAAAAATTTTTTAAAGTTAACACGAATAGTTTAATAGGCTCCTCAATGGCTACTTGTAATTGAGCTTTGTATATCGTTACTATTTCACTTTGGTACCTGAATATTACACAAATCAATTAGATATCCTTCCTCCGATCCTTTACGTTCCTTTACTATATATATATATGTATATAATAATGATCTTGATATTTTACGTATTAAAAAATTAATAAATACGCGGATTTTGAGAGTTTAATAGATAAAATTAACTTACATAGCATAATCTTAAATTTCTCGCACAAAATTAAAATTCTTTTAAAAAGCTTTTCTTTTTTTCAAAATAAATGTCACAAGATAATGCTTTTTAAAATGAGGTGTGATATTAATGAATATTTACATCTTAGCAACATGATAAAGTGCATAAATAGCAAAATAATTTTATCATGCTCTGTTTTTTTCTTTTTAGAAGTAAAACTTGTCATAATTTTAGACCCAAAGAGGAAAATATATAAAATTTTCAGACATTTTAGATTCTTAACTTAAGGTATATGACTACGTTCGGAACCGTGGTTTAGCAAAAGCCTATAAATGGATAACATTTATCATATTTAGTGTCACTTAGATTAGAAAATGTATATAAAATTATTTTAAGAATAGTATTACAATAAAAAATTATATTTAAGTACAATATTTTGACAAAAAATTAACATAGAATAACCAATTTTCAAAATTTTCTCCTTTTGTGAAGGATACTTCTATTATAATAATATTTTGCCTGTATATAGCTCAGACCTCTGTACAGAGGCTCAACTAGAATTTTTGAAATATATGACTTAGAAGTCGGTTTATCCATGTTTTACGACAGCAGAGGGGAGAAATTTTAAGAAAAAAACGACGATAATTATTTCAGTTGGTTGTAACTCTGAAAATAATGTGGATTTTTCAAAACAAATAGTTCAGACTCTTTGGAGAAGTCTTTACTTTTTATAAGCAAAATATTATTATTATAGAAGCATTTTTATAAAAGGAGAACATCTTGAAAAATGGTTATTCTAAGTTAATTTTTTGCCGAAATATTGTATTTAAATATTTTCTTTTGTCAAAATGTTCTTAAAACAATATTATATTCGTGTATTCTAATCTAAGTGACACTAAATATCATGAAAATGATCCATTGATGCGCTCTTTTAAAATCACGGTTCCAAACGTAGTCGGATACCTGAAAAACCCAAATTCATACAGATTACGTAGACATCTGACAGATTTATGCTGAGTAAAATAATAAGCATTCTGTTGATTCTTCTGGAATCTTCTAAATTTTATTCTTATTTAAAATTAATTAGAATGTATATGTACCTCAATATCGATAATGAAGTTTTGGATCCAAACGTAAGAACTTTCTCATACACCATCAACCTAAGAAACTCCTACAATACAATTGTTATTCGCTTAAAAGCCAAATTTCGCGTTAATTCGAAAACTTCAACCGAATTGATATAATGGGGTTGTTGTTTTTTTTTTCTGCAACAAAAATAAAATTCATTCTTTACGTCTAAAACCTGCTGCTCTAAAACTACTATCTACAACTTCCAGACTAAGGCACATCCCCAACGAATATTTTTACATCAATGGTTTTCATTTTAATATTTTTCTCATCAACCCCTTCAAAAAGAACTGGTGGGAAAAAAATCGTTCCTCCCCCAGAACGGAATTGATCCTATTTCCTCTGTGCCCTGGGAGGGACGGTGAGTCTCGATTTGGGGCTCTGGGGCAGAGACCGTGTCATCTGCAATGAAGGCCCCGCAGGCTTCTATGGCCTGCTCCCTTAATAATGCGTCGTGGGAGGGGGACGCTTTGGGACCCGATCGATAAAGGGGAAGCCCATCTCTACCAAAGGTTCAGTTGGTTTGAAGAATTACAGAAGGGGGCGGAAAAGTTCCACGATAACTGTTGTTTTAGAAAGATATCATTTGGACCTGATATCTTGCCTGAAGATGTATCTGTAATTAAGTGCTTAGAGACAAAAATATTTGCGTAAAATGTTCGCTGTAAGTGAAAAATGTGTAATCGTGTTCATAGATTATTTGGCCCCCAGAACTTTTCACTCTAATTCTCCGCACGTACCTATTGATTTATTCAGACCTAAGTCTCAATGTTTCAACTTCTGAAGCAGCTGCATTCATTGAAATGAAAAGCTTAACTTCTCTGTTTCAGTAGCAAATTCATGAAAATTAATGTGTCATGCAAATTACATTAAATCAAATAAAAATAATTTGTATTTACTCAAGAAATGTTTCATCTTAAGATGAAGACACAGGATTTATGATGTTTACTTTTATTCCACCCAGAAAAATCCATTCCGTTAAACAAGTTGGATCCCTTTGCAACTGAGGAAACCTCAGTATAAAATTAGCTTCAGAACTTCATATCTGCAAATGAAAATCAGATATTTTCACGTAGTGTCACAAATAATCAACAAACCTTAGGCTACTTCAATTTACAAAAATGTTTATTTCAGTTTTTATACGATCACTTTATTGAAAAAAGTGCCTAAGCTTTCACCAAATTTTGGATTTTCTTGATTCCAAAAAGATACTTGAACTATTATATGTGCTCTTATCAAACATTGGCTGTTTACACACATATAAGTTCGATTTTAGATTCATATGAGCCCAAATTAAATGTGTATGATTAAATTCCTTTCACAAGCTCTTAACTAGGTGAAGTCTTAACAGACAAGCAAGCATAACAAAATAAGGTCATTAGAAAAATCAGAAATAATACATTAATAAAGGGTTGGGTTTTTGTTCCTTTGATTTCTTACGTTATATAATCGAACTGTTTATCCTAGTAACAGAATCAATTTCCTCTAAAGCAGAATAAATCCTTACAGTTTAAATACCAAATTCTATTAACTAATCACAACTAAAGGAGTCTGGATTTCCCGGAATTCCTTTGTAGAATACACTTGGGTATAAATCAGAAACTACTTACATGTCAGGAAATAAGAACTGATCCAACGAAATCTCTTCCTTTTCATAATAGTCTTGAGTATATCTCTGATAAATTAATGTTATCATCATCCTCTCTTCAAGACCATTCAGTCTCTTTAGTGTTTATAGGTAAGAGCACTAAATCAAATAAGAGTTGAAACATATCTGATGTTTATGACGGTATATTGGGTAGATCATTGACTGCCTTCAAATGCGTTGCTGTTTTCATAGTGTTGCTCAGAAGGGCCCTCTAAAGGTCACATAGCAATTTCATGGTGTCATAGTGAAAAGGAGTCCAATGTTTTTTAAAAATTTTAATGTATGTCACTCGTTGATTCTTTGGTTACAAACAGTGATTTATTTTACCAAATTATTTCAAGTATTATTCCAACTATATTTCCCAGTACATAACTAGTTTTTATTGAAGATACTAAATGGCACTTGCGCTGTAATAAGAAAAATATTGAACTCTTTAGTCTGTATGGGAAATTAAACCTGAACATGACATCAGTCCAACCAAGAGAAGTAGCAAACTGTTACATACTTTTAGGTAATAGGTTCCAGTGCATTAGTTCGAATCAGTTAGTGAGAGCTCCAATATCCTATTAATTTTAAAATGTGTTTCGATTACCCCATTAAATTTGAAATTTTAGAATATATGTGCAGCTATCGTATTACTTTCAGAATATATATCATAGCCTAGCATAACAACTGTAGCATATTCCACGACCCTGTTGCATTTGTAACGTATTTTTTTTACATCTGTAATGTATTCCGCATATGTTCTTTTACATCATTACTTTAAAGTACGCGATACTATTTCTTTTTTAATATATCCCATTCTCTTCTTATTTTTAAAAAGAGATGAATTATATAAGAAAATTAATTACTGTGTGTGTTAAGTGGAATTCTTTTTAGATCAAAAAACAATCCTGACATTGTTTGGAAGAAAAACCATATTTGTCAGCACTAAAACCATGACAAAAAGATACGACTACAAAATCTATAACATCGTGTGTAACTGTTATATTATTATCTAATAATTTACATTTAAATCATACAAATTTAGTCTTTAAAGTAATGTCCCTTAGTCTAAATTCTTTTTTGATCAACCGGTGAATCTATTTAGAATAAAAATCTGAAGATCAAAAAGACGCGTGCTAATTAAAAAATCCAAAAAACAGCCCAAATTATAGTCTGATATGAGTTTTATTAAAAATAACGTAAAATATATTAAAACATTATTTATTAAAAATTATGCAAAATATTTGAAAGCTAGTTCTTTGCCCAAAAAATGTATTTAAAAATTATAAGTTAGTAATACATAAAATGCCTATAACGAACTGCATTTTATCATTTTAAAATAAAACTCATAATTACAAAATGGGATTACCATTTCACAGTTTATCCTTTTGTATTCAATCATCAGTCATATTTGAAAAAAATTGATTATTATGGGCCTCTTATAATTAATTATTGATTATGCTTTTTTGAAAAATAAGCAATATAAAAGATTTAAGTCTTAATCAGGTCTGCAAATTTTTATCCCCAAATGCTTTTTTAGCTTATCTATATATCAATAAAAGAGACTTTAAGCGTGTGTGTTTCACCTCTACAGCCCAAACTAAGCAACCCAGAAGTATGAAACTTGGCACATAATTATTCTAGGTCCTGATGATGTGCACTACGAAGAGTTTTTTTCGAAGTTCGCTTTAGATTTTTTAAAATTAAATTTTTAAACGATTTTTCCATTTTTTTTTTCAAAAACTGGGTTTTTAGTTAGTTGTTTTGGCAACACAGTGTATTTGCTTGAAAAATTTTTGCGCTGGAAAATTTCAATTATCAGCTTTTAGTTGTAACATTTTTTTCCAGCGTTATAATCTGCTACATCATATGCTGAGTTAATTTTTTTTTTGATTTATGTATTTTAAGTATTTGTTCGAGTTTATTTTGAAACCGTATTACAGTTGGAAGATGCATCACTCTTCAAGCTAAGCCTACTTTTTATTTTTTCAATAACAATCAGATTAGTTTGAGATACATTTTTTGTTTCGTGTATTGATCTAATTTGTATAATCAATAAAATTTTGCATAGAAAATTTGAAAAAAAAAAGAAATATTTTGAAATAATTGTGTCTTCATAGATGTTGTAGTAAGTGCTTAAATTCAAGCTATTAAGAGCCTAAATGAATTTGTAAGTGTATTTGTTCTATTGAAAAGGTTCAAAAATACGTATTTTTATATAAATGACGAAAAGTTAATTGATTTTAGGCTTTATGTAGCTCATTCCATGTTTAAGGCTACACAGTACCCTAAAAATTTCATTTTTACCGAATTTTTTTTGTATGTTTTGGTGGCCCATATCATTGAGATGCTTGCCACGAAATTTCAGATCTGTTAGCAAATTAGTTTTTAAGATATTTAAAGTTTTATGAGCTATGGTTTTGGTTTCGGTTTCCTTTTAAAGCATTTTTTCACACTTAAGTTGAATTAATTAAAAATATTTTTGAGCTTTTAGTTTGAAATGGTTATTAATTCCAATTTTCATTACTAAAACCATTTCTGCTTGATTATGTTTTGAGTTTTTTGAGTTCTCATAATTAATTAATAAAGATTAATTTCATGGCCAATTTTTGCTTTAAAAATAGTTTATATAACTTAAAAGCTTTATCATTATTTTTTTCCTGCAGAGAAAATGCCATGGCAAATGCGTTCTGGGTTTCTGTGAGAAACAATATTTCGAAGAGATGGAATACTACTGAAAATGATGTATCTAAAAATCAGTCCTCAGCTGATTCTGCAATTAGACTTCCGAATACAAGTATTCTGAATTCAAATGCTGCAGATATAACTGAATATTTCCTTGATGTATACCAAACTACATTATACTAAACATATTGTAGTACTATATTTTAGTATTTTAAAGTCGTACGACAAGAACTAAAACTTACTAAACTGCCCCAATTTAAAACTGAAAAAAATGAAATTTTATGAGCAAACCTGACTATTTTTAGCTTAAGTTAGTATCATTATTATTTTGTACATAAATCATTCGTGTTTCAAAACTTTTGTGAAATATTAGGTTAAGATAAAGCTGAATAAACTGACGTCTTAACAAATGCTATCAATATTATGCAAAAATATATTTTGAATTAAAAATGTAATTTTCAGTCATATTTAATAAAAATAGTGTTTTAATATAGAACATACATTGGAAAATAACATATTAAAAAATTAGAGTTTTACGGGCATTATAAATTTTTGTTTTATGACTTTACAAACTTTAAATGCGTTTTCTCAGATTTTAATTTTGAAGGTATAAATGTTTTCTAATCCCTAAGGCTTTTTCCTGTTCAAGATAGAGCCTTGAATTTTTTTGTATATATTTCCAAATGTATGTTCGATAAAAGTTAGTATGGATTTAGGGCTGAGAACTCTAGTTATTTTTCTAAAAAATGCTAAAGTTGATATTTTAAAAATTTTCGTGTTTTTTTTCCAGGTTTTCCTAGAAAAATAAATATTAAAAATCAACAAGGGGAATATATTTTCAAATACATACTAAATATTGTTTGTAATAATGTACGAATCATAAATAACTTAAAATAATTAAAAAATTTCAAAAATTGAGTATTTTATAAGAGTTTGAGTATTTTATAAGAGCTATTATTTTACAATTTTAAAAAACTAGGAATTTCTGAATTCCTAATTTTTTAAAATTGTAAAATAATGGCTGGACAAACTGACTTTTTGCTTACAGAATCAGCTTAATAATATAATCTAAATATAAAACATCAATTATTTTTACTGTAACTGTCTCCAAAAAAAAATTTTGAAAAAGGGTACCGTGTAGTCTTAAGAAAGAATAATATCATCTGTTGAAAAATAATATACATTTACATATGTTTTCAAATTAAATTCTTATTAGCAAATATGTGCAGAAAGCTATTGTCTAACTTTACTTTCAGAAACTGAAATCCTGATTGTTCGCTTGGTTGAATAGTAACGTAGAAAAAATATCAGTGATGCATTTGTCTTGGAAATTTTTAGGAGTATTTGCTTATTTCGAAATAGGAAAAAAATGCCCAAAACTGTGCCAAATGTTCTCATAAATAACAAAAAAATCCTCACACGATGACCTCAATCTCTATTTGGGCTAAAATTGCGAATATAAATTATTTTTTATCCGAAATATCCTTTATCTTTTTACTGCACATGATTCTTCGTCCAAATTGAACATGAAATTATTTCCATTTGATTTCCTATGGTGTCTTTCTCTCGGATGTGTGCCACTTTCCATGTTAAATCACTTTATATTCATTTCTTGAGGGCACTGTATTGGATTCTGAAGGCATATTGAAATACAATTCATATAAAAAAATAATTAAGTCAATTCAATCTAAAATATAAATAAAATTTACGTTCCCCCTATCCTTCCTCCTCAGAGGGTTGCAGTAAAATGATCACATTTGATCGGTCAACGGCAATAAAAAGGTTGGAGAGCACTCGATTAATATACTTCCCATCTCGTTACATCGTTATAGGTCTACGAACAAGTATAAAACATTAAATGCACTGTAATCAATAAATTCAAAGAAATATGATCCTTATCTTTTATTGTAACTGCAATAACCTCTAATGTTTTCTAGTTTGTTTATTTTGGTTATAGTAAAAAATTCTCAACTTTGAATGCATTAAATTCCTAAAATTTTTGATAAAAAAAAATGTAATAGTTGTTCTTATATTTCATTCAGAGTATGAAGTTCACCCCTACATGAACAATATGTAAATATGCCTTTGTAAAATTTGAAACAAAAAAAAGTATTTTTCGAAGCAAAAATTTGAAACAAAAAAAAAGAATTATATATATATATATATATGTGTGTGTGTGTGTGTGTGTGTTCATGTGTAATTCTTATAATTACTATAAATCTAATTTAAAACAATACATTAAACAAGAAAATAGCAAGATAGTACAGGACAAAGTAATACAGCCACAGTAATTTGCTTGCAAACTCTTAGGTGTAAGGCTAAGATAGTAGGATCAAACAAAGTAAAAAGAGAAAACTATCTATTGTGTTTGCATGTATTACTAGGCTGAAATAAGATGTAAAAGAGAAAATACAGATAAAAAAACAAGAAAAAGATTTTTTTTTTACAAAAAATAATGTGTAAATAATGAAGTAAAGAAATTTATAAATAGTTAATAAATAATACACACATATATACAGTATGCCCATTAAAATCCCTTGCCACCCTCTTAAATTCGAAACAGCTGTTGCTACATTCTTGAAAGTGGAGTCTTGGAAAAGTAAAATGGCCACGCGCTACTGAATAAAACCACCTACTGCGCCACCTGGAGGTAAACTGCGAAATTAGCATTCCTATCTCAAAAACGGAACAAGATAGGTGGCAAAAAGTGATTTACAAAGTTGTAGAGCATCGTCCATTTAATAGTAAAAGACACCTTGTGGACATTAATACAAAGAATAGAAAGGTTAAACCACGCATTTGTTTTTTCTTGATTTCCTACACTTTGACAGGAAGAAAACGATCTGAGAAAGAAAAAAACAATTAGTTTTAACAATGTATTTTTATTTGAGATGTTTAAACTTCTCACCGTCAGCCGCAATGCACATTTTGATCTATATATGAATTTGAATGGTACTTTGCACACGTTGACACAAACGTCCGCAATGTATTCTTTAAGGTCCTACAATGTTTGTGGAAGAGTCGCATACACCTTCTTCTTGTGGTATCCTCAGAAGAAAAAGTCCATGGGAGTCAGATCTGGAGAACGTGGAAGTCAATCTTCGACACCACCATACCCAATTATTTGGCCAACAAAACAGTGCGCATGCTCACAAGACGACTACAATGAAAAAGTACCTCATCAAGGAATTCGGGAATCAAATAATTGGGTATGGTGGTATCAAAGACTGGCCTAATCATTCACCTGATCTAACTTCACTGAACTTCCTTTGAGGATACCTGAAACAACAGGTGTATGGGAAGCCTCCACAAACTTTACGGGACCTTAAAGAACGCATTACGGACGCTTGTGCCAACGTGTCACGCTCTATGCTCCGACTTACGTAACGTGACATTCAAACGAGGATCCAAATGTACATTGCAAGTGACGGTGAGGATTTTGAACATCTGAAAAAAAGGCATACTCTTAAAACTAGTTTTTTTTTCTTTCTCAGATCATTTTTCTCACGCCACAGTATAGGAAATCACGAAAACACAAATGCGTAGTTTAACCGTTTTATTATTCGCCTTAATGTCCACAAGGTGTCTTTTCCTACTAAATTGATGATGCTCAGTAACCTTGTAAACCACTTTTCCCCCCTGTTTCGTTCCGTTTTCGAGAAGGGAATGCTAACTCCGCAGTTTTTCACCAGCGTCGTAGGGAGTTTTATTCATTAGCGCATGGTCACTTTACCTAGACACCACTTTTATGAATGTAGCAACAGCCCTTGCAAAGTTAAAAGGGTGTATATTGTATATATACTGTCAGACCTCTATTTAACGAAGTCGCTAAATCACAAAAAAAAGTTCGTTATTTGGAAAATTCGTTATATACACACAGGTTCATCTCTTAATATACTTTATAGACCCACATAAAAGAAATTTAAATTCATAAACACTATAGATTAAAAAAAGTAATTATTCACACCATTTTGTAGATATATATATATTTACTTTATATACCTTACCCATACAAGAAAGAAAGTAAGAAAGAAAAACTGAAAGGAAAACAAGAAAAAAGAATGTCGAAGAATGCACTGTATTTTCAGCATTAAGAGAATAATTTTATATTAAAATTATAATGAACTTTTTAAGAACATCTCCTAATTTAAAGCATACAAGTAATTCTAAATATACATTATTTTATAACTAGAAGTTCTAAACATACATTATTTTATAACTAGAAATTCTAAGCATACAAATTACATTTGAGATACAATTTAAACACCCAGAGTTCTATTGCTCTCAGCGAGTTAGGCACCTAATCAAACCAGCTCAAGATTTCTGACCACCATAAAATGTGCTAAAAGAGAGAATAACTTAAAATGTCCAGAAATACTTTAAAAACGGGGGTATTGAATCCCTAAAGGAAAAGTTCGTTATATAGAAAATGTACTTCGCTATTGAGAGGTTATTTTACGAAAAAAAATCGTGAAATGTTCTTGGTTCCAGGAAACAGTTCGCTCTATAGAAAAATTCGCAATATAGAGGTTCGTTATATGGAGGTTTGACTGTATATGAAATAAATGCTACAGCAAGATTGTGGAAAAAAGGAATTGAAACAAAAAAATGTTATTTTGTTATAGCATTGGTATATCAAAAAAGGAATAAATTGATAACTCGTTTCGCTTAGTGTAATGTAGACCATTTCCGTAGATATTAATTAAGTGATTTATCAATAAATAGTGCAGTCAATTCATTCCACCGAAAAATTTTTAAAACAAGCCAAATAATGATGAGTGAGTGAATATTAACGTCGCCCTGTTCAGCTACACGAGGGCTTTTGGCGACGGACCACGTAATTTTGAACCATGGTCAAGTGAACTCCAAATAATGATAGATAAAAGTTAGCAGAATTTAAAACATGTTAAATTCACCCTTTTTGTTAAATGCTTAATGAAAACTTTTACATAATGGGATGATTGAGTCAATCTGTTATGTTTAGAGTACAATGAATCTGTCAGCTTGTCATAATTTTCTCAAAAGTTATATTTATTCACCACTAAAAGACCATCAAGTGGATAGTATTTTCTGACAAGATTCTTCTCTCCATCACGAGGCTTTTTGAAGGGGAGTAACTAAACAGCTCTTTTCCTGAAGATGGATTACATGAAAAAGAAACTATTTCGTGATATTCGATTTCTTCCTTTTTAAAGGAAGTTAATAATTTGTTTTAGGTATTAAGTGTAGTTTTCTAGGTTTTGAAAGTTTCGTTGTTGATCCTAATTGCTAGACAAGAAGCATTTCGGTGACTGAAAATCAATTATTGTCAGGGTATCTTAAAAGTATTGAACGAGAAGCTTATTGTATTCGAAGGAATGTTTCGAAATTTTCAAACATATGATGGTTTGGATGTTTGTTTGATCATGACATCTTGAAATTTAGATAGACTGAATATTATACTTCCTACTCTTTTTAGAGGCTTAAAAATACTTTTTATATAAAATGTATTTTATTCATTTTTATATTTGTTTTAGGTATCGTAAATGTTTTTGTATTAATACAGCACAAATAGTATGGATTTTAGTATGCATTTTGCACAAAATTATACCGAATACAATCAATTTATAATAGTTTAATACAGTAATACTAGAATAATTAAGTGTTATTATGTGAAATTATAATATTTCAATTCTGTTACTGTACACTTTCTAAAAAAGCTATTTTTATACATTTTGCAGTATTATCCTAAGCTTTTTCCAAGATTCAACAATTTTTTTATTCTTTTTTATACCAAGTTATGGTGTTCTGTTGTTAATGTGCATGACCAAGGAAATTTGTTTTTGTTTTGATAAACCGATAGGGCAAATTTGATGCCTTTATAATTTCTGTGTATATACTAATATGAGCGTACAAATTTCTTAACTGTTGAATTATTTGAAATTAGAATATATTGCAAAAGAGTTTTAAGATATAATCAAACATAGTTTATTTTTGATCTTTCTAAAAATTTCATGAAGAGATACATCTGAATTAAAGTGGTATCTCAATACAAAAAGCTTTTCTTTACACTTAGGGTAAATTCTTTGACACTACTTTTGGTGTAAATCTAAAGCCACGAAAGCTCGCCAGCCAATCTTATTAAATTAAATTTCTATTTTAAAAGTTAGATATTTCATCCTAAAATCTACCGACTAACATTATAAGTACATCAAGGACTGTTAAAAATATTGATATTTTTTAAACGTTTTTAAGCAAATCTGAAATATTTTTAGACAAGTTTATAGGCGAAATTTTCCAAGTAAAAAGAAACCCTTAATTTCCCAATGAATAAAAAGCAATTGTTAGTCATTTGACCCAATAAAGAAGAATTTTCAGATTACATACCAGATACTTCAAGGAACCCTCCTTTTTGGGCAATTCTAGTAATCAAATTAGCAAAAGGATCTTTCTTCAGAGATGTAAGCTGATTCTGAGAAAAGAAAATAGCATAGGGATCTGCACCGGTGAAAGCTGAGCTTGCGACTTCAGATATCTTGTTAGCTGAAAGATTGATCTACAAAAAAATTGCCCCTTATTTTAAGATTTCAGATGAAAGAAACTAAAAATATAATGAACCTTAACAGGTAAAAATAAAAGAATTGCGAATTTCTTGATATACAGACGTGTATGTATATAGTCTTCTATTCCTACAAAAAAATATACTATTTTCATATTAATAAATAATTAAATAGCATTTTTCTGTACTCTCTTGCATTGTATTTGTCAAATAGAGAGATATTATGTAATAATTTAACCTCAACTCATTCATTGTATTTAGAAAATGTTTGTTTATATAAAAACTGTTAACTTGTTCAAAATAATAACAAAACGTTTGAGAAGCTTTTTGAACTTATTTCTAGAAAAGAAGAAATTAAAATTTTGACATTCTACAATCTTTTACCGGAATAAATAAATGGAATTAAATTCAGTTGTTTGCTAATTAACGACGAGCTTCAAAGCAATAGGAGGACTACTGTCGACGAACCTCGTAATTTTGAGCCCCTGCCAAGAACAATCCAAGCTCTGGTACTCCATTTCCAAACTTTCACACCACGCCAACGTGAAGACTTTGAGCCTCGACAGATTTAAAATGCATCAGACCCTGCACATGGCGCGTTATTAATGGCACAGGTTTGAGACCTATGACTCTGTATAAATAACCGTAGTCATTGAGTTTAATTAAAATATGCACTGTACATTTAAAAAAGAGCAAAATATATTTCTTTAACGAGAATTTTCGTTTTATAAACCTGAAACTAATTTTTCTTTTACGCGCAATACGTGCAATATTCATTGCCATTGAACAACATATAATGTATCAAATTGAATCAATTCATTTTTAAGTGAATTTATCTCATCAAAAATATTGTTGTGCTGAGAAAATACATTCTAATAAGATTTTACAGGAATTGCATTTATTATTTAATCGAAAATATTTTCAAATAGTTAGAGGTTGAAGTAAAAAACAGGTTGAAAAAAATGTCTGTATTGTGTTGTGATTTTCGAATTGGTAAAATCTCTTATGTATATATATATATATATATATATATATATATATATATATATATAAGAACGGGATATATATATATATATATATATATATATATATATATATATATAAGAACGGGATATATATATATATATATATATATATATATATATATAAGAACGGGATATATATATATATATATATATATATATATATAAGAACGGGATATATATATATATATATATATATATATATATATATCCCGTTCTTATATATTAAAGCTTTAAAGTGACAAAATAAACGAAAAGACCATTAAGGCAAGTTCTAAGTTTTTCGTTAACTGTTAAATTATTTTGCTCTTTTATTTACTCCTAAAAAGTCCTTTTCAACGATTTATTTTTAAGGAAATTTTGAATACTGTACTATATTATTGTTTGACTTAAATGAATCCATTAAAAAGTTGTTTTTTTCATTTCAAGATAGAATTTACTTCACTCAATTACCTTTTAAAAATAACATTAACATTTTAACATTATTGCTTTCAGACATACAAATAAAACTGAATCGCGTACCGAAATAAATCATCCTAATGTTTTAAAAAACCCATTAGTTAAATTAGGGGGGAGATCCATTATATTAAAATGAAATAAATTACTTCCTTAAAACTAAATAACTAGTTTCCATGCAATAAAAGAAAAATGGGCAACTTTTGCAAGATAAAATAGAATTTGCGTTTAACCTGCAATGAAGCGGAATGTGACTTGAATGCCAGTGACATGGGTCCAAGAGTTACGATATTGTTCAGAGCCATCTCAAGTCTTCCAAGACTTGGCAGATTGCTGAATGCATTCTTTCCAATATGACTAATCTTGTTCTGTGCCAAGATGATAGCATAGAGATTTCTGTTGTTGAAAGCATCGTCGGGAATAGTCTCGATCAAATTTCTGCCGAGATTCAGTACACCCAAGTTTTCATAGACGCTGAGGTCACTGTAAGGGAAATCCTTAATCTTGTTTCCAAAAAGACTCAGAGTGTGAAGACTCTTTTTAGAAGCACTGAAAGCATTGGCATCGATTGTAGTAATGTTGTTAACTTCAACGTAAAATTGTTGACTCTTGACATTTCCAAAAATATCAGCTGGCAAGTGTGTTAGTGGCGTGCCTTGAACCCAAACAGATCGCACTCCTCCGTATTTGAATTTGGCCTGGAAAGCCCTTTTGATTTCATCCAGTGTACGAGCTCCCATGCAATTGAGTCCTTCTCCATCGCAGGTGCAAGGAGCAAGGTCCTTAGGATCTGGACAGCTGTCATCTCCAGACACTACTACCCCCAATAAGGCCACCACACAAATCCAGTAAAGTGCTGTAAAAAAACAAAATTGTATAGATTATTTAATAGTGATTGCTGTAACTGGTTTATCAATCTATACACATTTGAGTAAAATTTTTTGCGCGTCTGTAATATAAGTATATACACTCAGGAACATTGAAAATAGCGACCCAAAAAGGAAGCTAAGTACAATCGCGAAACTTTGCAAATAAGTACAGCGTAATGTGATATGCAAATAATCCAAGTTTTGTGCTAATATGCATGCTCATACACATCGAGGTGGCGCTACAATCAGGAAGAGGGTGCTATATAAGCCAGCGCAAATTCGAAGGTTCATAAACGTGACGATTACCCGCCGATTGTAGGAAGACATTGGTAAGCGAAACATGCCAAGAAAACGAGCTAGAAGACATTTCTCACAGTTAAGCGAGTTTGAGAGAGGCCTGATCATCGGGATGAAAACTGCAGACTGGTTGACGCGCCGTGTTGCTGGCCAGGTGGATTGTTCGGAATGTGCCGTTAGAAATTGTTGGGAGCAGTGGACACGAGAAGGTACCACGCGCGGAAAACCGGGTTTGGAGCGACCAGGAAGACCACGAGAAGAGAGGATCGAAGTATCGTGCGGCAAGCACTTGTGGACCCCACAGTGACTCGTTCAATGATACGAGCAGACGTAGGCGTAGCAATTGTTCCACAAACAATTTCCAGACACCTTGCAGAAGCAAATCTTAAATCCAAGCAAGTGAGGGAAAGGGCACTCCAATCTTAAAGGGAGTGCCCTTTCCGTGCACTCCCTTTAACAGCAGAACATCGGCAACTGCGTCTACAGTGGTGCCAAGCCAGATCAATGCGGAATGTCACAGATTGGCAAAAGGTTGTGTTTAGTGATGAATCCCGGTTTGTTTTGGGGACAAATGATAACCGTGTACGGGTGTGGAGGCGCCCTGGTGAGCGGTACAATTCCCCCCACACTGTTCTACGTCTCACTGCCAGCACAGCTGGTGTATTGGTCTGGGGGCCATAGCCTATGATAGCCGGTCCATTTTAATTGTGATGCGTGGAACCTTAACGGACCAACGTTACGTTGATGATATTCTTCGACCCCATGTAGGACCTTTCCTAAATGGTCTTCCAGGGGCAATTTTCTAGCAAAATAATGTTCATCCGCATACAGCAAGAGTGTCTCATGACTTCCTACGTCATTTTCAGACTCTTCCATGGCCAGCTCGCTCCCCCGATTTGTCCCCTGTAGAGCACGTGTGGGATCAGCTAAAACTGCAGATGTCATCGTGTCACTCTGTACATGATTTAGAGTTAGCTGTTCAAGATTTGTGGGCCCATCTGCCTCAGGACAGCATAAGGTGTCTAATCAACTCAATGCCGTACCGTGTGGTGGCATGTATTGCAGCTGGAGGTGGTCCAACGCGCTATTGAAGTTGCCCAGTATTTGTGTCATTGCACACCCTGTATTCGTTTAATTGTCTTCTTTTTTAGATCAAGTGAATCTCTCATCTGTGTCATTATGTGTATTAAATTTCATTTGAATCCAATGCTTTCTTCTTGGGTCGCTATTTTCTACGTTCCTGAGTGTATATATATAAGCCATCAGAGGGGGCCCCAAACTTTTAGCTGGGGCACACCGAATCAGGGATAATCCATGCAGAGTTAAGGAATAGAGGTTAATAATAGAGATAATTTTGCAGTCTTATTTCTTATTAAATTTGCATCCTTTAAAGATATTTCTTAACATAAAAACAAACAGCATAATATATATAACGATTTCTTTAACAAAAATAAAAAAATTAAAATTGTACATACTTTATTTATTTTTTACATATTTATTAAAATAAGAAATAGACAAGATGGAATGTGTTTTCCTTCATTATAGTTAAATACAAATTTTAATGTGAACCTAGGGCTTGCACTGTTCATCTTTCATATTGCAAAATCAGGGGTATAATTTGTGACTTTCAATTTGACACGATTCTGAGCATTCAGTTGTTAAACTATTTATTTGCGGACTTGAAATAATTTTCATATGTGGAAAGAATTGATCCTATAAATATGTAGAACCAAAGCAATTAAATCACCCCTTAATGATATTAAATAATTTACAAAATACTTGTAAATTTATTTTTCAGATTTTTTCGTTTTTCCGTAAATATGTCCATAATTCTGAAGATGTTTGTCAAATAAGAACCATTACAAATTTATCAACTTCCATCCACTCAAATATTGACAAATTTATAGCGCGGTGCAGAGTATCACTGAGAATTGTACCGCGTGCCATAGGCTGTCTCGACCCCTGTTCTAGATAGATAAGAGTAACCCTTTCTAAGTAAAACTAAATTTGGTGAAAAAATTATTGCAATCTTTTAATCTTTTGGTGTGATTTAAGTGGTGTGAATATAAAACTAACTCTAGAGGCTAAATTTCGCTAAATACATCTTACATTTTTATTTATCTCGTGTAAATATATCTGTTTGGATAGATTTGTATCTTTCGGGTTTTCAAACTGTATTTTATATATGCTATACTTAATTTTTATTCAATTATTATTATTAGGTACAATTTTTATTTTATATGTATTTTGTGTAAAATATTTAGCTTTACTGCCATGTCAAATAACTACGTCATCTACTGTATTTATCTTTTGCGCAATGGCAACAAGTTGTTTGCTTCGACTTGTTTTTGTAATATAATCTGTGTGAAAACGTTCTTGTACTGTATCTCGACAAGAGAGGATATTGTCACACAAAGTTGCTAGCATTTGTATAAATCTTTATACGCAAAATATTAAACTTGCTAAATTTTAAAAGCAAGAGTCCTCTTTATTAGTCCCGTGTAGCGGACATCAGCTAAATAGATTTTTAGAAATTTTTTATTTTGATATTTTATTTTCAAAAGAAATGATGAAAAAATGCTTATGAATTAAGGGAATGTAGAGCCTATTTGACCACACACAAATGCGGTTAAAAATTGAGAAAAAAATTTTGACTTTACAATTTACTCTTATTTGATATTACATAGAGTGAAGTATTCTAATTGCAAAGAATATACAAATTACAATACTGTGAGTAATTAGGCTTTTTTGGTGTTTAATATATTCATGAATTTGTATCTACATAGCAAGAATGTAAGTGGTTTGTCCACTTAACTTCTATAGTTAGAAGCTTTGATATCACAATTTTGAGGCACTCTCAATCTTTCTTTGTAAAGAAATAAGATTTTATCTCCATAAGTATAAAGGAATAATTTCTTACTACTGAATTTTTTTAAGAGGCCATTTTTACCTTTTTAAAAATGTTGCTTAAATTATATATATATATATATATATATATATATATATATATATATATATATACTGGTATATATATATATATATATATATATATATATATACACTGGTGTGCAAAAAAAAATTAAGGACGAGACGGTTTTTTCAATATAACTTTGTACAAAAGCTTTCCAAATCAACACATTTAATACCGTAAGATCCCCAATACGTAAGGACATGTGTAATGTAAGCAACACTTACTAAAAGAGAAATCAGAGGGATAAAAAGAAGCTTGATTGAAAAAGTAGCATGGAGTGCAATGCGACTGAAGGCCGAAACATCCCTGTGATGGGTGTCCAGCAAGAAACATCCGGTCTTTAGTAGGGGATATGATCTCCCCCGACTGCTAGGCAGGTTTCACAGCGTCTGCCCATGCTGAGAATGAGGGTGTCAACGAGTTGTTGAGGCATTGCTGCCCATTCGCCATACTGGTGGTAAGGTACGAGCTGCCAAGCGTCTGCCTAGAAATTTCCATACATGCTCGATGGGATTGAGATCCGAGATCGTTCTGGCCAATCCATGCGTTCAATATCCTCACTCTCTAAGAGCTGTTCGGCAGCTACTGTGCGATGACATGGTGCATTGTCGTCCATGAAAAGGAACTGCAGACCCATAGCGCCTCTAAAAAGACGCACATATGGAAGAAGAATCTCGTTACAATAACGGGTCCCGTTGACTGAACCTGCGTTGAAGATGTGAAGGTCTGTACGACTACCAAGCATGATGCTTCCCCAAACGAGAACACCGCGACCTCCATACCTGTCCCTTTCAATGATGTTCGAGGGATGTTTGCGGCTTCCCCGCTCTCTCCAGATGAGTATGCGATGAAAATCGCTACTCAAACTGAATCTGCTCTCATCTGTAAAGAGTACTCGTCCCCATTCATTGTCTCTCCAATTCCGGTGTTCCCGGTACCACAGAGAACGCCTTCTCCGATGGGCAGGCGTTAAAGGTACACGCCGTACAGGGCGTCGTGCAAACAGACCACCACCGTGCAGTCTTCTGGCCACGGTAAAACGCGATATCGGTCGTCCAGTCGCCTGTGTCGTGTGTCTAGCGATTTCTCCCACTGTCTGCCGCCTGTTTCTTCTGGCCTGTAAGACAATGTACCAGTCATCTGCGGGTGTGGTTCCTCGTGGACGACCACTACTGAACCCCCGGATAGCTGTTCCTGTAGTTTGAAACTGTCTCCAAAGTCGTGAAACGATGCTGTGAGCAATTCCGAACTCTGCAGCCACACTTGTCACACTGCGGCCTTCCTCCAACTTCCCAATGATTCAACCTAGGGTAAAAGCATTCAGATGTCGTCTATCAGATTGATTATTCGCCATTTCTCGTTGAGGCAGCAACTCGGTGTGATTTTAGCTGCTATACGGCGTGCAATCTCTTTGCCAGAAATACTGATCTTACACCGACAACATGCTTTATACTACTCAGACTCTCCCTCATTACGTCTACCTGCATATCTGCGCATGTGCTACCGTACATCACCTTACTTAATCTCCTGATTGGTCTTTCTGTCCGCTCTGCCTCTTCGTTCAGCTGATATGTTAATTTTTCGACTTCGTCCTTAATTTTTGCACACCAGTGTATATATATATATAGTTATTGTTAATCTTTATTTGTTTATATGCTTTTGTGGGTTATTAATGTGAAATTAGAATATTGATACTCTTATTACTATAGGGGTGATAATATTGTAGCTTTTAAGATTTATGTATTTGATGTTTCTTTTGGAGTATTGTTTTTATTATACTTTTATGATGATAGGTGTAAAAATGTTCTTTCTATGTTATGTATATATTTTTATTTCAATTTGTAAATATATTTTTCTGAGTTATGTGTATAGACAGTACTATTCCAATAATTATGTGTTATTCCAGTTTTATAATTCAATTTTTTAATTTTCAATATTTTTCAAAAATTGTACTTTTATTTTATATTACATTTTATATTTCAATATTTACATTTTCCTATAATATTTATATTAGTAGTGCTTCCAGGTTTACTAAATTATTTTAAATTTTTGTAAACATGAAGGTACATTTTTTACTGGTATAAATTTTTAATGTTATTTCATGATAACCATAGTGAATGATTTTGCTATAGATATTAAGTTCTAATTTCTAGATACTTAATAAAGTATTCTTCACAAATATGAATAATATTAAATTTATAAATTTCGAGACTAGCAACTAGGCTCAGTATATATACTCTGTCTTTGCTCGGTGGTACATTTTAGTGGTATATGTAGCATCGATAATAAGCAACAATTAAAACGTTTTATTTTGCTATATTGATAGGCTAATTAGTTAGTTTATATTTTTAGCAATTCATATTCTAATATATGGTAGTATTTTATAATCTGTTAGGCTAGTTTATTAACAGTATATACTACAGAAATATTGAACACAGTAGATAGTGACAGAGTTTTGAATGCAGGTCATTGTAGAGATTCTACGAGACTTTTTAATACATAAAATACTAGAGTATTCTGGAATAAGGAATACTTAAAGAATTCTAAAAAGGATTTTTTGCATTTCAATAATGTTTCAATTAACTCTAATGCTTACAAATCTAATAGGTACTTAGATAAGCTTCAAAATAGTAAATTTGGCAACATTAAAATTCCTTTTTGCAAAAGATGTGGCGACAAAAGATGTAAAAGTTGTAAAATTATCCATAATGAACATATCAAAGAGAATTCTAAATTTACCTTCTGTAAAACATGTAACTGTATTTACTTATTGACGTGCAGTAAATGCCAACTTAAATATATTGGACAGACATCTAATAAAATTAATATTAGAATTAATCAACATAAGTCAGATACTAAATGCTTCAATGGTAATAAAAATTAAAATAAAATAGAAATAAGACACTTTAGTACACATGGTTTTGAAAATATTTCACTCAATATTATTAAAGTTGTTACTGATATTAAAGAAAGATTATGGTGGGAAAATTACCATGTATTAAATATTATAATGTAGTTCATCCTTATATACTAAATGTGTTATATCAAGGAACAAATATTCTAAATGCAATTAAACAAAATTATCAAGATTATTATTACAATATTGGGATTAATAAAATAATTACTAAAAGAAAAACTAGAGGGGGTAGAACTAAAAGATTAAGTAGAGACAATAAAGTACTTACAGATAGTATTATAGATATTTGTAGTAACTTTGATAACAATTTTAACATAAAACACACACATATTAAATCTTTTATGTTTGGACTCAGTAAGACAGAACTATGTATTACAGAAGATGTACTAATTTCACATAAAATTAAAGATTGCCATGCTTTGCATATTATAAAGGACATTCACAAATTTTTGAAACATAAACATAAAATAAAAGCTAATGTAAATAAAGATTTCCAAATAGAAAATTGTACATTTTTATATATGAAAAAATCATACGATAATATTAATTTTTCTGGTATTTTTAAAAAACACATGTCATCTTTCCCAATACAAAATATTACTATTAAAAAAGCTTTTAAATACAATAAAAAATAGGTAGATAAATTTTTAACTATAATGTACATATAAAGCAAGAAAACTTAATATGTAAATGTAATGACTTTAAAGAATTCATAGATAAACATCACAAGCATGTTGTTACTGGTGGCCTCAATACTGTAAAAGAGAACAATCTTAGAAACATAATGAATAAAGGTACTGGTTTTGGATTAATGATTTCGAATAACAAAATTATAAGAAAATCAGTTATATAATGATATTGAGCAATTTATATACAAAATACCTGTTAAGTATAATATGCCTATAGAGGTATTCACAGAATTCAAAGGTAATATTGCACAGCAGCTTAATAAATATAACTTTGGTACAGATAATAAAATATTTTTAAATGATATTAAAAATCAGATTAGAAAATTACAAAATAATTTCGTTATAGTTTATGTTGATAAAATGCCAGGTAATTTTGCCTTCATATGTAAATACTATTATAATTTAATGATCATTTTCTGATAGAGAAATAAATCATCCAATTTTGGCTTTTCATAAACAATTAAGAATTCAAATTAATAATAGTTTTAAATTTCCACATATATTTCTTACTCCCAAATTTCATAAAGACCCAGTCAAATTTAAGACAGTTACAAATGGATTTAATACATATATTTGCAAAACAGGCAAAATTCTCCATGAGAGAGAAATATTACATGATACAATAAATAATCTTAAATCCACAGCCATACTTAAAAATAGTAAATCTCTTATTGAACAAATGAAAGATAAAAAGATTTATTCAGTCTATAGTTTAGATTTTGAAGATCTTTTTAACTCTATTAATATTGATGATTTGATTAATATACTTGTAAATTTACATAAAAATAATTTATTTAATAATGTTAATTGTGATAGATTTGGTTTACTACTTAGGTTTGTACTTAAAGAGAACTATATATTTCATAGGGTAATTATTATCAGCTGATTAAAGGTTTGCCACAAGGTGGCCCTGCGAGCAACTGTCTTGCCAATTTATACTTACATTATTTTGAAAGTATAGTTACATTAATAATTCTAAATATTATATTTATCGTTATATAAATGACATAATCATTTTTGGCAAACAAGTCAATTTTATACCTAACGTTAATTTTTATCCACAATATCTTAATTTAATACAGACAAATAGTAACAACAATGAAGCAAATTTTCTTGACATACATATCAAATTAAAAGATAATGTAATCGTTTCTAATATTTATCATAAAAGAGAAGATTTTCAATATTATAAAAGTTCCTCGTTTGAGAGAGTAAGGTAAATGTTTCTATATTCAGAAATATTGTTGTTAATTATATACAACGCACTAAATTTCTGGTGCCAAAAAAATCAGAAATAATAAATAACTAAAATTTTACTGAATATTGCTTAAATCAGAAATACTCAATTAATTTTATTGATATTTATATGAATAAAGCTATTCAAAATAGTAAGGATTAAAAATTCTGGGATTGAGATAATGTTTATTACTATAAACTTACATATTTCATAGTTATAGTTACCTCCATATTCTAATATTAGAAAAAATTACTTATTATTATTTTATTTATATATACTCTTGTGTTCCTAAAGTTATGGTAATTTGTAACTCTCTTATTAATTTTTATTTCCATTCTTTTTACACTTTTGTTAAGTGCTACATTTCAGCCATTCACATTATTTAAATCTGCATTAGGGTCCAGAATCTGGCAATAACTTATTTATTGCACTCAGATTTAGCGTGGGCTCTGCTTTTTTTAAGTGCAATTTTTAGGTAAGTTACCTCTATCTTGTAATGGATTTAGATATTCCTATCCATTACTTTCAATAGGTTTTTGCTATTTACATAAAGGGGGAAGGTTGGCTGGCCAAAAAACATGTTCAACCCCACTTTTATATAAATTATTTTATATATTAGCTGTCCTAAGTCAGCAATGTTTATAATACTGCAGCATCCATTTTATAATTTTTAATCTCGGTTGCTCACCGGTCCTTCATTGTGTGATTTTCCTACTGTCTATGTGTTTTTCGAATGTGATTGTTGGATGTTATCTTTTGTTTGTAGAGAATAAGAATATATATATATATATATATATATTGTAAGGGTGCCCCCCTCAGGTTCCCTTCACCTAGAGTATCAGCGTGAGCTAGAAGTGTAGGTATAAATGAAGAACTAGAATCTGCCATGATCTTAAAATGATTTTATTAAGATCTTAACTTAAACCTTTAACAGATTAATATGATATGTGAGAGATAATAATATGATATGTGAGAGAATCCACGGTGGCTAAACACACAATATATAATACCGAAATAACGTAACTCGGACCACTATCAGTAACTAACTCACCTAAACTTAATTCTTATGCGATCACAGATTCAAATACTTAAATAGTCACTCCTACCTTAATGTCGAACGAAATATCAACCAATCTGATCCTAGTTAAAGTTGCGTTCCACTAGCGTGCAATGGCATGCACCTTGACCTAAGGGCTCACTGTCTCGGGTAACTTCTGTTGGCTGTCACTTAACCTCTCAAAACCTCTTCGCTCGTGAAATACGGACAATCATAACATTCCCCAAATGCCACCCGGCTTACTCTAAACTTCTGATATTTAAAAATTTTCTACTTTGCATCTTTCCTTCGCGCTTTACTTCTTGGGTTGGTTGGAAAAAAGTTGCCATTCATTCTGGCCCCAAAGAACCCAAAAGGATATGTTCATGAAAATACGCGTGAGCCCGTCACAATATATATATATATATATATATATATATATATATATATATATATATATATATATATATATATACATCTTATGGAAATAAACCCTTTTAACACGCTTTTATAAGTTTCACTTGTATGTAACGGAATGTTTGAACCAGATTTTTACAAGCTTTAAAAGGTCGGATCAATTCGAAATTTTGCCCACTTGTCAAGGACCGATGACAATACAATAATTTCATAATTTCATTCCATTATCCTGATCAGGATCATCAGGAATAACTATTTCCAGATTTGGTGACTAATTACCCCCGTATACCATTTCAAGATTTGGTGACTAATTCCAAATCCCATTGCCAGATTTGGCGACTAAGAGATTAAGTTACAACTCTATAAAAGCGAAAACGTGTGTGTCAGCAATTTTTTACCATAATAGAAACAACTGTGTAGTTTTTTTGAAAATGGAAATAAAAAAAAAGACTCGTGCATGTGAAAAAAAAATTTTTTTTTGTTCTAATCCAGCTTTTCTCAAACGGCGGGGTGCGAGCCTGCGTGGGGGTCACGAGCGTATCGATAAGTCCAAAATAAAAGATTTAAAATAATTATTAATTTACCAAAAGGAAGTAAAACAAAATACATTCTGACATACATATTCACACTGATATCAGATACTTATAAATGTATCAGTGCGTAAAATGTATTTAATAATTGATTTATCAATACTAAATTAAAAGCAAGTTTAGTAATTACTAGTGACTTCCATGGGCTTGTCATACACAAAATATAATACATATATTGATAATATGTGCAGTTTATAGTATTAAAGACGCATTTAGCTTTAGCGTCGAAGTATATTATTATTTTAATATTGTTGCTGTATTAGGGGGTGTACTTTCATGTCTAATGCTGATCCAAGTTTCAGAGAGAATATTGAGCTCTTTTTAGTGAAAAATATCATTGACTTAACACCTTCTTTTGCGTGAAATATTTTAAGCTTAGCTCTTCCAGATTTCCTTCAGTTGGTTGATCCTTCATTTTGAAAACCAGGCCGTATCGAGGCACTGATAGGATGCCAATGGGTATTCCAGATTTTAAGAAATGACGCATTTACGATTAATTCATCAGTGGATAAAATGATCGCTTAAAAAACTAGAAATGTATGCTTTTATTGTAGATCGAACTAAAAACTGAAAAATAAATTATAGTTTTAAAAAACTAAACAGCACGCTTTTATGTTCTATAAATCGAACTACAATATAAAAAATAATTCTTAATATAAGAATAAAATGATTAACGAGAAAATTATTGTCATTGTGGTAAAAGCGTGGGGTGTGCTTTGTACTACATTTTTACACTAACTCAGCATTTCGGAATAGAACTAGTAAGAAATTATAGCAATTAATATAGAGCACCCCACGCGCTTTTACCCCCAATGAATTTAATTTTCTCGTTGATCATTTCATTCTTATGTTAAGAATTTTTTTTTTTTACTTTTTAGTTCGATTTAACATAAAAGCGTGTTTGTAAGTTTTTTAAAAACTATAATTTATATATGTGTGTAGCTTTTGTTAAAAATTCAAAACGTTAATCGGGAAATTTGGAAAGATATTCTAAAATGTACAGCAGAGCTTCCCAAACTTTTTTGCCTCATAGACCCCTTGACAGGTTTTTCGGTTTGGGGTAGACCCCTACTTACCTAATATTAAATTTTTGCAAATTCAACAACTTCAATGTATTCTTGACAGCAGGTATAAAGCTACTTCCTTTAAAAGATTTAAACTTTTAACTGCAGTATTGCGTTTAATAGTTAAGAAAACACTTGTTAATTACCGTAAAATCCACATAGAACGTGCACTTTGTACATCAAAAATAAGATAGAAATTTACGGGTGTGCGTGTTATACGCCGGGTATAAAAATGAGAGCTTTAAAAATAAAAAAAGAGAAGAGAAAAATTAGACTTCTATATATATCTAAATAAAGTTTATTGAAAAGAAATGACATCCCTTATGAACATAAAAGTTATGGTATACTATTTCAACTAAAGCTTGTAATAATACCTCAAATAAAGGACTTAAAAACATAAGAGAATAAGAGATTCCTTCTTAAAAAAGGGCGTTATACGGCGAATATACCTGAACATTGAAAAAAATCAGCTAGAAATATAGGTGCGCGTTATACGCCGGATTTTACGGTAATTAAATTAAAATTTAATTAATAGATAAAATAACTGAGAAACAAACAAATGCTTTAAGGGGGAGAGATGAATTTTGGGATGCAATAAAAAATATTCTCAACATTTGACTGTAATCTTGTTAGGTTTTAACCCTAAATATCTCCTTGGTTAAAATGTCCAATCTTTTCTTCTTTTTTTTTTTTGTTTTAGAAATTGACAAGCGCACTTTAACTCCTTCTCAATTGGAAATACATTTAAAGGCTTTCTTCAGATATTCCATAATATGGAATAAATAACAGGTACATCTTTTTAAAGCCAAAATTATTGACATTCATTTCTAAATTTTACTTTAAGATCTTCGTTAGTGCCTAATTCTTGTAAACTGACATTTTTTTCAAAGCGACTACATCAATTCATTGCCTACTGTGGTATTACGATAGTCAAAACATTCTCAAACCAAGATTTAAAATCTAAAAAAAATGGCATTTAAATGTTGAACCTAGGTTAACATGTCTTTTTCTTGGTGGTTTGTCTGTGATAAATGAGAAACTAGAAAAATTTATACCGTCCATTATTATACTCCTTTATCTTAATTCTGGCAAGAAAGGCTGAAATGTGGTCCTTATTTTAATAAAATTTATGCTATCAACTTGTAACTTCGAATTAACTTCATTCAATTTAGTAAATAAATTCAGTAGAACGTCGTTTATCCGAATCAATTGGGACTGGACACCGTTCGGATACTCGATTGTTCAGATAACCGAATGCGATTCATGCGGTATGCAAAACCGGATACTATACGAATATTGAAAATCATCACATGCGGGAAACGTGCTTGAAAAAAGCAAAATAGGTGCAAAATGTCGCAATTTAAATTGTGCAATATAATCACTTATTGTTCGCTCTACCATTGTACACCTTCATTTTTTCGCTGCAAGGTCTCTGATTCTCTTGAGCAGCAGTAGTTGAGTAGGACAGCACTCTGTTTGTTGTTCGTACCACTTCATAGCTTCCTCAAACGCAGGAAACGCATCAACATCTGATGGACCACCCTTGCTACTTTCGTTGTTGTCCTCGTCTTCATCCGTTTCATCGTCGATAGGATCGGTTTCTTCTTGCACGGAAGTCACAATCTCAGAATTCGAAGCCATAGCAGTTCACAACTGAACAAAAAAGCACGTATACACCCCCTCACTTGGAAATAAACCAACTTAATATTCCGCGCAAATGTTTAGCAAATCACAGAACTGAAATGTCCCAAATGTCCCTGACCTTTTGTTATCCGTCACTTTTGGCCTCATGCGAAACAACTGTTGAGCATTGCACTGTTCGAAAATGTATTCATATGCAGAACATGTAGTTGACAAAAGAAAAAGACTGCTCTGCAGATTTAACGCTCCGGAAAATAAATGTTCGGATAAACGACGTTCTACTGTATGTTAAATAGGTAAGTCTGGTTTCCAATTAAGGTATCCGACTACGTTCGAAACCGTGATTTTAAAAAAGCGCATAAATGGATAATTTTCATGATATTTAGTGTAACTTAAATTAGAATGCATGTATAAAATTGTTTTAAGGACATTTTGACAAAAAAAAAATATTTAAAAACAATATTTCGGCAAAAAATTAACTTAGAATAACCTTTTTTCAAAATGTTGTTCTCCTTTTGTGAAAAAGGCTTCTATTGTAATAATATTTTGCCTGTATATAGCTCAGACCACTGTACAGAGGCTCAACTATGATTTTTGAAAAATTTACATTATTTTCAGAGTTACAACCAATTGAAATAATTATTCGCGTTTTTTTCTTAAAATTGCTCCCCTTTGTTGTCGTAAAATATATGAATAAACCCACTTCTAAGTTATATATTTCAAAAATTCTAATTGAGCCTCTGAACAGAGGTCTGAGCTATATACAGAGTCAGAAATCCGCTCTATGAGTACTATCATTTCTGATACCTTATTGAATAAATAATCTTCTGTAATAAGTCGAGCTGTTCCCATTAAACACCGCCATAAAGTAGTTCAAGAGGTTACTTACGAGAAATGCGTGTAAACAACCATCGATGTAATATTGCTGCGCTACAACGATATTCTGGGATATGGTCAAGAACTAAGTCTGTTATTTATTCTGATCCAACGGACTCTAACGAGTTATTTTCCGTCGTAGTTCAACAGAAGGATTT
Organism: Trichonephila clavipes; assembly: GCA_019973935.1. NCBI lineage: Eukaryota > Metazoa > Arthropoda > Arachnida > Araneae > Nephilidae > Trichonephila > Trichonephila clavipes. Next base: position 252,588 of record BMAU01017921.1, read on the forward strand.
TATTGAACAAAGCGTGCTAAAGGACTAATCAATTCCATGCAGTCATCAAAATAACGGGTTAAATAAGAAAATTAAATAAAAACATAAATTTGCAATGTTACTCATAAAACTGTATTGCATAAAATGTTATCCGCTTTTTGTGGAGCAGTGAGGAAAAATACAGTACAACCTTAATGTAAATGCTTTGGAATTAACGGAGCCTCTGTATTCACAATAAAACACTCTCTCTGGGAGTCATTCGACTTTCAAATGTGTCAGTTGCAAATAATACAATGGATTATTAACATCAGATTGTAAAACTGTTCGTATCTAAAAACTCCTTCAGCAAAAGTTTAATGAGTTAATAATGCATTTTATATAAGGATGGTTAATTAAAAAACAGGATGCCACAGGAATTTTCAAGATCTTTAAGAGTCGTTGTTATCGCCAAATATCAATTAGGACGTCAAGTCTGACACTAATTGATTGTCAGTTGTTAGCAACTAATTGAATAGGAAAAAATATTGCTCATTTAAATATATACTTTTCTGTCAGAATTTGCTGTTTGAATTGCATTTCCAAAGAAAAAAAGGCATCGTCGATGAAGTACAACGTGTCTTTAAGGATGTAGAAATTTTAAAGCATAAACTCAGATACATTGTTTATCTTCTTATGGATGTAAGCAATATTTGATGAGACCATTCCACGAAAGCTCCAACGAATGTTTTTAAGGTTGAATAGACTCAGAGTGAATATTTGTTATCAAATACTATACTTCATACCTGATATATGGTTTCATTCACCTTGTTTATATTGTGTTTAAAATTTTATTATTTCCATTGATTGAAAAAAATATGAATGTTATTCGAATTGTGTTGATTGGAAATAAAAAAAAATATTAATGTTAAATATTATTTTGAACACATAAGTTCATTTTGTTTAGTACAATGCGCATAACATCAAAGTCCAATTTTATTCACAGGAGCTATGACGATTAAAAATTTCGCGAATATTTTCATATTAAATGTGTTCTATTCTAGAATCATTTTTATTACTGCATAATTATACGATTCTTTATGGTGACTGAATATAATGAATAAAAATTCCTTTTGAATCGTGAATTGATTGAATTTCTTTTTTCTTATACAATTATTCGATTATCTTTCTCCTTTAACGATCCAAATTTTCATTCGTAAAGAACTAACAGACTTTCGAGTACTTTCAATACTTTTCTTTCTTTCTTTCCTGTCTTCACTTATTTTAATTTCAATCAAAAGTTAAAGTTCTCTCATCAAATTCTTATCAAAAATCCGAAGTTGAATAAGAATGTCCTTTTTATAAGTAATCAAAGTAAGTTTAATTACTTTCTTGGTATGCGCCGTGAAGTTCTCTAATAAAATTAGAGAGAGCATCAAATAATAATTTGTTCCATTTTCTTCTAATTACTGATGAACTACATTGGAAGTCCACTAATTTCTGTTCTTGCACTTTTTTTCCGATCTATCTCAATCTGATGAAATACGAACAATTACCATACGTCCCTTTTCTTATAGCAACTTCATTTAATGGTAAAGATTTCAAAAGTAGAAGATATACTCAATTCAAAATAGTAAACTGGCTTTTTAAAAAAGCGTTACTTTGAAAAAAGAGATCAAACTATTCTTAAAAATGAAACCAATAACATTTAATTATATAAAGACAATTGTCATTAGCTTACGTAAGAGTATTTATTGCCTGCCATTTTTCTAAAATAAAAAATAATTCAAAAATTTTTATAATTCATACAAAAAAACCTCATAAAAAAGCTGTACCTCCCTCTTAACTGTGGTAAATTCTCGAAACTTTTCACGATAGATTTATAGGGATGTTCATTAAAAATCTATCATCAAAAATTACATTCTCATTCGAAAATGACTTAGAAGAAATTCTAGAGTATTACGTTAAAAAACAGAAGCGTTTCATGTTCGTTTTCATTTTGCACCATACTCTTAAATGTAAATAAAGAAATTATTTCCTCGTGTTATGGCCGTTAACGGTATCCGGTCCAGTGGATCAGATTATGAAACTGTTAATAATATTTCCCCTAATTTCCGTGCTTGATTGAATACAAATACTACCCCTTTTTTGTTTCTTTTATTCATCTTCAATAATATCAGTTTTCTTTAATTAGGAATATTTTTAACATATTTTATTTAAATGAGTATATTTACACGAATACCTGTTTTAAAGTGAATCGTGGTTGAAATTTAGTTGAATTAATTAAAGGTTAAATAAGTTAATCTTTAATTAATTAACAATTCTCTACGAGTTATGTGATGTACGCTGACCTCCAAGTTAAGACACAGCCTGTTTTTTTATATTTATTCTGATTACGAATAAACACAAAAACAAAAAATCGAGAAAATTATGCACTAAACAATTTTTTACTGAATGAAATAGGGTAAACTTGGCAAATATTGGCACCAAAATACTTAATTGAAAATATACTACACTAAAACGCTTTCCATTTTTCCAAAATTAAGATATTTCACATTTTGGAGTATAGTCTTTCTAATAGTATACGAACAAACTTCTAACTCGTGTTGCTATGTGTATAAAGAAGCTCCTAAAATTCAGCCACCGCCGATACTTGAATAATAATTTAGGTAATATGGGCACAATTGGTGGGTAATATGGTCAAGTTCTTTATAAAAAGAGAAAACATTCACCCCTGCGTTTACCTTTTCCAAACAGAAATACATTTTTACACCAAATTTGTTATGCGTTTTCAGACGATAAGAAGTAAAATTAAACCTTTGTTATTGAACAAATTGTAACACAAAAAAATTTCCAAGTTTTTATCTATAAATTAAAAATAATTAAATGCTGAAAATCATTGAAAATTATTAAATTAACACAAATTATTACAAACTTAAAGAGAAACAACACTTAATGAGGATTTGCATTTGTATCGTTTCCATATTCTACACTCATTACAATAGAAGGAGTCACCCTTTAACATGACACATTCTTCATGGAACCAGGATGAACATGAGCCACAATATTGCTCTCATTTCTGTCCTTGATTTTCATCATGATATTTAGCACCACAAACAGAACAAATTCAGGATGCATTGTGTTTTCTGGCATTTGTTGCTCAGTTTTGCTCCTACATCTCTACGACCTTCGTTGGCAACACTCTTCATACACAAGTCAGACCTTCTGCTCTCTTGCAATATTATTACGTTTTCCACGATTTTTACAGATTGTTAGAGTTGATATTGGTCTCAGCTTCTCCAAAAGGGATGCTGCTGATTGCGAGGATGCAGTAGTGACAATAGATGGGTCATGTTCTGCTGTAACTTATTTTCATAAGGAAGAGGTTTATGGAAGAAAGGTGAACTCATGGGACGTGTAGGACGAGAGAATGATCCAGGAATATATGGTTGGAAAGCATTACGTCATCAACTGATTGGGGTGTTTCTGGCCAAGGTTAACTTGTGAGTTCGCAGTATAAACACAATCAGGTATTACGGCCATAATTCAAAAGCATAAATTACCTAATGATTATTCTAAGAGCATGAGATAATCAATCTCTTATTAACTTTTTCATAAAAAGTAAATATCATAACATTTCGGTGCTACTCATATTACCCTTAATCTTACTGCCAATAATTGCTCTAGTGACATTATTCAATAGTTGGTATTTCTACTGTCAAAGGAAGAAAGAACGAAACCACCTGCTCCCACCAACGGATACCCAATAAGATTGCAGTCATTTATAGGTTTCATGTAAAAGTAATTAACTTTGCGTGTTAAATCTTAAAAGTAAGATAGCTAAAATATAACATTAACCCCAATTCGAAGTATCAGGTAGTTGTCCTTACATCAGAAATGGTCTGCTTGCACTTCTGTTTGAACCGCACAACAACACAAACAAATCACACAGTCGTCATGATACTTGAGTATTTTGACCAATAATCAAGTTTATTTCTTCTAAATAAATTAATAGAATGAGTTATCCTGGCTAAATTGTTATACAACTTTTATTCAGGTAATGCGAGTTTTGTTTCATTTTCTGTTGTGTAATTTTCAGTAGAGTGGTTTTCATTTCCTATTTTGGTGTAGTATTCAGTACTCACACATTATATACCTGGAAGCGTATTAATTGCTCTTTGATTGACTATGTATGTATTTCAACTTATTTTTTGATTTTTAACCAAAAAGGTAACATATATAAATGGAATTTATTTCTTATTAAATAAAATAAACTTTAAATTCAAAGAAGTTTTTATTAAAAAAATACACTGTGATTTAAAAAAAAGATTAATGATTATATTTTAACTAGTGAATGAGTTTTGTTTATGTACAACTTATTTTCTTGTTCTGGACGGGGCCGAAACTTATAGCTGGGGTTTCCTCTGTACTGTATAAGTAATCATAATTTAAAATTGTATTTAAATTAGATCACACTTTATACTAGCTGGGCCCAGCAACACGCTGCTGTGGCTTCGCAACCTTCTTTCGTAAGGTTGCGCCTGAAAGTTTAGTAGCTATAGGGAATAAAAATACGGATGCGGGACTCAAACGCAAAGCAATTTGACCTCATTCTGGAAATATCCAGAAAAATTAAGAGTTTCTGAAATCCGAATCCAGATTCTCATTATCCATCCCGAAACGCACCTGGTGCCCACTTTTGGCTCCTTTGCTCCTGCAAGTTCCGACTCTGAAGGGGGAGGCAGTACGATCGTCCTGCATTATCCAGCCAAGTTACTGGAGTTTCTAAAGTCCAATTTCAGATTCTTGTTCCCCACCCAGAAAAACACCAGGAGCGCACTTTGTACTAGGTAAATCCATGCTATGGCTCCCTTAAAATACGGTCTTCTCGACATTTAACACATTAACGGGAACTTTTCGAATTGGATTGAATATTCAGATAGATCTTCTCAAAATGTTTCAGGGACCCATTTTTTGCATTCCTACGTCTACAAGTTAAACAGACACCTCCACATTACGGTCGTTCGGCATTATTCGGTACAAAGTTACAGGAACTCCTAAAATCCGATTTCAAATTCTGCTTCCCTACTCCGAAACACCCACGGGACTGAAATTTCGGTGCCCTAGCGCGTGCAAATTCAGTCGCTGGAGGGAATGGAAATTCGTAAGCGGTACTCGAACGCGAAGCCATTCCACCTAATTTCAGCAATATCCTGAAAATTTATGAGTTTCTGAAATCTGATTTCGGATTCTCGTTTCCCATTCCTAGACGCAACCGAGTACTACTTTTCGACTCCCCTGAACTTGCAAGTTCAGTCTCTGGAAGTGTCATTAAGGTCATCCGGCATTATCCGCAAAGTTACGCGAATTTCTAATATCCGATTTCAGATTCTCGTTCACTATCCCGAAAATGACAAGAGAAGTACATTTCCCGCTTCAAGAATTTTGAGGAAAGTTCCTGTCACAGTCCGCGTAATAGACAGTCGTCCAGAATTAACCGGCAAAAGTGCGACAATTTCTCATATCGGATATCAGATTCAGATTGCCCGTCTCAAAATACGCCAGGAACTAAGTTTTCACCTTCCAAGGCTTTTAAAGGGCTGCGGTAGCCCAGTGGTTAAGGTATAGGATCATGACCGGTAAGTCATGAGTTCGAGCCCAGAACCACAAAAGACCCGCCATGTAGGGGCACGATGCACGTTAAATCTGTCGAGATCTCAAACGTCTTCCCATTGGTGTGGTGTGGTAGTTAGGAGAGGGGTATGAAGGGGTCACGCGTTTTTTCTTTAACATGTCCTTTGGGACCAGAATTAATAGCAGCTATTTTCCAACCAAATCCAAGAAGTGAAGCGTGAAAGAAAGATGCAAATTAGGAAGCTCTTAAATATCAGAAGTTAGAGTAAGCGCGATGGCAATTTGAGGAATGTAAACATAATCCGTGGTTCAATCGTGAAGAAGTTTTGGAAAACGTTACGTACCGACTACCAGAAATTATACTTGATAGAGATACATTGAGTCAAGGTGCATACCATTGCACTCGAGTAATTACAAGGCTTCATCTAAGATTGTTGTGATCGCTACTTCAAACTACAGTAAGGTGGGATTAGCTACTTAATATTAGGATCTGTGATAGTATTGGAATTGAGTTTAGACGAGTCAGTTATTGTTACTTGTCCGGGTTAGGTTAATTCAGTATTATATATATACTAGCTGGTATACCCGTTCTTCGCACAGGCGAACCGAAAAATTAAACAACACAGATTGAAGGATAAAGAAGTTTTTAATGAGTTAATTTTACGTGAATTGCAAATTAAACAAAAAAAGCTTTTTGCATATCTCAGCTGAACAAAAAAAGAAAGAAAAAAAACACCTATGTTAAATTTTAAGTTTGTAGATCTAATAGCTGATAAAAAGGATTTTTTTTATTTATAATTCCCCGTAAAACTCTTGAGGGTCGATTTTTGAAAATACCTCCCTAAGCTGATCTTTGCTCAGCAAAAGTAACACATTGTTAAATGTTTTGCGTAATGAACGCTTAAAATAGTGTAAATAATTTATATCTGAAAGTGTAATACATTAATATTACTTTCTGTTGTATTTAGTTTATGCTCAAATTGTAATATTTGCAAGCAACGTCGTTTCTTAGATTATAATGGTGATTCAATGAAAAACATAGCGAAATGTTAACGATAGAGACAAGTTGGCAAATGTCTAGCTACTTTCATAGCTCGAGCTTTATTAGAGCTTTGTAAGAACCGCAGTGTAGGGGAGCGATGCAAGTTAATGCTTTATCTACCACATTATTATTTACTGCGTTTTTTTTCATGCAATATTTTTTTTGGATCACTACGATGAAAATTAAGGGATATACATAAACGAAATACTCCACTTTGGGAAATTTAATCCGTTAGAGATAATAAATTAATTAAAGATATCCCACTGTAAAATTAATTATACACACTTAAAATAAAGAGTTAAATCGGTCTAAGAGCTAAGGTCTTCATTAACATACAAAAAAAAATAAGACCCTTAAATTTTGACATTAACTACTTTTTCGGGACGCATATCTGCTGCAAAACTGTTCGCCTTCCCTGCTAAAATACTCATCATAGAACCCGTGCTGCCATATATCTTGGAAGAGTGGATTTCAAAGAATATTCCTGCTAAGTATTGGTAGAATATTCCTTCTAAGTTGGTGTGGCGTGGTCGTTAAGAGAATGGGGTGCCAGCTCAGGTGTCGTCCACGTCATTTGACCATGGTTCAAAATTACGTGGTCCGTTTCCAAAAGCCCTCGTGTAGCTGAACAGTGCGACGTTAATATTCACTCACTCCAAAAATACAGTACAGCAGTTATAATTATTTTAAAATGCAATATCCACCTATTCAATTAAAATTATAGCGTTATAATTAATTACTAACCACAAACAAATTTTGAAAATTTGTCCAAACGATGCAGTGTGAAAGAGAAAGTTTATTTACTTTAAGTACCAGAACCGATAAAAGTATTTATTTTGAAAAAAGATCAATTTCTTACTACCAAATATGCATAATAAAATCATAAAAAAAACATTAAAGTAAAGAGAGATTTATAACAACCTCTCCCTTCAAAAGTCTTATTCTGAAATAAAAAAAATTAGGGATTATGTTGATCACAGGAATTAATTAGAAGCGAGCGCCTTGCGTAGCCAAAACAAAAAGGCTTCTTCAACAAACAAAAGATAGATATATGCTGATGTGGGCTTTTTTGCAGCGCACGCTAGAATTGCTTGAGGATTGCAAAATTTTTGCCTACTTACTTGACAAATATCGTTATATTTTGGACACTTCTCACAATATCTTTATAAATTATAACATGTGCTATAAATTATAGCCTATGTGTTATTCTGATGTATAAGTTACATTACTGTAAAGTTTCATTAAAATCCATTCTGTTGTTTTTGCGTGAAAGATGCCCAAATATCCTCACAAGCTTTCGCATTTATAATATATATCTAGATTGTGTGTTTTGCACCGTAGATTATCTCACATGTATTATTATAATCTAATTTGTTAAAGCTAATAAGTTAAAAATCTTAATGAACATATATTAAGAATATGTATGCTTCTAGTTCTTCCGTTAATCCTACACTTCTAGCTCACGCTGATGATCAAAGAGATGTTCACCCTGGGGGATATCACAGGGTTGCCAGCTCAGGTGTCTTCCACGTCACTTGACTATGGTTTAAAATTACGTGGTTCATCGCCAAAAGCCCTCGAGTAGCTGAACAGTGCGACGTTAATATTCACTCACTCACCCAAGGCTTTTAAGGTAAGCACCGTGCCATTGTATGTTTCAAATACAGGTTCTTCCGGCATTATCCGACAAAGTTGTGACAGTTTATCATATCGGATATTATATTCAGATTGCCCGTCTCAAAAAATGCCAGGGACCAAGTTTTCACACTTAAAGGCTTTTAAGGTAAAGCCCTGCCAAGGTGTGTCTAAAATACGGTCGACCGGCATTATCTGGCAAAGTTACGGATACTATTGGACTCAATGTGAAATTCAAATTCCACGCCCCGAAATACACTAGGCACTAGTTTTTCATGCACTTTGGTCTAATAAATTGGCTTCTGCAGGCACACACGCATTCCGACATTTCGCGAATTTATCTGTTTCCTGGATTCTACGTATTTCTGACAATAAAAAATAATGACGTCAAAAATTGAGATAAAAACTATCTTATATTATAAGTTGGACGAAATGACAGTTAGTATGCAAAATTATGCTTGAATCGGTTAAGTAGTTTCGGAGTCCATCACGGACAAACATCGTGACACTTAATTTTTATATATTAAGATATATATATACATATATATATATATATATATATATATATATATATATATATTGCTAGCACTCAAAAAATTAGTTTAAAAAGATATATAAATATATATATATATATAATCCAATATAAAAAAGTTTCAATGTATAATTATATACATATACATACACATATATAAAAATTTATACATATATATACATATACACAAATATATAAACAAAAATATAAAAATAAACATATAGTTATATACCTAAGATAACTAAAATTAGGAAGAAGGGCACATAGTATAATGACTAACTCCTGGCCTTAGGAACCAGGATTGCAGGTTTAAACAAATTTTGCGCCCAGCCAACCTTCACCTGTAATTTGTCATACTATGTACCAAGAGGAAAGGAAAGAATTATATATGTAGAATTTAAATATTAAAAAATCATTAAACTAAATAACATAGGGGAGCAAAAACATAACCTACTAATTCGGAGTGTAAACGATGGCCAAGAGTGCAGTAACGTGTTCCCGCCAAATACGAGGGTGAGAGCAGAACCGCATAAAATTAATTGTGATACGATAATAAGAAATATATATAAAAATATATATATATATATATATATATATATATATATATATATATATATACTTTTAAAAAATCATAAAAATAATAATCATGTAAAAATTAGTGTAAAATATAAAAGAAACTCAAAAAATATATATTAAAAAAATTTAATAAGCATGTGGGCCATCTATTTAATAATTGTAGAATAAATTAGATATTGTCTAAATTTAAAAAATCATTACAAAACATAATAACAGAAAATAATTACAGTAATACAAATTGTATCATAAAAACCATTATTAATATAATTACAAAGAAAGTTAGCAGGATATCCATGTTCAATACAGTGATTAAAATTTTTTAAGATTTAAAAATATTAGCTTTATCGCTAACTAATACATTATTGCGATAAATATAGTTAAAAATAATATTTCTATATATAGATATTGATAAATTAGAATTCCAGTAAGGCACTTTGATGATATTAAAATTAAAGGCATCTCTTTTATCATAAATATTCGTGTGTAGTTTCAAATCCTTAATATACAGTGATACATCTAGGTAATTTGTTTTGATTGGATTATTATTAATTTTAACTAAGTTTAAGTAAGACGGATAAAAATTAATAATGGGATTTAAATTATCATTTTTACCAAAAATAATTAAATCATCAATGTATCTATATGTATATGTAGTGTATATATATATACTACATATACATATATATGCATTTTCTTAAACTAATTTTTGGAGTGCTAGCAACAATACATGCTTTTCATTATAAATTTATGTAACATATTTGTCTCCGGCTAAAAATATATTCAATACTATATTTATAAATACCTAGTTGTTCGTATAATATTTCTTCAAAAAGCATTAATCATATTATTCTTCATCTCCGCCAAAATTATCTATAATAATAAAAGAAGAAAAAAGCATGTGTGTTTCACCTCGACCGACCAAACTAAGTAACCCAGAAGTATAAAACTTGGCACATAATTATTCTAGGTTTTGATGATGTGCACTACGAAGAGTTTTTTTTCGAAATTCACTTTAGATTTTTTAAAATTAAATTTTTAAGTGATTTTTCAATTTTTTTTTCAACAACCGGGTTTTTAGTTAGTTGGTTTGGCAACAGTCTTATTTGTTTTGCTTATATTTCATTTGATTACTCCGAACTATTTTTACATTCAACGCATTTTATCCTTTTACGTAATTTCAAAAAAAGTATATCATTTAATTAATGTTACATTTTCTACTATATTCTAGGTTACTTCATATTTGTTTATTTTATTCATTTTTAAATTTTTTATATTTAACATTTTCCTTCAAAATTGGGGCTTAATTTTTCTATTTAGATAACCTTTTGATTTAAATTAATGCAATAATTTCTGCTTTATTGTCACATAGTTTTATGTTTGTTTATTTTCTGAACTGTATTTTTCTTGCTTATACTTATGTGATACCGTGACTCAAAAGTCAGTTTTTAGGTCAAAAAATGATTTGTGAAGCATTTGTAAACAGAAGCTTGGATAATGAGGTACTTATGTTTTAGCATCACCACAGCAAAATTGGTCTCACGCGAATCACACCTTGATACCAAAACAACAAAATTCTATCATATTTTATATAAAATGGGTCAGATTTTGGGGGAAAATGACGCAATGCGATTCGTGAGGTGACAATAAGCTAAAAAATGATTTGTGAAGCTTAGATTATGTGGTACTTATGTATTTCCGTACTTAGTCTACAATCCATCTGTACCAGGCTCATTAATAAGTATAGTGTAAAACTGAATTATCACCTGAATATTGGTACACTTCAGCAGTACTTCTTGCCTACTTCCAACTGCATAGTATGGCCATTTGGTCAAAAAAATAAGTACTTGTGTATTATCGCAGCCTATTATCAGCATTTTATGAAACGAAGCACATTGTTGCCAATCCAGTGTGGACGACATATAGGAAATCGCAATAGACAACATGACGAGTTATTATAATAGAATTGATAATTATACATAAGTGCCAAATCTTCCTATGACATTTTGGTTCTTACATATTATTCCAACCTATTGTCGACATCACATGAAACGAAGTACATGGTTGCCACAATTTAGCACGTACAACACATGCAAAATTTTGAACGTTGGCATTGGTGCGATAAAACGTAAGTAACAACATTGCTTCCCATTGAAAAAGAAGAAGGATACTGCTTTACCTGATACTTACATATTAGAGTAACCGCAGCCAAAGTGGCACTTTTTTCACCAAAATTTGACTTTTTTTCTCATATAAGACACATAAAAATCTGTTTTGATATTGTTGTGCAAATTTTGCTGCAGTGATGCCAATACGTAAGTATATTTTTCCTTTATTGGCAAACTCTTTGTTTTTCAATTGTAACAAAAAAGTTGAAAAATGTTACTATATGAAAATGACACTCAACTCAAAGGAATTAGGATTAACAGATTGTCAACGGGGTGATTTAAGTTAGAATTTTTCTATTTACGTATAAGATTTCTTGATTTTTTTCTTCTGAGCTGCTTATGGTAGTTTCATCAAAATCAGACCTTAATTTATCTATTTAAAGTAATTGTTTGGTTTGAATTAATATTATAAATTCTACTATGTGTAAGGTTACTTTTATATTTATTTGTTTATTTTATTTCTTGTTCAATCTTAAATATTGAAAATTTTCTGTTGCGTGTTTCTTTTGTTGTTGTTCAAAACTGTTATGGCAATTTTATCAAAATTAGAGCTTACTTTTTCTGTTTTAGATAACCTTTTAATTTAAGGTAACTGGGACGTCTGCGAGAAGGAAAAATGAACTTTTTTTTACATCACATTTAAATGGTACTCACTTAAATTAAAAGCAACGAAAGTAAAATTTTTAAGTTGAATTATCTGTACATTTATACACCTGTTAATGTAAAAAAATTCTATTTTAAATTACAATTAAATCTGTATGAGCAATAAACAATCAACGACTATTTTTTTATTTTCGAGACATGTTCTTACCTTTCTTTGTATAAAACCCAATACATATACAGCTATAAAATTTTACAGTTTTTACAAACATAGCAATCTATAAAATGAATTAAATGAAATTTTAAAAAATATATAAGTTTATAAAAATTTAAAGAACCTTTAAATTTAATGATTCAAATTTCCTTTAAAATGTACGCAGAAATTGTGCTACATCTAAAATTTGTGAATGTTTATTTGAAAACGAATTCATTCAGTTTTTTTTGAAAATTTGTGGATCTTATAATATGCAAAATATCAGAAATATAGGCAAAGTAGATTTTGAGAAAAGAGCACTGCAATGAACAAAAAATGTATTTTGCGAAAATCGCAAATAAAGATATTTTCATTTATGATTTGTGAAATAATATTTTTTAATGTAATTTAAATTCATACCATAATTAATTGGATTATTTTGCATCATTTCTCAGTTTTTAAATTGTTAGTTTAATATTCTAGATTATTTAGAAGTCTTTTCAATTACTCTTTCTTTACTTCATCAACACAAGTTGTCAATGATTCACACCTTTTTCCGTTTAAAACATCAAAAATTTATGTCTATAAGTTTTAGTATTTTTACTTCACTTTGAACATCACCATTACAGGATATTGCAGAATTCTTTATACATATTTTTATTGCAATAAAAATGCACAAAGAAAATGTATTTGATTAATTTAAAAAGTTAATTTGATGTCTTATTTAAATGGAATTCTGTTTTTAAAAATTTATAACAAAAGAATCTCTATTTTTACTCAAACATATGAATATTTATTTTAAAGTAAAACCAATAGTTATAAACATATAGAGTTATTCATGAGTATTCAAATGTTAACAATAAGCAGTAAGGAAAAACGAAATGTCTGTTTTACAAGCTGTGTACTTAATTTAGAATGATCCTGAAGATCCACTCTTTGTACTAAATACACTTGATTTATAATTTAAGAGCTACACTGAGTATTTATTCACATAAGACTAAACATAACTAACATTTCAAAAACCCCAATTTTTTTTTTTTTTTTTTTTTTTTTTTTTTGGTAACTAATGATTTAAATTTTCCATAATTTTTGCAGAAAAAATGTAGAATTTTCAATAAATTTGAACATATAATACAGAAAAATTACATTCTTTGTACAGAAAAATTAGTTTTTTACAATACATATTATAAACAAAATGGATTTTGAAGAAAGTGTGCCTGAATCATACTTACATCACATTTGCTTACAATTTTAAGTCAATTTTCTAGCATTCTGTTTATCGCATTTTCATAAATAATGCATCTATGGATGCAGAAAAGTACCCTCTATTTTTTGAAAGGTAAAATAAAAAATGCAAAATTTAAAGCAGTTTCACGTCCCAGTTATCTTAAATTAATATTATAAAACTAGCTGTATGACGCAGCATTGCACAGGATTTCTCTAGTTTTATAAGTAAAAGCCTGAGCAAAATAAACTTTTTCGAAATTTCTTTGCATTACATGGGTTATTGCAGTGCATATTTTTCCTAATAAAAAATGTTAACACTCGTATGGGCATTTATAAAATAAATATAAATCATGACAAATGAAATTGAAAAAAATGCCTATTTCATTATTTTTTTTAATATTTTAAACTACTATTTTTAAAAAAACAAATTAAAGATCATCAGTTCTATTGTATTTTTCAAAAATAATGTATGATTAATTAACGTTTTGTTTATTATTCTACGTATGTGTGTAAAATGTTTTTCATATTCAAGAAATATTTTTATAAGAAGTGGTATGTGAATGAAAAATCACATTATCATTATATCATCACTTATCATTATAATTATTTATCATTGTATGTACTCATTCGTTTGCTCTTTGCAATAAAATTATAATTTTTAATGGAAGTATTGCAAAAAAGTATTGTCTCATTAACTAATTTTTGAGCAACACGGGTTATTATTTGTTTCATTGAGTACTGTTGTTGGTTCTGGACTATTTCAGCGGGGACCTGTTTATCCGTTTTAGGTGAATTTTAATTTTAGTTCCTACTAATTAATTTTTTTAGTATTGAATTATATCGAATTTGCTTTTGCACTTTAAAATTCAGAGTTAATGCAATTTTTTTTCGTGTGGTATTATGGGTTTTTTTTAATTTTCCTTCTTACAATCTGTTCTTCATATAGATTTTTAAAGATTTTAAGCATGTACATTTCTATGACATTTTCTTTGGTTGAAAGAAAAAGATGATTGCTTTTCTTCCTTCATTCAGCAGATGCTGTTCAATGTTGAACATCATGAAAAATATGCGCAGTTATTTAGACTCACATTCCAATGGTGAAATGAATAAAAAATGGACGATATCGAACAATTTGTTGACAAGTTGATGCTAAAAAAGCAAATGCAAAGAAAAATATCAGATTACCGTAAAATACAGCATATAATGATCACCTATACTTCTGAGCTGCATTTTTTATGTTTGTTATGTTTGCCGTATAATGCACACCCTCTTTTTTACAAAGAAACCTGACATGTACATATGCAATATTCTCATGTTTTGAAGTCATTTATTCAAGGTATTATTCCTTGGTATAGGAAAAAATAATATACTTCTATTTAGAATTACAACCCCTTAAGTTCATAAGGAGTGTCATTTCTTTTAAATAAACAGTATTTCGATATTTGTAGAAGTATTAATTTTTTTTTCTTTTCTCATCTTTTTTTATTTTTGAAGCTCTCGAACCCGTAAATTTCGATTTAATTTTTTGTGCTTAAAGTGGGCATTGTACGCCAGATTTTTTGGTACGTAAGATTTTCTGTTTTTTGTTGCTGTTGTTGTAATTCAAAACTGTTTGTGGCATCATTGTTTAACGTTCTCTCTCTCTCTCTCTCTCGTTCTGACAAAAAATTCATGTAGTTTTTAGCTAATTGTGTATAAACATATGCATTATATACCTTTCTTACATATAAATACATTGCTATAATATTTTCTGTCGTTGAAAATAAAGATTTTTGCTATTCTTCTTTCATTGGCAAATTTAATGTTTTCTTCATTGTAGAAAATATTGCTTGAAGTATAACAGAAAGAAAATGCCACTAAATTCAAACTAATTGCTATTGACAGATTGGTAGTATTGTGAACCATGTTATATTGTATGTCACTGTTTATGGCCTTATGATCTCTATGAGTGATAAGATCTCATCTTTGTTTTAAATTAAAAAAATCAGAATTTTTTTTAAGAAAAATGCTATTTGCTGAACTATGACGATGTGGACTTTGAAACAATATTCTTATATTTTCCTTTGGATTCCTTTCAATTCAATGTTGACCTGATTCTTTTTGTCAAAATTTAAGTTTGCTTCTGACAATCTTTCAATTTATAAACATATAATTTGTGATCAAAGAAGTGTTTGCAGAAAAACTATGCACCTTGAAAAGATTTTTTCATCTCTCCTTTTGGATATCTTTAGTATTCAGTGTTGATGTGATTTTTCATTGATGATTTACTGTTGCTTCTGATAATCTGTTCCTTATGTAGTCTTTGGAGATCATATACATATTTTATATATTATCATACTGCCCATATAATATATATATATATATATATGTGTGTGTGTGTGCGTGTGCGTGTGTGTGTGTGTGTGTGTGTGTGTGTGTGTGTGTGTGTGTGTGTGTGTGTGTGTGTGTGTGTGTGTGTGTGTGTGTGTGTGTGTGTGTGTGTGTGTGTGTGTGTGTGTGTGTGTGTGTGTGTGTGTGTGTGTGTGTGTGTGTGTACTAGCTGCATGGCCCGGCCTTGCACGGGCTATCTCTACTTTTATAAACTTTCCCTTTCCTTCACAAAATCAGCACTTCTAATACTCATTTTCAAAATGACTTCCACCCCCCACACACACACCGCTTAGTCCGGCGTTGCTCGGGCTTTCTCTTTTCCTCATGACACCAGCATTTCTGTGTGTGTGTGTGTGCTTGTATGCGTACAATGTGAGTGATTTCTAAAATTGTGTCAAAAAATTTCCCTTTTTCGAAATAGCTGCATGGCCCGGCGTTGCACAGGCTATCTCTACTGTTATAAATTTTCCCTTTCTTTCAGAAAATCAGAACTTCTAATACTCATTTTCAAAATGACTTCCCCCCTCCACCGCTTAGCCCGGCGTTGTTCGGGCTTTCACTTTTCCTCGTGACACCAGCATTTCTGTGTTTGTACACGCACAATGTGAGTGATTTCTAAAATTATATCAAAAATTTCCCTTTTTCGAAATTTGCTCCATTCCACTTATTTTTGATTTAAGACAGGTTTCTTTTCCCTCTCTATAGCCCGAACACGGTTTTCTTAGTGTAAAATTATTGTTTTATCTTCCCCTCCTTCTCACAGATAAGATATAGCTTCAAATTTTGATGTATGACTTAAAAATAAATATTGCGTTAGAATTTAAAAAATTATTAATGTGAAGCAATAATAAAAAGAAAACGATTCTGATGCTAAGAGTAAAGCTTTAAAAAGTAGCGTAATGCAAAATTGAAAGTTTCTCCCTCCGTTTCGAACCTGGGAACTGCCGTTTCAAAAACCAGCAGATTTAACAATCGCGCGCCATCGGTTCCTTCGGAGGAAAGCATTGAATTAAGCTTTAAGGACAGTCGGTATGGTAAACACCTTCCAGAAATCGATTTTGAGATTTTGATATTTCTCAAATCTCCAAATTAAGCCCTTTCCAATGATATAACATACTAGTCAATTTTTGAATTAGAAGTATTTTAAAATGTTTTTTTAAAAATAATCAACTGATTTGCCACGCCGCCTACTTTGACAGATAGAAATGTAAACATATTGGCCTTTTAAAACTGGGATGCTCTTGCAAAGCCATTATCTGTTTTATTTATTCCCACGAAATTAACTGTAGAATAACTGCAAGTGTAACTGTTAGGGTTGTTTACCTATTTTTGGCGCTTTCGAACACGTTTTGATTGAGCACTTGTCGTTTATCGATACTTAAAATTTCTGAAATTTTGAAATGCCAAGATTGCAAAAAATTTTCAAGAAACGCAAAGGTAAGTATTATTCACGTAAGAATACTATTAATAGTAAAGTAAGTACCACTGATAGTAAATTAAATGCTCAAGCTCTGAACATGCACATGATTCAAAGCAGTCATGTGCAAAAGAAAAGAAAATTCCCAATTTAAATGAGAGTTTTTCTTCTTTTGGTGATAGCGTAGGTATTTTAAATGCAATCATGAATTTGAATATTCTTGCTTTTGTTTTCAAGAATGAAGTTCACTGTAAAATGTGCAACAGTGGTTTAGACATGCAATTTTTTTAAAAGGTAAGTCTGGACTGGCTATTACGTTTGTCCTGAAATGTTTTGCTTGTCCATATCGTGTAGAATTCTCTTCTTTAAATTTTCATGAAGGAACACAAATTGCTACAATAAATACCAGGTTTGTGTATGCTATGCGTTCAATTGGAAAAGGTGCAGAAGCAGGGAGAATGTTCTGCGGCGTAATGAATCTTCCGCAACCACCTACAAGATTTTCTCCTTACGGTAAGCGAATTTTAAATGCTGCTAAACTTGTTTATGAGGATTCAATTCAAAATGCTGCGAAGGAAACTATTTGTGAAAATGAAGGTAACAAAAATATGGCAGTAGCTGTAGATGGGACATGGCAGAAGCGTGGTTACACATCCTTGAATGGTGTAGTTACTGTGACCAGAGAGCATTGATACAGGTAAGGTGATAGATGTTGCTATTCTTTCGAAATATTGCGCTTGTAAAAACTTGCCTTTTCATGAAAAGGATTGTAAAAGGAACTACGTTGGATCTAGTGGAGCAGTGGAAATCCAAGGTGCGTCTAAAATTTTTCAACGGTCATTATCTTTACATAATGCCCGATATATTACGTACTTAGGAGATGGGGATTGCAAAGCATTTGATGCGGTAAAAAAGAAAAACATTTATGGAAATGAATATCCAATTGAAAAATTGGAGTGTATTGGGAATGTAATGAAGCGCATGGGAACAAGATTACGCCGATTAAAAGCTCAATTGAAAGGGCAAATCTTGTCAGACGGTAAGTGTTTAAGTGGGAAAAATCGTTTGACTGAACATGAAATTGATAACTTGCAGTCATACTATGGATCAGCTATTCGGAGAAATCACAGCAGTGTTCAGAATATGCGGCAAGCTATCTGGGCCATTTTTCTGCATAAGTTATCAACTGATGAATATCCTCAACATGGTTTTTGTCCCATCGGGGAAAATTCATGGTGTGGATTTAAAAAGGCTGAAGCATCAGGTAAGTCTTACAAACATAAAAACAGTCTTCCGGTCGCTGTTGTTGAAGCAATGCGTCCTATATTTAGAGATCTTTCCCATCCTGATCTGTTGAAAAAATGTTTGCATGGAAAAACACAAAACCCGAATGAAAGTTTTCATAATGTCATTTGGTCACGTGTTCCCAAAGCAACATTTGTACAGATTGAAACACTTACACTTGGTGTTTATGATGCTGTTTGTTCCTTTAATGATGGTAATGTATCGAAATTAAAAATGCTTCAAAAAATGGGCGTAGAACCAGAGGAATTTTCAGTAAGTGCCATGAAACTTCTCGATAGGGAAAGACCAATGAAAGCAATTTATGCTTTTTCTGGACGCTCGAAGAAAATTAGAAAAGATAAAAGAAGAAAAAGAAAGAAAAAAGAAGATAATATTAAGAAAAATAAGGTAAAAACCGGCTACAGTGCAGGATCTTTTTGACGAGGTAAAAATTTATACAAAAGCTACTGTGTTTTCTAATTAATATATTTTTCAAGTAGTCTGTTCTTTTTTCTTTAAATCTACTGTATGCATGAACTGAAGACTTTTACTATATATTTCATATATATTGTTGTGTGTTCTTATTCTTTATGCAAAATTTTTTAAATATTTCTTTGACATTTTTCACTAATGAACACATGTCGTAACACAGAAAATGACGATTTTTATTAAATTGTATATTCTTTTTTTTTCTATAAATCTACCGTATGCATGAACTGGAAATTTTGGTAAAATCCTACGAGGACCCACTGGTGTTTTTGGCGCCAAAAAGCGCCAAATTGAAGGTTTTCAAAAAGGCGTCAATGACGAAAAACTCTTGGGAAGCGTATGTGTCAGCGGGGAGGAGAAGGGGCGATGGATGAAATGGGCGTTTCGCAAAGATGAAATCGAATAAATACATTAAATTAATCATTATAAAAAGATAAAAACGGAGAAAGCAATGAAATACATTTTAAAAAGCATTCTAAAACCAGTGTGTAGAACATGATTTACATTTTTAAAAAGGACGAAAGGGGCGTTTCGCAAAGATAAAATCGAAGAAATACATGAAATCAATCATTTCAAAAAATTTTAAAAGACACTTACCTTACGCTTGCATTTCGTCATGTTCCGTTGGTGGATACACCCATGCGATGGATGCAAGGAATTCATGAAAATTGTCATCCACCAACTTGTGACCGTTAGATCGTCATTCACCACGAACGCATTCATGCTCTTGCCGAACCAATATCTCGTCAAACGCAAGATAATAGTTATAGCAAGTTTGCTTTCGCTAAACCAAGTGCCCTTTCTCACAATCCGAACGACGTCGTGCGGATTATCTTTCGACTGGCTGCGGCAACGCCATTCGTAGCCGTCAACCGTTCCCTGTCGCTCTTGCAAACGCATTTCTTTTTTACACCTCGAACATTCATAACGAGAAGCAATTAAATTAGCTTTCATACACCATTCTAACGTCTCTTTCTTCCCCTTTGTGCCCAGGAGCACAAAGAAACCTATCGTAGCCTCACTTTCAAGTAATTTCCTTTCACAAGCCATTCTTAACAAAAACCGGTGGAACGTTCTCAAGCGAAGTCAAATGCCCAAAAGACGTTTTTTCGGAAAAGGCGAAAAACGTTGCACTTTTTTTAGGGTTGCCATTTTTTTTCGGTGATTTGAAAATCCAAATTTTTGGATGAAAGGGAAGGGTTACCATATTGTAACCTTTATCGCTCAAAATTTGGCGACCAAAAGTGGGTCCTCCTAGGACTCAACCGAAATTTTTACTATATTTTTCATATGTATTATGTGTTTTTATTCTTTATGCAAAAAATTTTTAAATATTTCTTTGACATTTTTCACTAATAAACACATGTCGTAACACAGAAAATGACGATTTTTATTAAATTCTGTATTCTTTTTTTCTATAAATCTACCGTATGCATGAACTGGAAATTTTTACTATATATTTCATATGTATTGTATGTTTTTATTCTTTATGTAAAATTTTAAAAATATTTCTCAGACATTTTTCACTAATGAACAGATGTCGTGACACAGAAAATGACAATTTTTAATAAATTCTGTATTCCTTTTTCTATACTTCTACTGTATGCATAAACTGGAAATTTTTACTATATATTTCATATGTATTGTGTATTTATACAAATTTTTAAGCTTTGGTGTTCAATAGTTTTTTAGTAAAAGGTTTATAAATATCTAAAAATGCAATGCCGTTTTTCGTTGCACATAGCTTGTTACATATATAAAAATACATAAATTTCCTGCTCAAGAAATCTGTTTTTATGTTTTTGTTGTTTTGAATACCATTTACCAAATATTTAAAGAAAATTTTTAATTCTGCTGCTGTAAAACATTGTGTTAACAGGTGAATATATAAAACACTAATGAAACTTTTCGAAATAGTGTATAATCATGTATTACCAAAGCCACATTTTCACATGGTATTTATTATGCTTTATAGTCAAAATTTGATGAAAGTAATGTATCAGAACTGAAAATTCCTCAAAAACTGATACAGAATTTGAGTAAAATAATTAAACGTTAAAAATACCTCGATAGCTTAAAAGTGAAAAATGCTATAAATGTATTTTCAGAGAGTGAGTGAGTGAGTGAAGATTAACGTCGCACTGTTCAGCTACACGAGGGCTTTTGGCGACGGACCACGTAATTTTGAACCATGGTCAAGTGACGTGGACGACACCTGAGCTGGCACCCCCTCCTAACTACCACACCACACCAACGGGAGGACGTTTCAGCTCTCGACAGATTTAGCGTGCATCGCTGCCCTACACGGCGGGTCTTTAGTGGTACTGGGCTCGAACTCGTGACAAAGCCAGCCACGATCCGATGCCTATACCACTCGGCTACCGCGGCCTGTATTTTCAGAGAAATCTAAGTATAAGAAAAACTAAAAAGCCTTAAAAGTAATAGAGAATAAGCTAATATTTAATAAAATAGGGCAAATACATGTTGTAATTGATTATTTTTGTGACCAAATGCTTTTTTACACTAAAAATACAATTATCTCAAAATGGTTGTTTTCAAACCACGAGTACAGTTTTCTCAGAATCTACAGAATGAGTGCTCATGCAATTTTTACTGCACATAAATAATATGTAACTCTATATACTAAGCTTATTTTTTTGGAGATTTTTCTGAAATATTTTGCTGAAAAGCAGTTATCGTAAAAAATTTGACAGTTTTCAAAAATTTCAAAGTGATACTTTTGCGATGAATTTTTTTGAAAAAAGTAAACAATATATTTTAAATATATTTACCAGTATTTAAATAAAAAAGCTTAATTAATATACAGACAAAATTTGAAGTTTATATATTTAACAGTTTCTGAGAAACTGGTTCCTAAAATGGCTCAATTTAACATTGTCGGTATAGGCCCTACCGACTTCCCTTAAAATAAAGGTAGATTTTTTTTTTCAATATCCAATTTTGTTATCCGTAAAAGTAAAAGATTTTTTTTCGGGCTTCATTTTTATGTTAGTGCTTTAAAACTTCATATAAATAATAGACGATGTACTTTTTAATTAACAAAGAATTCATTTAGTAATGAAATAATAGAAATAATCCTTTTAAAAAAACATATATATATTTATTAAAATCAAATTTCTTTAAGTAATTAATAAAAGAAATATTTACAGATAGCTATTGAAACGATTGCTTTTGTAAACAAAAGGTATGAAACAAAAAACAAAGAATGTAATTAGAATTAATTAATTATTGCTGACATTTTAGGCAATTTTTTTCGTTTAATTTTGTAGCCACCTGAGAGAGAAACGCAGAAGTACATTTTTTTTTAAAAGAATAGTTTATGTATGGAAATAAACAGAAAAATAGAAACTTTCAAAATTACAAAATTATTAGATCGTGTTTTAAAAACCTCTGAAAAAAAAAAGAAGTTCCGAAAATATTTTAAAAAATTGTAAAATAATTAAATTGAAAGAAAGATATTATTGTTTTTTTAACCGTAATTTTTAAGATATTTTATCAATCTTTGTACAGATTACGTATAATATTGTTCTACACACGGAAAAAAAAGAAAAGCATGAACTTTTTTTTAGTGTTAAATATTTTTTTTCATTAACGCGAAAGAAAATTCAAGCGAAACAACTTATAACTCGTATTCAAAAAAAGGAACCGATTTCGACTCATTTTTTTATTTTAAAAAGTTCTAAAATAATTAAATTGAAAGAAAGATATATATATATAATTTTATTATATTAATTTTTAAATAAATTTATTTATATATATATGCAAACTTTCGTTGTTTTGTAAAAACAGAATTTCTTTCTGATATTCTCTGCAGATGGCGCCACGATGCATTTTAATGCGTTTTAAGGTTTTAATATATTTTTAACTAATTGGAATGTCGGAATATAAATTGTGAAAACAGATTCCTCGGATCATTTCCGAAATTTTGGTGATTAAAAACTTTAAAATAAAAATTTATTTTTTCAATATCCCGATTCGTTATTCCTCTTCAGGTTGTAAAGCAGCGCCTTAATCAACCAGGCTACGATATCCATCGGGTACAACGGTAAAATAATCTTTAAAATATCGGAAGATTTTTGTCAAATTCTCCTTTCGTTTTTTGTTAAAGTTAAAAAAAAAATTTCGGGCTTCATTTTTAAGTTAATGCTTTTAAACTTCATATATAGATTGCAAACAACGGTAATTTTTAAACAGAAAACTTTTTAAAAAAGTAAATGTTTACATATTTATCGTAAAAGAGAAAAAATTTGAAAAACACAATTTTTTTAACCGTAATTTTTAAGATATTTTATCAATATTTGTACAGATTACGTTTAATATTGTTTTACACGCGGAAAAAAAGAAAAGCATGAACTTTTTTTAGTGTAAAATATTTTTTTCATTAACCAGAAAGAAAGTTTAAGCGGAACAACTCATAAATCGAATTCAAAAAAAGGAAACGATGTCCTAATTTAACTACAAAAATTTCACTTTTTTTAAAAAACAAATAGTTAATGAAAACCATTTACAGTGTAATTAGTTTGAATTGTTGAGAATGTGTTATTCACACAAAGAGAGAGAAATTCTGCCTGAATGTTTTTTATTTAAAAAAATAGCAAACCATTACATAAATTTAAAAAAAAAGGAAATTTCTAAATTTATTTTGAAATAGTTTTAAACATTTCTTTACGTAAGTATTTTTTTAAAAAAATATTTCGTTTGTTTTATCTGCAAAATTTTTATAAGCAACTTGTAGATAAAACTTCAAATTTCAGAAAGTGATTAATACCTTTAAAAAAAAAAAAAATACTTTTTAATATATCCCGTTTCATTATTCGTTATAGTAAAAAAAAAATTTCGGGCATAATTTGAAAAAGACTGATAAAAGAAAGAAAGATATATATATATAATTTTATTAGTTTTTAAATATTTTTAAAAACCTCTGAAAAAAAAGAAGTTCCGAATTTTCCTCTGGAAATAAAAAGATCTTTCCGATTCTTCCGCAGATGGCGCCACGTGCATAATAAATGCGTTTTAAGGTTTTTAATTAATATCTTTTTAACTAATTGGAATATCGGAATATAAATGGTCAAAACGGATTCCTCGGATCATTCCCAAAATTTTGGTACCTTTGGTGAGTTTCTGCGTCTTGTGGTTAGAGAGAAAATTGGGCTATATACATCCTTACATAGATACGTTTGTTTACCTACGAATTTTAATATATAAGACACATATATATATTTCAATTATTACTATTGTTATTTATGATTGTATGTACTCATTTGTTTGCTCTTTGTAATAGAATTACAATTGCTAATAGAAATATTGCGAAAAAGTATTGTTTGAGTAATTAATTTTTTTAGCAACATGTTTTATTGTTTGTGTCATTCAGTACTGTTGTTGATTTTAGATTATTTTCACGTGGAACTATTTTAGATAGATTTTTTTATTTTAGTTCATACTAATTAATTTTTTTAGTATTGAATAACATCTGCAATTACAGTATTACACCGTTCCTCATGTAATACTAATTTAGTTTTTTCCTTTTAATGGCTTCCTAATATTTCTTATTTATGATATTTTTTTGTTAATCAGTTTATCAACATTAATTTTTTTTTCTTTCGGTTTATCTATTTTAGGCTATTTCGCCCATAGTTCAATAGCAGAAACTTACTACTGCTAATACTTTTCTGATATAATTTTATTTCTATTTGCATTTAGTCATTTCTGTTTACTTTATAGCATGCTAATTTCCTCTCTTGCATTCAAAAATATTTGTTTTTGTTAAATTATTATTTAATTTGAGGCCAAATTGTATTTTGTTTAAAATACACTGGTGTGCAAAACTTAAGCAACAGGTGGGTTTATTGCCATACGAAAAGTCATCTGAGAGACATGAAGTTCAGAAATGAAGGAGAGTATTATGTACGTAAAGGATGACGAAAGCATCGGCGCTGAAAAAGGAATACAATGCATACGGTATGGAATCAAACAAAAACAAGCTTTATTGAACGCATAGTATCGTGACTCATGATGGTCTATCCAACAGAAAGAACAACAAGCAGATGTTCCTTAACATGGTACATGCCCTCCTCTCACTGCAATAGTTGCTTCGCACCGTCTCCGCATACTCAGAACCAGCTGGTGCAACATTTCTTGCGGCAGGAGTGCCCATTCTTCAATCAGCATTTGTTTGAGTTGTTGGGTGTTCTCCAGATGATGTAAGCCTGCTGCAATACGTCTCCCCAAAGCATCCCACACATGTTCGATGGGATTTAAATCTGGGGAGTACGCTGGCCAATCCATTCGAGTGATATCTTCACCTTCCAGCATCTCCTCAACAGCGAGAGTCCGATGTAGCCGTGCATTGGCATCCATAAAAATGAAGTCTGGGCCAATGGCACCTCGGAACAGACGCACATGGGGAAGGAGTACCTCCTCACAATAGCAATCCCCGATTACAGACCCTCTATAGAAAATGTGGAGCTCAGTTCGCCCGTTCAGCATAATGCCTCCCCAGACAAGAACTCCAGGACCACCGTAATGGTGTCTTTCCTTGATGTTTCTGGTATAAACCCGTGTCCCGATCTCTCTCCAAATCAAAACGCGTTGAGAATCGCTTCTGGTACTGAACCGACTCTCATCCGTAAAGAGGACACGACTCCATTGACAGTTGTCCGGTTTTTGTGCTCTCTGCACCACTGTAAACGGTGGCGTCGGTGGTCAACTTTCAACGGGAAGCAGCGTTCAGGACGGCGGGCGAATAGGCCCCCATTTGTAAAGGCGTCTGGCCACAATAAACCGCGACACTTGTCGCCCCGTTGCTGTAGAGAGTTGCTGAGTAATGACGCTTGCTGACTGCCGTCGGCCTTTTTTCGCCTGCAGGATGATATATCGGTCATCCCCTGCAGTTGTCGTCCTCGGGCGGCCACCACCAACCTTTCTAACAGCTGTACTTGTGGTTTGGAACGCTTTCCAAGCGCGCGAAACGACACTTTTGTTGATTCCGAACTCTGCAGCTACACTTTTGACGGTACGCCCCTCCTCCAGCTTTCCGATCATTCTTCCACGTGTGAAGTCATCCAGGTGATTTCTTCTAGCCATATTTCACGAACTGACTCACTGGCACTTGCAGCGAAAATGTTGAATTGCGTCTGCGTCCTTCATTTTATTTTACTGTTGAACAGCACGCGCCGACATCACGCGTTTTGCGTACGCTCACGTCGCTTCTGACGCTTCGTTCCTGATATTTGCATACGCATGACGTTTCTACTGACTTACGTGTTCACTGTACTGATCTCCAGACCTCCTTTTCTGCAATTTCATGGTTATCTGCTTAATTTTTACATTGTTGCGCTTAAGTTTTGCAGTGTAATTGCTCAATGATCATTTTTAATCAATTTTTTTATTTCAAAACCTAAGATGGAAATTAGTGTTATGTAACAATTGATTGAGTAAATGAAAATACCAAACCCCTTTTATTATTTTAAGCTCTAAGAAAATAATTATTGTTAACACAATGAATATGTTAGTTTTGTATAATATACTTTTTCTTCAGATACATGTTTAAATGATTTACTAAACACAGTGGAATGAAAAACAAAAATTATAATAAAATTATCATACAGTATTCTTTTGTTTTTGAATGTTTTTTCAGTGAATGTAGACATATTTATAGGCTTTTCCTATATATATATATATATATATATATATATATATATATATATATATATATATATATATATATATATATATATATATATATATATATATATATATAGTTTTTTTATACGTATATATGTTTAATCAAACATTCAAATGATCAGAAAAAAGATCGTTTCAATAGCTATCTGTAAGATTTTTCCTTCATTATTTATAAATAATGCGGGGGATAGCTCTACACTAAAAAAAGCTTCTGTAATGCCGGACTATAGAGAGATAAAAGAAACGTGTCTGACAATGGGATCATGTGGAAGAAATTTCGAAAAAGAGAATTGTAATGACGTTAATATAGAAATCATACATAGACACAACAGGAAGTGCTGACAGCTAGAGGAGTAGGGGAATTTTCATGACAATATGTTACACATTCAAAAATGTTCATGCAACGCAGGGGGTAAATGAAGGGGAAAGAAACCTGTCTGACAGTGAAAAGAAGTCGAAAAGTTTTGAAAAAGGGAATTTTAATGACATCATTATAGCAATCACTCACATCGTAAGCGTACACACACACAAAAAAGTACTGGCGTCATGAAGGAAAGAGGAAATTAAGTTATACATTCGGTAAAAGCCCATGCAATGCCGGGCTAAGCAGAGGAAAAAGAAACAAAAAAGTCGAAGTAATTTCGAAAAAGAATAATGGAAGTGCTGATTTTGTGAAGGAAAGGGAAAATTTATAAAAGTAGAGGAAACCCGTGCAACGCCAGACCATGCAGCTAGTAGGAAATAAAAGCTTAGGAATTAACAAAAACTTTGTTAATAGATTTATTAGAAACTCTTCTATCACAGAGATTTCATAACTTATTCTGTTATAAGATATGATACTTTTTTAACGAAAGTATTATAATTGTAGGCTTTTCTTTCGATTTAGAATTTTTCTTTTTTTTTTGTAACTAACACTAATGTAGGCAGTTTTCCAAAGAATACTTTCTTTTAACACTCTTTTATAAGCTTCACTTTTATATTACGGAATCTTTGAACTCAATTTTTACCCACTTTAAAAAGTCAGATTAAAATTCAAAATTTTGCTCACTTGTCCAAAACCGAAGACAATACAATAATTTAATAATTTTGCTCCATTGTCCTGATCAGGATTATCAGGATTAACAATTTCCCACTTTCATATCCCATCCCGCATCTGGCGACTAATATCAGATCTCATTTCCAGATTTGGCGACTAAAAGATGAAGCTACAACTTAGTTCGGTTAACTATAAAAGGGTTTTTTTTTAGTTTTTTAAACTATAATTCTTCAGTATTTTAATTGTGTGATCTAAAAAATATCAGCTTTTTCGTCTGAATGTTATTTAAAATTGTGAATTAACGAAAATAGCTCTTTAACTTCAAAACGCGCACCTCATGGATCTGTGTTTGTAGATAGATGTTTTTTTTACTAAATTGTTATTTAAATCTACTTATTTTGAATTAACACACATTTTGGTTTGAAAACTCGTTCCCTATTAAATTTATGTTCTTTTTATTTGAATACTTATTTTCTAAAAGTATATCTAGATAAAATAATAAAAGTCAAGGCTCTAAGACAGTATTTTTACGGGATATTTTTTGAATTCATTAAGATGTATCAGATATTCTTTTTTATTTGATATTAACTTCAGGCCGTGAACATCTGAGATATCTATATATATAATGCAACAAGCATCTTTTGACATTGTGGCAATTAACTTTGATTGCAGAATCTGTTTTTGGCCGAGCTATTGTTTTTGTTGCGGTTCGATTTCAGCTATTTTTATTTTACGTAAAAAGACGAATGCTAGTGAAGTTAATTAACTCTCAAATATGTTTATAATAACAACAACATTGTAACTTTGCCTAAAGCTTTTTCTTGATTCCAAGCTTTTTCAATTGTGTTTACGGATTGTTCGGGCCTTAAATAGCACATCTTATGTCACACAACTATAATTGGAGATATATACGTCACACAACTGTTTTAAAATATGTTTTCTTCCTTCCGAGTTGTGGAAATATTTTTTTCTCCTCTTTTTAATTGCTTATTCTATTTTTACCAAACTTGTTTATTTTCTTTTTAATTGCATATTTTATTTTTAGTGTACGAGTTTGATATAAACGTAGCTGAATTGCAAATAATGGAATTAATACTGAGTTATAATGTAACAAAAAAATCTAAATACTAATAAAGCTGTAATAAAGATACATAGTTGGACTATATCTATATAAATATAATTGCTCTTTTTAAATACAAGTTTTTTTTTAAAAAAAGCTTTGATAAAATAAAAGCTTCATTCAGAATTCAACATAATATATTTATGAATTTCTCGACAAATTTAATGAAAATAATAATAACATAAATATATTTTTTTTGTAAGATACCCAAATTCAAAGATAAATAACGCAAGAGTTTGAAGGTCTGTTATTGTTCTCTCTGGTAGTATAATAATTATACGTTTTATGCAGGCGAGAATTAAAGGAAAAGATTTTATAAATATCTTTTAATAGCTTAAGGAGTAGTTTAAATAAGTATATTGATGGACAAGTACTTTTGCAGAAAATATAACAAAATGTCGTGTTAACCAAAACCTTCCTAATTAATTACATTCCACATATCTCTCTGTTTGTGCTTCAGATATTAAAATAAAATATAAATCATATCATTTTTAATAAAATCGGGCATGTTTAATAATCACCTCTATTAGTACGAGCACACTATTCTATTTTTTTTCCTTAAATGATTGCATACATTCAGATATACTAAATATATAACTAAAATATTTACAAAAATGGCCTGTGACTATTGATTCTACTCGCTAATGAAACTCTAAAGCGACTTTCCCGTTTCAAAAATCCATTCAATAAAAATAGGAGGATTTTATTCTGCTTTGAAGAAAAGAGGGATCTGAATAAAATAAAATAAAATGGATATTGGTTTAAAATAGAAGCTCCTTCTCTAAGATGAGATAAGTAGCTTCTAATAAAAAATTCCTTCTCATTTTATTTTCATGCAAAGCTGAAACCCCATTTCAAGTAATACGCTAAAACACAAAGACTAGGACGAGGAGTCTTAGTGTGGACGTGATACAAGAAAATAAATGAAACTACGCAGCAGGTGGTTATTTTACCAGAGATAAACAAAATGTCTACTAATGTTCATACCGAATCTTTTTTTGTTTACTTTTTCAAGTATCAAGGTTTAAAAATCACCTGCTGTTTTCCTTAGAAATGAGAAAAAATAATTCGAATTCGTCATAGATATTAAATACTCATTAAAAAGCCTTAAGGCCTAGAATGTAATAAAATTAATACTCAAGTGTTTTTATAAGAATAGACAAATATTTTCGATGATACAACAAAAGTTTGAATCATTTTCAGAAAACAAAATGTTACCAATTATTGATTAAAAAAATAATCCAATATCTTTTTGGTACTTTCACTCTCTCTCTCTCTGTGTTAAAAAAATGTGGAAAATCGACGTGACATTTTCCGAAACATACTTGAGTAGTAACAAGCAAGGATACAATCCTTATATTACACGAAAAATGGGTTTCTATACCTATATATTGTATTAACTTGTACTTATATAAAACCGAATCCCTTTAAATTGAGATGAAATTCCTAAATAGACAATCTGTGAATTTACAACAGAAAGAACGAGTAATGTAAATATATAAAAAAGAAAAACTTTAAGAACAAAAGTACTGATTCGTGTTTGAATAAATTTTGTTGAATCACTTACAAATAGGCTTTTCAAATTGGAAGATAAAAGTCAGAAGCAGTTTGAGTTTCATTTCTAAGTACATATTTCATATACAATATATAACAAAAACTTCTAACATAAATCTATCAAAAAGAGCTTTCAAAAGTGATTTGAAAAACGAATATTTGCGTTAATTGCTCAATGTTTAAAAGTTAAATGTTCATATAAACAAAGGTAATTGAGTGAAAATGTTTCATTATATAAAACAAAAATGGCCCTTTTGAAGAGAAAATAAAACTAAAAGAGTACTTAAAGTTAAGATTCTTTGATTGCATCTTAAGAAGATTTTAGACACGACGAGACATTTTCGTAATCCTCTCTATGTAACTTTTCATCCAATGGAAAGAAAATAGAATTGGCTCTTACGGTTATTTAATTCAATTCAATTTAGGTAAAATTTGAGAGATAGTTTTCACACAAAAGTTATGCGGTTATTTATAATTCTTAGAATCAATGAATCATAATAAAAGAATATTAAATTATTAACTGCAAGCTAATATCACTATTATTTTTTGTTTTCCTCAATTTTCTTTGGAGATTATGCATGTGGTCGTGAACGACTTATCTGCGTTTCTAGCAAACTTTTTTGTACAACTCTCAAAGTGTTTGATAGTCTTTATTTACCTCTCTTCAACTTTTAAAATTATTTAGCAAAAAAAAGAGAGAGAGAAAGAAAAATTAAGTCAAATGAAAAAAATATCGAATATTCTAAAGGACATGTATTATTTGACTAGTAAAATTTATAAGATTTGTGTAAAACATCACTAGATTAATAAAAGCTGCTTGTTTAAAGGCAACTCAAAAAAGGTTCGGGATCCAAAAGGGTTTGGATTCAAAAAAAGATGTTTCAAAAAAGAAACGCATATCTTGGTTAATTATATGATATATTATCCTAACATGCTCTTTTAGAAACGTAATACTACCGAACCATAAAAAGACAATTCTACTATATTTATACGCCGAATTTTACGTTAAGTATCAAAACATTTTAACACTTAAAAAATTAGCATAACATATTACTTTCATTTTATAATAAAAAGAGTAGAATCTCATAATGATTTTTCATTATTAGAAGCGGAAATTTTTCAGTTTTGCAAATAGTGATGAAAAACAATTACAGTAAATATTTCTAACTTGAAAGTGAAAAAAAAACTGTATTTTAATTTTAAATTAAATGTACGATTTTCTAGTCTTGAAACGTTATTAATTCATAATTTTCCCAACTATTACGTGTTTCTAAGTTGAACTCTTTCATAATTTCACGTATAAGTATTTTATAATTATGAAGGAACTGATATTAGTAAAAATAGTAATGTGAGAAATTAATTAGAAGAAGCACACTATATTTCAGTTTCTCGCTAGAAAATTTTTTCTATTAACATCAATATGTAACAGATTATTCCCATTCCAAATTAAAGTAATGCTTTGAAAATTTGGTGGGGATTTGGGTTAAAACAAATTTATTTTTTAAACATAGATTTTATAAAATTCAAAGCTTCATATCTTAAAAAGTATTTTGTAGTTTCATGAAGAAAACTTAATCATTGATTTATTTATATTCTTTTAGACTAATTTCTATTCAACAACATTTAATTAACTGAACTCGAAACAATTCATTGTCCTAAGGTTCTTGTAAGTAATCCAAAAATAAATTTTCATTCATTTGAATGTAATCTCTCTTTTCAATATTTTCTACTTGCATTAATTCATTTTCATTCATGATAAATTCTGCTTTAAATATCCTCGATGTACTTTTATAAGTGAATAAAAAATGTACTCACCCATAACTGCTTGTCTAGGATGTTTAATAATAAGTCGCCTTCCAACATTTTATAAAGCCATTTCATAGCAAACGGGTTGATAATAACCGTGGGAAAAAATACACCCGTATCTGGGAAAACGAACACTGTATCGGAAATGTTACATCTGATATTATATATCTTCTCGAGAGAGTAAAATAACATGCAAAATTACTTACGTATACAGGTTTACGTATTAGGTTTCGTTCTTCAGTTCAAGTTGCAGTTTGACATCATTTGATATCATTTTTTTTATCCAGGAAGGGATTTAAGATTGCTTTGACAGAGAGCATTTAGTCTCCACTATTGAATAGAATTATGACACCTTTTATACTATTTTTCAAATGTTTAACTTGGTACTTCATAATTTTACATAACAATTTAATCTTTCCCGGGAGATAAATATATCATAGATAATTCTCTTAAAAATCAAAATTATTGTTGCTTGATTTCAAATATTCTTTTTTATTCGAGATAGGGTCCGTCTTTAAAAGAATACTTGAGATTGTAAGCAACTTTAAATCACAAGATCTGAAGTAAACGGTTGAAAAACGTTATATTAACAATTAGGTTTGTTAAATTAAGTTGTTAAAGGAAATTCAGTTCATTGACTCTTCGATTTTACGCAATCAAATATTGATTATAAATGAGTAAAATATTTAGAAAATATTTTCAATTCGAATAGCGTGAGAAGGTTTTTTTATGTTTTGTTATGAATGTATATCTTTTTTTGTAACGTTAAATATCAAAAATCAAACCAATTCAAAACACTTGATCGGAAAAGGTCAACTGTTAAAGAGGCAGTTAGAATCATAAAGTTAAAGAATCAAAGGATTATTTATTGAGCAAAATGCTTACATGGCTTTCTAATTACTTAAGAGACATATTGTGTTATGTAAAACTTAGTCATATGGTAGATGGTAATCCATTTCATTTCATATATGTGAGAATTTTTTTATTCTTTTTAACAAATATGAAAGCCTAAACTTTTGCAAGAAACTATATAGAGAAAAAAAATCTAAATTCCTTGTATAACTTTCACAAGAGCTCTAAGTTAGCTTTAAGAACTCAACTTTTAAGGCTGTCTTCGGTAAAAGTACGAGATCTCGAACTAAACGCGAAGCACATTTTCAGACAGAAAAATGCTTCAATTTCCATGGAAATTTGCAACATTATAACTCGTACCTCTGTTAACAATAGAGTGTTTTTAAAAATTTCAAAATATTCCGTGAATACTTTCTTTTTTGTCTTAATACGTGAAGGCTAAGCCCATTTTTAACATTACGGTATAGGATAAAAAATGCTAAATACATTTGATACTAGAAAAAACAAATCAACTCGGTCCAAAATGGGAAGTAGGATAAAAAATGCTGTTCTCTAAAGGATAGTGAAGCCTGAATATCATATTAATTTGTCATTTCTTTTATATCTGAAAAAATGTCCCTAATTAGAGTCCTATTCCATAACATTAACCGCCTTAAAAGCTCTTCCGACGAAGAGGACATTTTTGTTTCGGACATGTATCAGTGTGTTTTGAATAAAAAGAAAATACACGCACATGCATTATTTTTTAGAAATAAATATAATATCTGAACTAAAATATTGATTAATTAGCTATAATATGATTTGAGGTAAATCATCTTACAGCTACTGTGATCTCATACAAAAGAAAAAGTTTAGCATAGAAATTTCCATTCAACTCTATTCCGATATTAAGTCTTTCATTTCTTTCTTTCTCTAAGAGTTGTACATAATGTCTTCCTATTACTATATGGTCACCTCTTTTTCAATTCCTACTATTAGTTCACACACTTCCTATCTATCTTGTTCAAATTTCCAATCGTTATTAAAATACTTTTTATTCATCCACTCAAGTTCAAATACACTCATGGACAAAAAAAATTAGCGCACCAAGAAATAATTGCGGGATAGTAACGAAACTTGGCATGAAGGTACATCTTGGAGAGATATGCAAATGCTTAGAAATGCAGCGTGATTGCACATTACGTATAGCTGTTAGAGGGCATTTAACGTCGTTCTCCGTGGAGTATCAAACAGGTAACCAAAGCTTGTTTGAGTGTGATGAATCGTTTACAAAGAAAGAGATGAGGTAGACATGCCATTACGCCATTTACGCAGACAATATGAGTAGCTGTCGCAGTTTGAGAGGGGGAGAATCATCGGCATGATGGAAGCTGGGTGGTCAGCTAGGCGAGTAGCTCGTCAATTAGGCCGCTCTTATTGTGTTGTGAGGAAGTGTTGGGACCAGTGGATCCGAGATATGTCATTTACACGAAGACCAGGCACAGGACGCTCTCGATAGACCAGCCGTCGAGAAGACGGTCATACCGTTAGAAAAGCACACGTACAGCCAACTGCTTCATCGGTCGTCATCCAGGCACAGGTAGCACCTTCATTAGGGGCCCCTGTGTCTTCTAGAACCATACGAATGCGCCTGGCTGAAGGACATTACGTATACTGCCCTTGACGCCCACCCATCGACATCTCCGTTTGGAGTGGTGCCGGGCACGAGGAAACTGGACTGCCGCGGAACGGAACTAGGTCGTCTTTAGCGACGAATCGAGATTCAATCCCAGCAGTGATGACAATCGTGTTCGTGTGTGAAGACCCCGTGCTGAATGCCTCAACCCTGCCTTTGCTTTATAGCGACACACCGCTCCCACAGCTGGTGTGATGGATTGGGGTGTCATTCCCTGCAATACATGGTCACCCCTAGTATTGATCCGTGGCAACATAACAGCCCAGTGGTATATCCATGGCATCCTGTAACCAAATGTGTTGCCACTCATGCAACGGCTCCCAGGAGCCATTTTTCAACAAGACTATGCTCGGTTTCACACGGCAAGGGTGTCACAAGACTATCTCCCTATTATTTCTACCTTTTCTTGGCCTGCCCAATCCCCAGATTTGTCTCCAATCGAGAATATCTGGGATCATTTGGAATGGCGAGTTGGGCATCCTACGAGTTTGAACGAACTACAGGCAAGGTTACAGAAAATACGGAACGAAATATCTCAGGACATCATGCAGAACTTATATGCCTCAATGCCCGATCGTATCGCATCGTGTATTCGCGCAAGAGGGGGTTAAACAGGGTATTCAATCCTCCGTTCTTTTGCCTTTTTCTCTGAAATAAATGATCCTTTTTCTTTGATTGTATAATCATTTATTTATATTAAAGTAGTCATTACGTATGTAAAATTTCGTTTCCTTTTGACGACTCCTTGGTGCGCTAATTTTTTTGTCCATGAGTGTAAATTTTTATAAACTTGTAGTGGATGACACTTGATGTTAATACAGTTATTTTCCAATATTAATTAATTAATTAATTAATAGTAATAAACAAAAATAATAGTTCAACACCATATATAAAAAAAGAAAATCGCTCGTTGTCTCCATGTAGCGCAATGGATAGCACGTTGGACTTCTATTCCGAAGGTTATGGGTTCGAATCCTAGCTGGTGTGGTCTAACTTCTGAGAATGTGATTTATGAATAAATAAATAATTACAAACAAAAATAAAAGTCAAATACCATACATAGAACGGAAATTCGCTTTCCATTTTGCCACTTAATATTGTGGTTCTGTCATATATATATATATATATATATATATATATATATATATATATATATATATATATATATATATATATATATATATATATATATATATATATATATATATATATATATATATATACATATTTATATTAATTGTAATTATTTAATAAAAAATAACCAAAAAAATTTTCTTTGTTGACCTATATAGGAATTGACATTAAATTTTTTTATATATTACTTGTTGATAATTATCTTATATAATTTAAAAGGGTTCTAAAATCAGAATTAAAATTTCTTTTTTGTTAAACAGGGAGCATTTTTTTAATGTTAAAGTAGGAAATCTTTATAATCGCACTCCAAGATTTAATGTTATCAGTTAATTTTGACCCTCAGCATACGTCAATTAATAATAGAACAATATTGATAATTTGGGTAATATTAACACAAATTTTGATTTCTTTGGCCGAAATAATCTATGAATAGACTTTATTCTTACGAATCTCTCTCATTTGAATAAGCCAGGAAATGCTATTCATCCAGAAAAGAAACTGATGTTTGGGAAATGCTCTTTTGAGTGTCCGATGCCAGCGAAAAAAGTGTGCCTGACTTTTTAAACGACGATC
The DNA here is from genome assembly GCA_019973935.1 of Trichonephila clavipes. Taxonomy (NCBI): domain Eukaryota; kingdom Metazoa; phylum Arthropoda; class Arachnida; order Araneae; family Nephilidae; genus Trichonephila; species Trichonephila clavipes. The sequence goes on from BMAU01017921.1 coordinate 289,161, forward strand.
AAAATTCTTATTCGTCCCAAAATACACTGATGTCCATAAATTAAGGATAATTCAGAATCACACAGAAATTGAACTCTAAAATAAAAATTTCACCTGTAGAATTAGCACACACATCTTGAAGAAGAATATGTAAATTACAGGAAACCAACAGATAGCGCGGATAGTACGTCACTATGACGAAAGTGTAAGAGAGGGGTATATAAGGAATGTTGGCGAAAATGTAAAATTGTTCACAAGTGCTTTAAAAGCCTTTCAGTGCAATAACCGCATAGTTATGGCACAAAGGAAGCATTTTGATGATTTTTTACGTGGCAGAATTATTGAACGACTGGAATGTAGACATACCCAGCTGGAAGTATCCGAGGAACTTCGAATCGCCTAGAGTGTCATCTCCAGGCTTTGGCAACGATTCCAAGACGATGGTAATGTGAATAGATGTTACAGCGCAGGTCGCCCCCAAGTTACAACGCCAAACGAGGACCGGTATATATATATATTTGGCAGTTACTGCCAAAAGAAACAGACGGAGCACAGCATCAGACCTGTCTCGTCAGCTCTCTTCAGCTACCGGTACGACAGTTTCAAGGCAGACCGTGTACAGATACGCTTAGGGCACATTGGTATATATGCTAGTAGGCCTGTCAAATGTGTTCCACTTACCGCAACTCACTGTCGCCAGCGATTAACCTGAAGTAGAGAGCATGCATTGTGAACACCACAACAGTGGTATTGTGTGATGTTTTCTTCCGACGAGTCCAGGTTTAGTTTGCAGTCTGATTCTCGCCGAACTTTAATATGGAGAGCGCCAGGTACCCGTTACCACCAAGAGAACACCATTGAACGACACCGTTACGGCGGTGCAGGATGGCTCGATTGGGGAGGAATTATTCTTGGTTCCCCAGAACTGACCTGCATGTTCCGAGTGTAACAATGACAGGCCACATTTACCGGGTTGTTATTCTAGAACAACATGTACGTTTGTTTCGGGGTGCCATGGGTGCTGAATTTCTGTTTATGGATGACAACGCCCGTCCTCACCTTGAAAACATTGTAGACGAATGCCTTCAAAAGGAGGATATCACCCGTATGGATTGGCCAGCATACTCACCGGACTTGAATCCAATAGAGCATGTGTGGGATATGCTTAGCCGACGAATTGCAGCCCGTCAACCCACTCCCACCTGTCTACCGGAACTTCGGAGAGCATTGCTTGATGAGTGGTGTAATATTCTCCAAGATCAGATTGATAATTTGATACTCAGCATGCCTAGGTGTTGTAAGGCCTTTATTGCATCGTCCGGGAGACATACTCCGTATTAACCGTCATACTAACCCTGTTATACAGTTTTTTGTAAATAGGTTCTTTTTTGAAATTTGCTCCAGGAGTAAAAATCGCAATTTTTATTAATTATGTCAAACATATAGCATCTTTTTTGCTCTTTACCTTTTGTTCAATAAATAGACTTTACAAATAAGTCAAATTTGTTTTGCTTCTGTCTCTTTCTTTGCCTGAACTTCATTATTCTTAATTTATGAACATGTGTGAGTGTAATTATTTCATCTAAAAAAGAAGTAAAATATTAACGATTTTTGGGATTGTCTTCTTTTAAAAAACATCTGTTTCATACATTTAAAAAAAAACTGTGTCCACAAAAATATGGATTAAATGTGAGCTGTTTTATTTTTTATGAAGCAATCAGTTAATTTTTTGCACAATGAAGACTCTTTTAAAACTTATCTAAGCTAATATTTTATTCACAATTTACTACGGAAAAACAGAGAAATTATACTTGATGAAACCAGGATATAAAAGACACATGAAAGTGTTATCTGCGTAATGTTCTGACAAATCATTAAAAGTGTTTTCTGTATTATATTTTTTTTATTTTTCTGTTCATTGAATATTTTTATTCTGTAAATGACATGCTAGGAAAACAAAACTTGTCAGTTGAAATGATGATAAAATGAGAAAAAAACTTGTTTTGACTCCTGTTTAAGAAAAGTTTTGTTTCAATCAATTGAAAAGTAAAAAAAAAAAAACTGTACTCCACAATATGAAAAATGAGTTTTGTGTCTTCAGTCTATAGGAAAATTCTTACAACCCTCTGTGAAAGCAAATTCATTTTTTTCTAAAAGTAGTTATAGAACATAGAAGCGCATAAATGTAATTTTATTACGTGAATAAAAATAGAAATTTTTCGGACGCCAGCAGAAATTCACCTTTTAGGGAAATAATGTTATGTCAAATATGAATTTTAAGTAGTCCTTAAAAATTAATAAGACTGCTACTAATTTCCTTTCTAGCTCTTCAATTTGTTATTTAGAATTACGTTTCCGATGTCTCTGTCTCGTAGATTGATATGACCACAAAACCAGAAACCCTTTTTATGAATTTGCTATTCGTAAAATTACGAATAGATGTAACACTAGCTTGTATTATTAGCTTGCATTTAATATATTATTTACTCCATGACACACAGCTGCAGTTTTTAAATCTTTTGTAGACTTCGCTTTAAAAAAGGAAAATCCTTTGCTCAAATTTAAGGATCGCTTAAACGAATATATTACTTTTATTCTTATTAATTATATTAAAAGAAGTCACATCAGTGTTAATTCTAAAAACAAAGAAAAAGAATTATCTTACATGGGAAAAATAGTATTTTTGACACACACAACAACAAAAAATTTTAAATTGTTTTAAATAAATATAGAGGCTCGAAACTGTTCCAGGAACGTTTAGATTCTCTTTTTTTAAGCACAGCATATAGAAATCAATACAATGTTTAGAACTGTTTTCATATAGAGGTGGTCTTAGCAGATCTAAGAGTAACAAAAAATGTAGATTTATTTTGGTAAATGTACGCAAATTATCCTTCGTATTCATGAGCGAATATCCAATTCCCCTCTTTCTCATTAGCATTTCTTTTTCTCCAACTTTCCCCGGTTTCTTGCATGTCTCGAACTCTATGATTGCTCAACTTTTCGCATTAATAAATCTTTATTAGCTCCTTAATGGAATTACGAACGATATCTGAAAGCTTAATATTGGAGCGAGGTGGAGAAAAAGGTTCGAAAACAAAAAGGCGCATGTTTCCATTTGGAACTAGTACCGCGTCATCTTCGAAATTGGTTTTCAAGAGGGCGCATTTTAGGAATGGTTAATAATACAGTTAATAATGTTGGTAATACTTCGAAGAGGCTTTATTATAATTTCAAAGATATTATAGACACGATAGTTGCATTCTTTCAAGCAGACTTCGAAATTTTTTTTAAAGATATCGGAGCTTTCAGTTAAAAATCATATATTAAAGATATATATATATATATATATATATATATATATATATATATATATATATATATATATATATATATATATATATATATATACAGTTGAACCTCCATATCACGAACCTCTAGATTGCGAATTTTTTATAGAGCGAAATTTTTTCCTCGAACCAAGAACGTTTCACGATTTTCTTCGTAAAATAGCCTCCCAATAGCGAAGTTAATTTCCTATATAACGAACTTTTTTATTGTTATTTATTTTTTTATTTTTTTAGATTTCAGGAAAAAAAATTCAAGTTATTCTCTCTTTTAACACATTTTATGGTGGTTATAAATCCTGCACTGGTTTTATTAGGTGCCTAACTTGCTGAGAGCAATAGAATTCTCTGGTTGTTTCATCCAAGAAGTGCAACCTTTAACCCTCATTGTCCGATTGACTAGAAATTTCTTCGACCCCCCTCCCCCATTTCACCCTCGGTCGAGTTGTCTCATGTCCCCGTGTCCTTGATGTAGTCTCCGTTCATTTGTAGTGTTGATCAGTCGTACTGGTAACTTCATTTCTTGTCACTCGAAAATGTCAAAACGTAAGTGCTTGAGCATCAAACAAAAAAAATTCTTTAGGATGTGGATAAAGAGTTCAAGAAAAAGAATATTTCTTTAAAATTTGGTATTCCTTTAAACAGCATATCAACTATTATAAAAAATCGAGATAAGTTACAAAATTATGATTCATCGCATTCTTGTTCAAAACATTTAAGAACATGTGTCGACGATGATGTCGACGAGGCAGCTTTGAAGTGGATACACACAATGTGAGGTAAAAATATTCCCCCCAATCTCTGGACATTTCGTAATAGAGAAAGCTCTTTTATTTGTGAAGGCATTGGGGTACGACCAATTTCTAGGTAACAATCAATGGCTATAAAAATTTAAGAAAGGACACGGAAAAATACGTCTGAAGGGATTTTTGGTGCATTGCAAAGATGTGAGGCATATATTATGAAACAAAGCATTTTTTTCAAACAAAAAAGCGCTCAAACAAAATTAGCAGATTTTATGAGTAATTAAATTTATAAGAAAGCGCGCGTGTGGGGTAATGTATGTTTAGAATTTCTATCTATAAAATAATGTATGTTTAAAATTAGTTAAATGCTCTAAATTAGAAAATGCCCTTAAAACTCAGTAATTTTAACATAAAATTGTTTTCTTAATGTCCAAAATACAATGTATTTCCTGAACAATATTTTTTTTCGTGTTTTCATTGCAGATTTTTTTATGGGTAAGATATGTAAAATAAATAGATATTAATTTGCAAAAAGGTGGGAATAATTTTTTTTTTTTAGTATATAGTGTTTATGAATTTAAAATATTTGTTTTATGGGATTTACAAAGTATATTGAAAGATGAACCGCTATATAACGAGCTTTTTTCGGGATTTAGCGACTTCATTAAATAGAGAGGTCCGACTATATATACATATAATACTATTTTTTATAAATTATTCCTAATTTAAAACTTGAAACAATAAAAGGGAACAGAGAATTAAGAGTTGTCATATATCTAACTGCAATTAACAATTAAGGAAAACTGCATTTGATAATAAGAAATATATTCTTCTTTTATAGATTTTGATTTTAACACATATTTATACTTTATTATCAAATATATTATGTGCGCTCTGTTAAATGTAATAAACATATTTTGTAAATTCGTTAAGTTTTTCATGTCTAAAAAGCTTTTAATCATAACTAATAATTACTTAAAATATATGTTTGTCATATTTATTAACTAGTTTCATTACCATTTCAAATTATTTAACATCTACTCGTAAATTTTTTCCCATTTATGTAAAAAAGGATTATTGAAGTTTGAATCCGAGGTTCTTGAGATAAATTTCAGAAAAGCAAATCTTATGTTTTTTATAATATGTTCATTCTCTTAAGATATTATCAAGAGCAATTTATATGGAATCCAATAAGAACCTGAAAACTTATTACGCTATTATATATTTTAATAGATATAATCCAGTGCTCTTATTCTCTATTACTACATATCTTTCCATTATTGAGAATAATATTAATAGAAATTTCTCCAAGATATTACATGAATAGATTTCACTGAAAGTATAACGGAAAAATCCATAGACTATTTGTCTTTAAAAATTCCTGGAGAGAGAATTTGTTTCCTCTAGAAAGAACAGTCCAACAAGTTAAATAATATCAAGTTTCTACCGAGATATAAGCCTTTGTACTTTATTGATTTTTACTTTCTAGTTTTCTTTCAAGGAATTTTCCGGGGGAATATAATTAAATTATGACCTTCTGAACATCCGAACATTTTTCCCCAAGAAATGCGTTCTAAATTACAGGTCAAATTTCTTTTTATCTGAATCCAGTGTAGGCTTAAAAAATCATTAAATCATCTTCTTTTGAAACTTCCGATACTCCTAATAATAGATTTAATGTTATAAAGAACGAATTCTCGATTATTTATGCTTATTATTTGTGAAATATTCTGATAGCTTTAGTGTAGCTTCGTAGTGCTGCTATGTTAATAAACAATCAGTCAATCCATCGGAAATGTTTTGATCCACAAATCATTTTTTATTTCAATTCTAAAATTTCTTCTGCGTTCTCTTATTCTTACTCAGTTGCTCAACTTAAGAGACTCTGGACGTGCTCTTAAAAATAGAATCTCATACATTATACGATGACAGAATATATTTAAAATAAATAAATTATAAAAAAATATGTTTTGACAACATTTTCCATTTAATAATTCCATTTTTCCACAAAGATGTCATTTTAGTTCCTTCATTAATTTATGATCTCACAAATGATTTGAAAGACTAAAAAGAATTTGAAGCCAAAAAAATTTTTAATTTCCAAATTTTTTTTGTGAATATTCATTTCGTTTGTAATCATAACTAATTTAAGTATCAAAATAACAAATTTTTTGTGAGCCATAGAGGTTTACATTTGCAGTAAGTTAGATAAAATGTATTGAAAATGAATTTCAGAGTATTTCAGAATCATCAAGAATTTCCTGAATATATTTTTCATACACTAAAAGGCATTTTTGAGCTCCAAATTTTGGTAATTGGAAAAATATTGTTTTTCAATGTATTTAGACGTGTGACTGCATTATAATTGAATTAAACTCATCAGATATAGAATCTTAAATCGGAATATGTAGCAATTTAAAATGTTTCTTGAATAAATTTCAAAAATGCAATATTCTCTTAGAATATTCTCACGTAACATATCTGAAGCGTAAGTCACAAAATTTTATTAACTTATTTTAGTTTTTCAATTTGCATCGCAATTTACAGCACATATTTTTAATAATGCGGAAGTGTAGATGAAAGATCAATTTGCAGTCTTCCACATCACACTTTGTGAGAAGGCCAGTTGCATTTAATTTGCATTGAAAACATTGATCTTGGAACCGGAACCCATGGCCTCTTTTTTTGTATTTTTGTACCCTGACTACTTAAGTTTCCAACAGCACTAGGAAGTTAGGATCTGTAAATAATATTGATAATACATGTAGTTATGCTGCATCAAAAAAAATGAGAAAGAAGTACTTACTTTTGGCAAAATTCTGCAAAATTTAAATTAGTAAATTTCGTAAATATTTAACTTTTTTTGGTTTTATCGGAAATGTAAGTTTTTTTCTTCTTTTCTGTTACCCAGCGTTTTTCTAACTGTGGGGCGCGCTCCCTAAGGGGGGCGTGACAACCCTACGTGAGGGATGCGAGCATATTGAAAAAATCGAAAATAAAAGATCTAAAAAAAGTTTGAAAGTTACTGAAAGGATGCAAAACACAAAATACGTTCTGACATAATAAAAAATAAAGTACCCATTTACACTGGTATAATACACCATTTAATGTATCAGTGCTGCGCAATGTATCAATTTATCAATTCTATAAGTTAAATAAGTTTGATAATTACTTGCGATTCCCATGGGCTCGTCATATACAAAATTTAACACTTATCTTAATAAGTTGTACGGTTTATAATTAAAATCGTATCATAGTTTTAGCGTTAAAGTGCATTATTATTGCATTCGATACATTCTTATTGTAAAGAGACGCAATGAAATTATGATCGAAAATTGGGTCACAAATATTGAAAGTTTGAGAAGCACTGCTGTAATCTTTAATTATGTATAGCTAAATAATCGTAACTTAATTTTTGTTGCTTCATAAACAGGTTTTTTTTTTCTTAATCTAGTGTAATAATTTGACCCCATTTACAAAAATAGTTTTAAAAACTCCACTATGTAGTGTATTTATCTTGGAAAATTTCATTTGCGAAGTCAAAAAATTTACGGATCAAATAAATTTTAATTACCGTTTGCAGATATGAAACTTAGAAATGCTATTTCCAGCAGAATATAATTTTATTATCACATATATTAAGAAAAATTTTATTTCCGGACAAGAATTATAACTAAAATATCCTATTTCTTAATAAAAATAAAAAAATTTACTGTAGAAGCATAAAAATAATTTTCCAGTTAATTAGAATCAAGAAAAAATAACCACGCACACTACGAGGTTTTTACATTACTTGTTTAAACAACATCAATAATGCTTGTACATTCTAACAGTAATAAAAGAAAAGCTGAAATTTTTAAAGCTAGGGACATATAATTAAGTAAATGAAAAAGGATGGATTGCTTATTAACTGGGTGACCAGGAGGCTATTGTCGATGGACCTCGTTATTTTGAACCAAGGGTAAAGTGACGTGGATGACGTATGAGATGGCTTTCCTCCTCTTTAAACTTTCCCTCCATGCCATCTTTACCACTAGCCAAAAAAATAGTGGAAAGATCATACGAAATTAGAAAGCTATAATTTAAATAATTAAAACAGACGAAGAGAAAACTCCAGTATTTGTATATAAATCTCAATAAAATCTTTAAAATTATGCAGCGATTAACATTAAAAGGTTTTTAGATTCGCTGACAGAATGCAAAAAATTACATTTAAAATACACTGCTGGCCACCGTAAATGCAACACCAAGAAAGACAAGAGATAGCACAACAAAACTTATTTTGTAGATAACATGTTGACCAAGCATCAAATGATTCAATTTATAGACTAATGTGAAGTGTGGTTCCGGCCAGAATCAATAGCCAGTGTAGCCGCCATTGTTGGAAATCACCGCTGCCACACACCTCGGCATTGATTTAAAGAGACTTTGGATGTGTTCTTGGGGTACAACAGACCAAGCAGCTTCCACACGTTGCCAAAGTTGATCTGGTGTGGCAGCTGGGGTAGTAATCTGGGTCAATCGTTGAGTAACTATGGACCACATGCTTTCTATCGGTGAAAGATCCGGAGAGCCAGCCGGCCAGGGGAGCAATTCACCCTGCTGATTGACGAAGAACCTTTGGACAATGCGTGCCACGTGTGGTCGCGCATTATCCTGTTGAAATATGGCTGTGGCCAAGCCCTGAAGGTAAGGAAAGACAACTGGCTCCAACACCTCGGAGATGTAGCGCTGGCTGTTTAAAGTACCGGCAAAGCGTTCTAGAGGAGTGCGAGAGTAATATCCAATACCACCCCATAACATAATACCCGGTGCAGGACCTGTGTGGCGGTGCATAACGCAGCTGTTCAGCATCCTCTCTCCACGGTGTCTCCAGACTCGAATCCGACCATCGTGGTGTTGCAGACACAGATGCGTGACTTATCAGTAAAGACAACTTCATTCCATTCTGCCACCCACATCCTTCTTTAATCGCACCATTGGCGGTGGAGACGTCTGTAGTTCTGCATCAAGGGTAGACCAAGCAATGGACGCCTTGTGGACAGACCACTCTGATGTAAACGGCGTCGAATGGTACGCGCAGACACTGAATGATGCGTTGCAGACTCAATGTGCTGTGCCTCGGTTTGTGATGTGACTGAGCGATCCGTCACTGCCATGCGCACAATTTGCCTGTCCTTACGTGAAGTGGTACACTGAGGTGGAGAGAGAGAGAGAGATGCGATTGACCACGTCGGTCCATCGTACCCTCCTCCATCCAACGGTCACATATCCGCATTACAGTTGTTTGGTTTCGTCCAACATGACTACTGATTTTCCTGAAAGATAATCCACAATATCTCGGTAGGCCACTATCCTTCCTCTGTCGAACTCGAATACTTGATTAAAAGCTGATCGCAGTTTTCTACGAGACATAACTGGTCGTTTTTTGAAAAAAACACAATTGCCGAACTTGAAATCGTCGAAATCTCCAAGCCTTAAATAGCGCTTTTTGAGGTAGCTCTACAGGCGCGTGTGATGTGTGTCTGCACTGAAATTCTAATCATTTGCATATTTCATCTCCGCTAATGCATGTTGTAAATTTCATGTTATTTGTATGACTCCTTCAGGGTGTTGCATTTACGGTGGCCAGCAGTGTATATGAAACATCTCTGAAAAGCAATTTTATTTAATAATTAGAATATTGCGGACAAATTTCTTTTTTTTTCTTTCAAATAATCAAGAGAGGGTTAAAGTTTTTAACTGAACAAATACGCTCAAGAAATTCTAAAAAAACTATCTTATGTCCAAGATATTTCAAACTTGAGGGGATGTGATGGATAAACTGTTCGCTTTTTGTCATTGTAGAAGAACTTATAATTAACTGTTTGCAGTTCCCACTGGAAGAGCTTGTAAATTATCCATCCTCTTTTAGACATCTGTAGCGAACCACTTCTTCCCAAGGGGTGTAATCTTTCGCGTTTCATATATCGCTTGTTTCTATCGAAATCGGCATCCCCTTTCTTACCAAGAGAGATGTCTTAGTTTTCTCATACTCCTATTATCGCAGATAAAAGAACCAGGAGGGATTTCTGGGATTGTTTGGAGACAATGATGCCTTTCCTTTCTCTGAACTACTCGAGTACTTCATAAAATACTATTCGCATATCCTTAAGAATGTATGAACAAGGGTTTCAGAACCATATTATGTTGATGATGCAAAGCTGTGGACTAAAGTACAGATATATGTAAAAAGAATTTATACATCAGAAGTGAGATAAACGACTCATCAAGCGAAAGGAGATATTTCTTGACCAAGATCTTTCAATGGATTACACATAGAAAGACGGGAAAAGAAAAAAAGTAAAATACTGTCAAGTACCATAAGTATCGGAAGTGTATTTTAAATAGGTCGTTCTTAGGGGAAAAGAACATAAAAACGATAGGAAATAGCTCGGACTGATTCGAACTGGCTCACGAATTGGGTGTAAATGTCCTTCCGGATGCAAATAATGTACACATTAAAATTATAATTTGTAATAAAAATTATGAACAAGTTTTTTCAAGACAGTTTTTTAAAAGAATGATCAAAAATAGAAGAAAAAGAACAAGTTGAAAAGCTAGAGTGTGAAAGGGATAAGCAAAAAGAAATTTTAAGTGAAAGAAATGAAACCAAAACTATGTCCCAAATGCAATCTGAAAGTAATATTTGCTTGCTAGTAGTTAGTAAGAGTCCTGTGGAATTGAAAAATCTTATGCTTAAGTTTGATTTAAAAAAGACAGAGATATATACCTTCAGTTTTTAAAATTATCTTTTAAAAGGCAAATAAAATTAATTGGGCTAAATGAAGTAGGTGTGTTAGCCACTGTAAAAAGCTTATACCCCTTGAAATGACACAAATAGTTGACGGAGAATCAAAACAAGAAGCGAATGAATATGCGTTTGTTAAACATTTATTATTAAAACAACTTAAAATGAGTGCTGAAAAAAGTTTAGGCAAAAATTTACAAATCATGTTAGAGATTCAAAGAATACTTGGGCAGATTTTGTTTTTGAAATACGTAACGATGTTGGGATTATTAGGATTAAAAATAAATTATTTCAATTATCTTAAAGAATTGTCACGAATCAATTAAAGAGTGAGTGAGTGAATATTAATGGTCATCTCATCTCAGGTGACGAGGACGACACCTGAGATGGTACCCCTCTCCTAACTTCCACACCACACCCACGGAAGGACGTTTGAGTTCTTGACAGATTTAACGTGCATCGCTCCCCTGCACGGGGGGATTTTGGTGGTACTGGGCTCAAACTCATGACATGCCAGCCAAAAGTCCGTTGCCTTGACCACTAGGCTACCATAGCCCCCGGAGCAATTAAAGAAACACGTCCCAAATCATTTGCGAGAGCATTTTATTGATTTTCTATTTAGGTTTTCAAAAGCAAATGAATTAGCGGAAAAATTATATGAATATCAAAGTGTGTGTTCGATCTGAAATCAAAACACACAGTAAAAATAAGAATATCAAATTTGCTAACTATTGCGATGAGCTTATAAAGCTATTCGCGAATACATTTTAATCCATAGAATGATCATTAAAATAGAGTAGAATCTAATAAACAGGGGAAAATAGAAATCCAATGAATTATAACTTTAACGAAAAACAAAGTTGGCTTATGAATAATAACGTAATTCGCAACGAAAAAGGAGAATGGGAATCTTTTTCTTGTAATAATTTTGGTCGTGTTCTCCAATGAATGACCCCTTTCCATATAAATGGTGTGGATTAAGAGATCATTCGAAACTGTATATTACTCAAAAAATAAAAATGAAACCAATAATGTTAGTGATAATGAGTTATTGGAAATAGATCAATACATGAGGAAAGCAGTTAATAATAATCGCTACGTCAGCGCATTACTAGATACGAGATTTCCAAGTGGTTTAATGAAAATATTGGTTACACAAAAAATTAAAGAATATATAAATATTTCGACTTGCAAAAAAGAGAAGATTTATACTCTTTCGATAAAGAGCTTTTCAAAGTTCAAGTGTGGTAGTCAAATTGAGGATGTTCGGGGAAGTTTTCATTAGTCGGACGGAAGTTTTTCTTTTTTCAATTACCATGTATTGTTTGCACTAAGGTCCGTGAAAATTTCCATTGTTTATGCAGATTACCCTACGATTAAATTAGATTGTATTGAAACGATACCACATGTATATAAAATAGAAAGCGATTGAAACTGTACAAATATAAAGAAATAGCATAACACTTGGTAAGAGCGAAATTAATAGATTAATTAGAATTCAGAATATGGAAGAAAATTTTGATTCATTATAAGAAATGAAAGTAAGTAAGACTATTTTACCAATTGTTAACATCGAGGATAAGGAAAAAATACCTTTTTAAATAAAATCAAAACATTGCGGAGGCGTTACTGGTTAAAAGAAAATTATGTCGAACCCCCTAATCCATATCACTTTAACTTACCTTATGCTGATCAATCCATAGAGCGTTTCCACACTTAATGGCTCGTGAAACAAATAAAAAGCGAAATCCAATTACTTTAGATCAAATAAAAGTTAATAAAACTTAACACAGAGAGAGAGAGAAAAGCTTTGCGAGACATTGTTCAACGATAAGATGTTAAGAAATTGTTTTGTACTAAATATATCAGAGTTTGGTTGCACACACTTAACTAAAATAGACATAAGAACTTGAACATTCAAAGCCGATATGTATAAAACTCTATAAAATATTTACCGAAGAATCAAGTTCACACACAGAAACACGTTCACCTTATGCTAGCCCTACTCTTGTGAAAATCGTTTAGTTATTGAATATAGACGTTTAAATATTCAAAAAATAAAAATGTATTTCCCCTCACGAAAATAGATTATTTATTAGAACAGTGACGCGTTTGTAGTCTGTTTACAACACTAGATTTAGCGCATGGTTACCTTCCAGTACATTTAACTGTCAAACTCAGGGGTGTTAAATTTCTTTAGAGGGCTGAAAATATGAACAATTTTCAAACAGGTATAATTATTTTAAATTTAATTTAAATCATTCGAATCTTTTTCACATTATTTATACAGAAATGAGGCTTCAGAAGAATATAAAATGTTTAAAATATAATCATAATTTTAAAAATTGTAAGCATATGAAAATAAGAAATATTTATTAAGTTTTACTTGCACGTGCTATTTTCAAAAATAGTAGCTTTAATTACTAGCTACAATGTAAGGTGGTTTATGAAGTTAAATGTATCCTTATTACACTGTAGTAACATTATATTTGTAGAATAATACAGGATATATATTTTTTAAAAATAAAAAATTACATTTTCAAAATTTTTTTAAAAAATTTCAATATTTTTCAAATATTTTGAGATACAAGATACATTATTCTTAAATGATCTTGGGTTTAAAAAGTATGATACATTTTATAATTCTGTAAAGTTTTATACATCAGAGGCTACTATTTTAGAAAATAGCGAGCGCAACGCAAAAATTACTTAATATTTATTACAGAATTTTCATATGCTTATAATTTTTTAAATTATGATTATATTTCAAACATTGTGTACTTTTTGAAACCGCAATCCCTTTAAATAATGTGTAAAAGATTGGAATTGTTTAATTTAAATTTAAAAGATGTATTCCTGTTTCAAAATTGTTTAAATTTTCACCCTTCGGGAAAAAATTAACACCCCTGAGACCCCTAAACTGAAGAAACAAAAATAAAAACTGTTTTTATATGACTCCCAATGAAACGGGACAGATCGAAAGAAAATGTTATTTGTGGTTTATCTAATGCCTCTGTAGAATTTCAAAGGTTAATGTATCGTGCATTAAGAAGCTTATGCAATAAGGACATTTTATGTCATCTTGACATTCTTGAGATTTGTAAGAGAAAGAGAGAGGATACTTTCAATAACTTAAAAGAAAAATCTCAAGTTCGTTTGAACCTCTCCTCGGCGTTTTTAAGTCATCAATTCGAGTGCCACTGAAGGCGCTCCAAGTAGACAGGTAATGCACGTGAAATCCATTGCAGCTCAAAGTCTTCCCGTGGGTGGGAAAGTTTAGAAAAGTGAGGTGTGAGATCCTCATCATTTTAATGAGGTTCAAAATACGAGGTCCGCTGCCAATAGCCCTCGTGTTACCCCGAGTAGGACTCGAATAAATAAGCGTTACGGAGCTTTGATGTTGCACTGACTTCGTAGGAGTTTTCTTGATTTCTCTTAGGGCCTGATTTTGGGAATATATTTCTTTACCAGGCCCCAGGACTACTCTTTTGTTGTAGAACGACGCGCAAAATTTTTAAAAAAACACATGGGGCACTAATTAAAGAAAGAAAAACGTACTCCATTCAAAGCGATGGTAAAGTTTGACTTTTTCAAAAGTGAGTGATTTGGGGGCAAGAAATTTTTTAAGTATTTTTCATTAATAACTGAAAAATTTTAATCTAATAAGTTTTAACAGCTAAAATAAAATAAAAAATTGGAATATTATACGTTAAATCTGAAAAATTATTATACTCTGTAAATTACGTAGAGTAATTTGCTTAATCTTTTGTACGGACACAGAAAGTAATATTTGGCTCTCCGAATAATATAATAAGCTTGATATATAGAGACAACATTAGTATAATGTTACCAAATTACTCAAGTTTTTGACATTTACATCTTTGTATTTAACATCTTGTTAATAAATTCACCAGAATTAAAATGTCAAAATTTGACGAAAATTATTATCAAACAAAGATTAAAAACGTGATTTTTCATAGAATTTATAAGAAGAAATAAAATTAAGTTTACTGCCTAGGTTTTTTTCCCCTTAAATATTTCACAAAACTGTATGTTGTCATTAAAAATGGGAGAAAAAGCATTATTTTTCCGTAAAAAATAAAATTTTAGTTGTCAAATTGAATGTATTTTTTAAACACGTGCATTTGAAGATTCATAATACAATTATTATGATAAAAAATAGTAAAAGAGAGTTGAAGCAGAGAATCTAAAATAAGCATTTTTCGTTCAAATTGATTTATGCGTTAACACAAAAATATATAGCTTAGAGCTTGGTGCAGTTTCATTACGCAAAATAAATCCCGTTCAGGATTTCTATATAAATAAGTTATTCTTCTGACTCTAAAATTAATTATAGAATATTCTGTGTGTACTAATGCATTCTAATTAAGCATTATAAGAGAATAATTTGTTCATTTAGGATTCTGATTTTAGATGATTTATGTTGCATATTATAAACACAATGAATGAAAAGTGTACATGGAATATACCCTTTTTTTATTTCTTATATAATATGTTGCGTTACATCTACTCCTGCTTTAATGGTAGCTTCAATTTTCTTAGGCATACTAGCGCAATTTGATTTAAGATACATTACGAATCAATTTTGTTCCACCCCTCTATCAGTTGGATCTTCAACGAAACCAAATTCGGTGAATGTTCATATTTCTTTTTCACACCAACATGTCCCAAATTTTCCTTATCTCTATTTTGTCCGGTGTTTCCATAAAGGATCTACATTGAAATTATGCATCTATCTCATACATTGAGTAAGTATTATTTTCGTGACAGATATCATCCCTCTTTTCGGGAGGCTTGGTAATTATCTAATGAACTAAAATAAATCGTAAATAACTTGATTCAGAAAATTCGGTTTTGTACCGAAGAGCTTACAACCATAGAAATGGTCCATTAGGGTTATTATCTGAATGTATTACAAAATATTCCATAGTATTTAATATTGAAGAGATTAAAATGGGTTGTGCTTTAAAGTTATTTTTGGATTCAGTAGCAAAAACCCGCCGCACGTAAAAATTGATGTTGAAGTCCTCATGTGGTGTGTGTAGTATGGAATTTCACACTAACTTAAAAGGTGTCCCCGATTCTTGACCTTTGTTCAAAATAACGTCTCCTATTAGTGCAAAGCAATTGACTCTCACATCTGAGCTCTTTTTTATATTCTATCTTGTGGGTTTGTTAGCATATGTAGTGGAGCTGTGATGCATAGTAAAGCTTCAAGGCCTCATGTGGTATGTTGTGGAAGTTTGGAGAATGGAATGAGACAAATCAAATGTCGTGTTCGTCACTTGACCTTGGTTCCAAATGACGAGGGGCATCGCCAACAGTCTTCGTGTTTCTTCTAAGTGGGATCAAATCAATTTTTCTTGCTCGTTTTATCTAGGTTACGGTTTTTTTTTCGTAAATTAACGAATGTTTGTTGTGTGCCAACCAACCATATCATTTCCAAGACAAATCAATTTCTTAATTGGAAATTGCGAAGAACTGGAGTTTTTAATAAAGCAAATATTTTTCCTTTTTAAAAAATTAAAAATGTTTTTCAGCTTTAGTTTTGAATGAATACTCTGCAAAAACGCCCGCAATTATTTATATTTTTAATCAATTTTAATTACTTCTTATAATTATCCAATTGACCGGGTACTGGATATCCAAACAATAAATTTTAAACCAAATTTGTTTTATCTTAGTGCATCCTATTTATAAAAATGATTAATTACTTTAATTGATAAAATAAAACAAATTAAATTGTGATTAAATAATTAATTTTTAAGTAATTGACTCCATTGTATTAATTTTTATTTTAAATAGATTTTTGAAAATAATTTTCTAAAAATGGATAAGTTCTTGGAATAATTTCATCAAGAGGCCAGTTTTTTTCAAAGGGCCAGTCAAATCATTTATTCCAAAACAGTTTTTATCGAAATATTTGTAGTTTTCAGATTATAATTATGAATTGATATACTAGTCTTAATTATACGTAAAATGTAATCATTAATTTTTTACCTGGACACACTCTTTTACTTTTTACATATGTAAGCATTTGTTAAAACTTCCCTGAAAACTTGAATATATTATACATTTCGTGGAAATACATATAAGTAAAATTTAGACCACTAATCTTACCGAACGATGGTGGAAATATTATAAGATTTTAATCCAAATAAACCAGTTTAAAGTAATGTTCAATTACATGTAGAGCACTGCTCACGAATTTCATCTCAATACATAGGACATGGTGGTTTCAAACAAAAAGAGTAAATCTTTTCCTGGAAACCTGTAGTTTGTTTAATTTGAATATGAAGCGGAACATCCAATTCTGGTTTTGTTAAGCAATAAATGTGGATTTAAATCGATAACGAATGTACACACAATTCAAGCTTATTCTAGATTGTGAATGCGCCATAATGAGAGGATTTGTGCAAAAAGATTGAAACAAAGTATTTTCCCGAGTAAGAGTAAATTTAACAGGGGAATTTGATTTATTAGATTGTAACTGACTTGAGGGGTGACATTGTGAGATCAAATATATAAATAAAATCTAAGATAGAAAGTTACCGAAATTGTTTTCAAAAGTATTTTCTTTTAATCAACGTGTATTAGAAGTGAAAGAATTATCTTTCAAATAGGAATCCCTTAGAAATCCCAAATTAAATTGGTTAATTATTTTGAATGTGAAACGGGATACACAGAATGTATACAAAAATACATAAATACTACTTATTTTATTAAAAAGAAGCAGCAATTACTTAGATGGTCATTAAAATTCTTTTTTTGAACATTCGATATTTGTTTGACTTTTAATCAAAACTCTATTGGCTAAAATATCTCCTGTAAATTGAATTAAATAAAGCAACTAAATAAAATCTATGAATTACAAATTCAAAAGAAATTAATATTCGGGTTTTATATATATATAAATAACTACAAATATTAACTACATAGAATTTTGTTCCTCATAAGAGGTCACAAAAATGGTTCTTCCGTTTGAGGGTTAAAATTAATATTGGATTTGCAGCAAACAATTATGTTTACTTTCATGAAATTATGAAAGAGAAACTTCTAAATGTATAATTTCAGATTCAAAAACTGTAAGAACAAGAAAAAATAATTCCAACTGAAAGGTGAAAAAATACTGACTTGTTAGTTTGAATGGCACTCTAGAGTTACACGAAAGCTGCTGGCGACGGAAATCTCAATTTAGAACCTCGGTCAGACGAGAAGGATAACAACCCCCCAAACTGCTCTTTCCTTCTGCACCCCATGAGTTTTTGAGATGTTTGTGTTTCATACTTCCTTTATAAACTTGATCAGAAATCTTGGAAAAGTGAACATCTGAAATTTTAATAGAAAAGAGAAAATTTTGTTGAGTATGGGAATCGCTCTAAGGGAAATGTAAAACTTTTTTTCAATTCCACAGCAAAGCTTTTGCTTCAATCTTTGTTCCAATCATTGGCATTATTTTTAGTCTCTAAAAACTCATATTTAAGATATGACTATAAATTTACTTTTATTTGTGTGAGTAATATGTATCTCTTACTTTAAGTAAGAAATAAATATTATTCACTATATTATACATAAAATTTATTTTCTTTTTCGATATTCAGGGATGAAATTAATATTAGATTTAAATCTTTTGTTTTTATACCAAAGTGACAAGTTGATCCATATATAGGGGGCCCGAATTCATGGGACAAACTTTAAAGGATATTGTGTTAGAATCATTTATTGTATAGTAATGGATAGGCGCAAGTGACGCGAGGAGGCACAAATACAAAAAATAAGAGACGAAAGGAAAGACAAAGTGTTTATTGAAAGCTTTGTTGACAAGTGTAATGTTTTCAACAACTGTTCAAAATTGCATCCGCCAGTAGTGATACATGCTTGGACGGAGCGATGGGCGTACACGTTCTAATGTATTTCACGCATACGTGCAGCAGTTTCAGATATTCGAGCAATGAGATCCTCATCTCACAGTCGCATAAGCACAATTCTTCAGATGTCCCCATAAAAAGTAATTGAGGTTGAATAAATTGGAAGATCGGGGTGGCCAAGGGACTGGTCCACCACGCCCAATCCATCGCACTCCAAGCGTAGCATTCAGGTAAGAGCGCACTTTACCGTAAAATTCTATGATCCACCTTTCGTCTATCAGGAAACTGCGCGTGACACATTCGTAACGCAGCACTGTCGTTACCATTTGCACGGCCGTACATGTAATGCATGTCTGCTTTTTTGGCATACGTAAAGTCTTCCATCATAGACGTCAGTACCATTGCAAGTAAGGCTTTCCCATATTGAGATGCATCATGTTGAACGTCGACTAGACATCTACTCCCCCCATGGTGGCAATGTAACCAAGCGATAATTATATTTCTATTTTCTTTTATTTCTCCTGTTTGCGCCTCATCGCGTCACTTGCGCCCATACATTCCTATGCAATAAATGATTGTTACTGTGTCCTGCATCTACTATTAAAGTTTCTACCACGAATTTGGAACCACTCTGTAATATATATATATATACCTAATTTTTCTTTAGAAAATTTTCTTAATATTCCTCTTTTTGAGAGAAACATTAATATTCTCTTTTCATAATTTCATTTTACTCTAATGTCAGGTTTATCACCCCCGTTTGCTGGAAATAGGATGAACTTTTCAACATAGCTCTGTTGTTTTCTATTATGTCAAAAATTTCTGCTCTACGGGGCAGATGGATCCATAAAGTATTGCTTAACCCTAAATCGCTGGCTAATTCAGCGAAAGCTTTAGAAATCATAATAGGTCTCCAGTTTAGTCCAGAGACTCTTTTTGTATCTATATTTGTTGTGTCTCTTGACCTCCAATTTCTTTCTTCTTTGGCATTGTAGGTTTTAGAACTTTTCCACTTTTTTTTTATTTTATTATACTATATATTTATAAAGAAGAGAGATTCACTCACTCATTACGAAATTTAGAGAACTATTGGTCCTACAGACATGAAATTTTGTTGGGAGATTTTTCCTTTGTTGAACAAAGATCCACTAAGAGCGGTTTCTGAGTAAACCAAACCCCAAGGAGGGTTGGGGAAGTTTTAAACAAACATTCCCACTTTTAAACAACTAGACGTACAGGCTTTAAATTTGATAAACATAATTGTTTGGTTTAGCAAAAATCCATTAAGAGTGAGTTTTGTAAAAATCGACCCCAAGGGGTCATTATAGATGAATTAGATATACACTGGTGTGCAAAAATTAAGGACGAGACGATTTTTTTAATATAACTTTGTACAAAAGCTTTCCGAATCAACACATTTAATACCGTAAGATCCCCAATACGTAAGGACATGTGTAATGTAAACAACACTTACTAAAAGAGAAATCAGAGGGATAAAAAGAAGCTTGATTGAAAAAATAGCATGGAGCGCAATGCGACTGAAGGCCGAAACATCCCTGTGATGGGTGTCCAGCAAGAGACATCCGGTCTTTAGTAGGGGATATGATCTCCCCTGACTGCTAGGCAGGTTTCACAGCGTCTGCCCATGCTGAGAATGAGGGTGTAAATGAGTTGTTGAGGCATTGCTGCCCATTCGTCTTGCAGCGCCAATCGAAGCTCCCGAATCGTTACTGGTGGTAAGGTACGAGCTGCCAAGCGTCTGCCTAGAAAATCCCATACATGCTTGATGGGATTGAGATCCGGAGATCGTGCCGGCCAATCCATACGTTCAATATCCTCACTCTCTAAGAGCTGTTCGGCAGCTACTGTGCGATGACATGGTGCATTGTCGTCCATGAAAAGAAACTGCTTACCCATAGCGCCTCTAAAAAGACGTACATATGGCAGAAGAATCTCGTTACAATAACGGGTCCTGTTGACTGAACCTGCGTCGAAGATGTGAAGGTCTGTACGACTACCAAGCATGATGCCTCCCCAAACGAGAACACCGCGACCTCCATACCTGTCCCTTTCAATGATGTTCGAGGGATGATTGCGGCTTCCCCGCTCTCTCCAGATGAGTGTGCGATGAGAATCGCTACTCAAACTGAATCTGCTCTCATCTGTAAAGAGTACTCGTCCCCATTCATTGTCTCTCAATTCCGGTGTTCCCGGCACCACAGAGAACGCCTTCTCCGATGGGCAGACGTTAAAGGTACACACCGTACAGGGCGTCGTGCAAACAGACCACCACCGTGCAGTCTTCTGGCCACGGTAAAACGCGATATCGGTCGTCCAGTCGCCTGTGTCGCGTGTCTAGCGATTTCTCCCGCTGTCTGCCGCCTGTTTCTTCTGGCTTGTAAGACAATGTACCGGTCATCTGTGGGTGTGGTTCCTCGTGGATGACCACTACTGAACCCCCGGATAGCTGTTCCTGTAGTTTGAAATTGTCTCCAAAGTCGTTAAACGATGCTGTGAGCAATTCCGAACTCTGCAGCCACACTTGTCACACTGCGGCCTTCCTCCAACTTCCCAATGATTCGACCTCGGGTAAAAGGATCCAGATGTCGTCTAACAGATTGATTATTCGCCATTTCTCGCTGAGGCAGCAACTCGGTGTGATTTTAACTGCTATACGGCGTGCAATCTCTTTGCCAGAAATACTGATCTTACACCGACAACATGCTTTATACTACTCAGACACTCCCCCATTACGTCTACCTGCATATCTGCGCATGTGCTACCGTACATCACCTTACTTAATCTCCTGATTGGTCTTTCTGTCCGCTCTGCCTCTTCGTTCAGCTGATATGCTAATTTTTCGACTTCGTCCTTAATTTTTGCACACCAGTGTATATAGATTATCTATAGATGTATTAGATATTGATAGATTATCTATAGATGTCCTAGATATAGATAGATTATGTATAGATGTATTTGATATAGATAGATTATCTATAGGTGTATTATCTATAGATTATCTATAAATGTATTTTCTATGGATTATTTATAGATGTATTATCTATAGATTATTTGTAGATGTATTATCTATAGATGTATTAGATATCTATAAATGTATTAGATATAGAATATCTATAGATGTATTAGATATAGATTATCTATAGATGTATTAGATATAGATTATCTATAAATGTATTAGATATAGATCATCTATACATGTCTATACATGTATTAAATATAGATTATTATAGTTGTATTAGATACAGATAGATTATGTAAGAAGTCATCATACATTTTTAAAAATCCCGCTTTCTAAATATTAGACCTACAGACTTCAAATATGGTAAGCGTGTTTCTTCCGTTGAGCGGAGATACCCTAAGAGTTGGTTTTGTGAAAATATATCCCCAAGGGGGTTGCGGAGGCGTTACATTGAGATATTAGACGTAAAATTTTACAAGTTTTTAAGCAGTGAGTTACTTTGATTTATAAGTTTTAAGTACATTTATTTGATACCTGCACGTTGGTGCTTTTCCGTCTAATAATTCAAAATATAATTTAAGACTTTGACCTCATAATCTTTTTTATCCTTTCGTCTGGATTGTCATATTTTTTTATTCATCCGTGCGAAGATCGAGTACACCGGCAAGTATATATAGTGTGTATGTGTGCGTGCGTGAGTGCGCTTTTTATAAACGACATAAATTATCTGTATCTGTAAAATATTCATTTTTAAATAACTTCTAAGTAGTCAATATAAAGACAAATAAAGCATACCTTAAAATTAATAATAATTGCCAAATTTTTCGTTTGCATAGTTTAAGTAAGATATAAATATTATTCACTATACTAAATGTAAATCTGTACTTAAGTACATAAGCAGAAATTTAGGGTATCAGGTTTAACTTTACACTGCATCATTTGTCTTTAGGTTGACTACTCAAAAGTTATTTAAAAACAGATGTTTTAATAATGCATATTTTGTGTCGTTCATTTAATTAAATTTGTGTGAATATGTATTATTTTTTCTTAATTAATAGTTTCTTAACTTCAAGCGCAGGATATCAGACATAAATATTTCAGTAAACTGTTCCTAATGATCTATCCTTTTTTCCCTTATGGTAAAAATAAAAAAATCCATTTCCAATATTTTATTTTCTTTCCTGAATATTTTAATATGAAACTGCAGATAATACATCACTTACCATGCATCAACACTTATAATAGTAGGGACGATTTTAAATCTTATTAAAGCTCTTTATTGAAGCAGTGTCATACATATTTATATTTACAGAAATATAAAATAATAAATTTTTAATTATATTTGTAAATAGGGGGCGGTAGGCCTAAATTCGGCGGGATGCCGGCAGTAAAATTAACGTCGATAATACTCACGAGAGAGAAATAAAACCTTAATCCATAACAAAAATTTTTTTATTATGCTTAACATAGGTAAACAATAATAAGTTAATAATGAATTTAAAGGTAAGGTCGTTCAACCAAACGCATACCCTTTTTACACTTCGGACAGTCATATCTGGAGGAAATTAATCCTTCTTTCATAACCCAACTTAAAACAGCCTTATTTCCTTGCTCTCCAAGCAAAACAAAAAATCCTGTGGTTGCCTCGCTTTCAAGCAATTTTATTTCGCAAGCCATTCTAACAACCGGTGGAAAATCAAGCCAAAAATCGGAACAGTGGGGAAGAAAGTAAGAGCAGTGGTGAACTCGACGTGTTGCAGCAGGGTCAAGGGCGAAAATGGACGATGTCCACTTTTCACCCGATGTTTTTTGCTTGACCGGTTTTAGGGTTGCCACATGTTAGCCACCGGACTGGACAATCCGGAAGGGTTGCCATATTGTAAACTTTATCGCCAAAACTTTTGGCACCAAAGATTTTGTCGCCAAGCAGTGTGCTTGACTAGGATCCACCCAATTTTTCCATTAAAAGTGGGCAGAGGTCAGTCAGGTAATTTTATCTTGTTTTAAATAATCTCATTAACATTTGCAGAATTTGTTTTTTTGAGTTTAGATAAGATAATTTTAATTCTTACCTCCACTTCTTGAGCTTCTGCTTGTAGATCGATGGTTACGTCAAGTGCATCTTTGAGGTCTGTTTCCTCGGGTAAGTTAAAATACGCACATTTAAGTTGGCTTATTTCTTCTATAATCTCTTTGACGGTACTTAATTTATTGTTCAAAACTATGAAGTCCACGTTTTCGTCATTGGACAACTGGAACATATTTAGGAAATTTGCACATTTCGCGATATTTTTTTTTGCAAGTGCCTCGTTGTCTATTAAGGGAAACTAGCGACATTTTAAAACGCTGTCTCTCCATTTAAGACAGACCAATGTAAATAGGGGGCGGTAGGCCTAAATTTGGCGGGATGCCGGCAATAAAATTAATGTCGATAATACTCACGAGAGAGAATTAAAACCTTAATCCATAACAAAAAAATATTTATTATGCTTAACATAGGTAAACAATAATAATGAATTTAAAGGTAAGTAGTATTAGACAAAGAGGCACTTTAAGCAATGAAACACATTCTACGACGGGATGACTGGGAGAGTACGTCCGCTCGGTATGAGAAAACTCGTAGAAGTGATGAGTTGTAGGGGGAGCGACCAGCGACAATAGCGGGGGTGTACAAGGTACAAACAATATTCAATGCAATAATATTTTGGTTACACAGAAATTAAATAAGCCTAAAAACTGTGGTAAATTCTAAGCCGAATATTTAGAACAAAAATTTCCACTTAATTTATTTTAAAAGAATTATTTTTGTAATGAATCTCCTTATGCATAATCATTCTTTTTGTCCACTTACTGTGATACATATTTTAACTAAATGTTTTTCTTTTGATTCTGTCAGCTTTAAACATTTTTAATCTTAAGCTTTAAGACTGACTGACTTGATTAAAAAAGCAAACTACAAAGTACTTTTTTTATATTTATTGCTTGACATAGGTTTTCTTCATACATTCAATTTTAAATAAAATAGCTTTTTGACATTGTTGGTTTTTATATAATATATGTAATCTTTTTATTTTTTTTGCTTTTTAATATTAATATGTTTAAAAAGCACTCGGTGCGCGAAATGGAAACCAACCAATTTTTATATTAAATATTTAAAATGTAGGCAATTAAAGAATATAATTTTTAAATTGAAGTTAGGATATTAATTTACAAAAAAAATATTAAACTCTTTTCAAGTTTCCTGATTTTTTTTCCATTTCATTTTTAAATTTCTTCTATTACTGCCCACAAATGGCAATATTATTAATTTCATGAAAATAATAAATAAGGTATAATTGTTTATCAATTCTATGATTTTTTTCACAATATATAAATATATATATATATATATATATATACACTCATGTCCATAAATTAAGGATAATTCAGAATCACACGGAAATTGAACTCTAAAATAAAAATTTCACCTGTAGAATTATCACACACATCTTGAATAAGAATATGCAAACTTCAGGATACCACCAGATGGCATGGATAGTACGTCACAATGACGAGAGTGTAAGAAAGGGGTATACAAGGAATAGTGGCAAAGAAGTAAAATTGTTCACTAGCGCTTTAAAATCCTTTCAGTGCAATAACCGCGTAGTTATGGAACAAAGGAAGCATTTGGATGATTTTTGACGTGGTAGAATTATTGGACGACTGGAATGTGGACGTAACCGGCTGGAAGTAACCGAGGAACTTGGAATCGCCTAGAGTGTCATCTCCAGGTTTTGGCAACGATTCCAAAATGATGGTAATGTGAATAGATGTTACAGCACAGATCTCACCCGAGTTACAACGCCGAATGAGGACCAATATTTGGCAGTTACTGCCAAAAAAAGACGGAGCACAGCATCAGACCTGTCTCGTCAGCTCTCTTCAGCTACCGGTACGACAGTTTCAAGGCAGACCGTGTACAGACGCTTAGGGACATTGGTCTATATGCTCGTAGGCCTGTCAGATGTGTTCCACTTACCACAGTAGAGAGCATGCATTGTGGACACCCCAACAGTGGTCTTGTGTGATGTTCTCCGACGAGTCCAGGTTTAGTTTACAGTCTGATTCTCGCCGGACTTTAATATGGAGAGTGCCATGTACCCGTTACCACCAAGAGAACACCATTGAAAACGACACCGTTACTGCGGTGCAGGATGGCTCGTTTGGGGAAGAATTATTCTTGGTTCCAGAACTGACCTGCATGTTCAGAGTGTAACGATGGCAATCCACATCTATTGGAATGTCGTTCTGGAACAACATGTACGTTTGTTTCGGGGCGCCATGGGTGTTGAATTTCTGTTTATGGATGACAACGCCCGTCCCTACCGTGCAAACATTGCAGACGAATGCCTTCAATCGGAGGACATCACCCGTATTGATTGGCCAGCATACTCACCAGACTTGAATCCAATAGAGCATGTGTGGGATATGCTTGGCCGACGAATTGCAGCACGTCAATCCCTTCCCACCTGTCAACCAGAACTTCGGAGGGCATTGCTTGATGAGTGGTGTAATATTCCCCACGATCAGATTGATAATTTGATACTCAGCATGCCTAGGCGTTGTACGGTCTGTATTGCATCTTCTGGGAGACATACTCCATATTAACCATCATACTAACCATGTTATACTGTTTTTTGTAAATAGGTTCTTTTTGAAATTTTCTCCAGGGAGTAAAAATCGCAATTTTTATTAATTGTGTCAAACATATAGCATTTTTTGCTCTTTACCTTTTGTTTAATAGACGTTACAAATAAGTCACATTTGTTTTGCTTCTGTCTCTTTCTTTGCCTGAACTTCATTATCCTTAATTTATGGACATGTATATATATATATATATATATATATATATATATAAAAACTTAAGCCGGTGTTGGTGTATTCGTTTGTTTACACACAGCCACGGAATTCCTTTTCAGAGTGGACGTTTTTTTTATTTTGATATGAAACATCAAAGACGTTACGACTACACAGTAAGTTCACGAACAAATAAAACACAAGAGATAAAAGAGCTGCAGTTATTTATACATATTTAAGACGACGAGTTGAGGGCAAAGCATACGGTGACATTTTTACATGGTGAAGATGAGCAGACAAAGAGAGCGATCACACAATCAGCAGCTGCCCGTTAGCTACATGATTACAGAAAGAAGAGAGTGCGCTTTCCAGAGACATCGGTATTTATACCCGGTGGTAAATTCCGCATGACTATTTTGCAATAAGAACTATGATTGGTTAAAATGGGTGGGACAGGGATTTCTGATAATAGTTGATTACGATTAAGATTAAATTACTGGGAATTAGTACATATATGTTTGTATATATATGAATATATATATGTATATTTATATACATATATACATATATATATATATGAGTGTGTCCGTTATTTAAATACTTCAAAAAAGGAGACTTCGTAAGTTATTTACTTTAATATAGAAAAAAGGACTTTATAGGACGGTCATACAGGTAAAAAAAGAGAATATAAGGCTATCTGCCTTTACATTATTAGATTTAAAACATCACGCGTGTTGGCGGTTTTTTCATCTCGCTTTCACGGCGGCGGGAAGAGAACTGTCTCGCAATCTCGGGTGACCGCCTCAAACCACTTCACTTCATTCATGGCTTCAGAAGTAGTCTGTGAGTAGCTGACATCCATATATATATCTATGTGTGTGTATATATATATGTGTGTATATATATATAAATATATATATATATATAAATATATATAAATATATATATAAATATATATATAAATATATATATAAATATATATATAAATATATATATATATATATATATATATATATATATATATATATATATATATATATATATATATATATATATATATATATATATGGGAAAATTAATACAACCTAAGGATGATAAATTCATCATTTAACAAGATGAAGGATGAAATATTTAAAATATATTAAACATCAAAGGTCAACGTCTTTCTCTTATGTCTAGCGCTTAGCGTCACTAATGTCCATCTGCGTCATTTCCCGTGTGTCCTTTAGTCGGACATTCCTGGCGGGGTGTGATGTCAATGTGGACTGCTCCATTCTAAGTAACAGGAGGAGGGTGATGTGACAGTGCACATATCCAACCCTACATCAGCTCATGACCGGGAAGGCGACCTCACCTGATTATATACAATGATACAATTATACAGATATATAGTAAAAAAATATTAAAAATATACACAGTTACCACTTTACAGTAGATAAAAGTAACATTACGTTGTTCCTGGAATTGAGCTGTAATCTCATCTTTAAGAAAATGGACAATCTCAATATGTCCTGGCAAGACTTCTTCTTGGTGCCGAAAAGGAGTTCAAATGGAGTCATCTTGATGCTTCTTTGAAAAGTTGAGTTCAGGATTTCTTGCAGGTGGGGTACGTGAGAGTACCATTTCTCAGGATCGTCGACAGAAAATTTTGAAAGCACAGCAATAATGGTGGAATTTCGTTTTTCAGAGTTTGGCCATTAGATCTTGGGAGACCAGTTGTAATGGAGATATGAAGGATGTTTTTGCTTATTACAGTAATCTTCAAATGCGGATCCTTTATCAGTGATAATCCTAGAGGGGTTTCCGAAGACATGTCTTTGGTTTTCTAATCGATTTAAGGCTTCTGCAGCGTCCGTAGATCTAGTGGGATAAAGGCATGTAAATTTATTGAATGCGTCTATCGCTGCAAAAACGTGCTTATATTTCTCAGAAGTTGTCGTTAGGGGACCTAAATGATCTAGATGAAATGTATGAAGTGGTAAATCGGTTTTTTTTCTATCGGGTTAAGCATGCCATTTTGTTTAATTACGTCACAACTGATTATGAGATCATAATTTGTAAAAGATTTTGGTACAACAGAAATACTAACAGGAAAAATCTGATCATCGATGGTAATTTCAGAATCAAACTTCCTATTACAATAATTCGTGAAAAACCAAAGCCTGTTAATAAAGTATTGGTTTGTTTCAGTGGTGGTGCATCTATATTTATGTAAGTCGAATTTCTTAGTATAGTTAAATTTCTGCCTGTGTCTACTAATCCGTTAAGTTTACGGCCAAACATTGTTACGTCTTTACACATATTAATGGGAGAAGGCAATTCATGCACAGCATTTACAACAAAAAGGTCGTGTAGAAGTGTTATTTAAACTAGCTCGTAGGCATTCAAATGATTTGTGACCATAAAGATTACATGAGAGGCATCTGAGGCCACGTGAATGATTAGGGCACGATTTTTATAGTTAACCTATATCATTTCAATTAAAACAACGTTGGGGATTTTTAGCTGCGTCAGAAACGTTAAATTTTGTGGGTTTTCTTTGGAAGCTTTGTTGTTCAGAACCGCGTCCTCGGCTGTCATATGAATAACGAAAATTTGGTGAATTAGAGTTATGTATTCATATGTTTTTAATGACAGTTTCATAGGTACGTAATTTCTGCTTAAATTCAGAAAATGAGATTGCACCATAGAGGATTATTTTATCTGAACGAGGTCTACCAATTCCATTAATGACGTACTGGATAATTGATGCTTCGTCAATATTTGAATCACATTTATTTGCTAATTAACTCATGGAGTTAAAATATTGCATTAAAAAAATTTGGTTTTATGCTTTTTTCTAATTCACGGTGAATTTCTATGGAAGTAACTGAATCCGAAAATTCTTGAATTAAAGCTTTATTAAATGACTCGAATGTATTTAAATTTCTTTGTGAAAAAAGAGTGATTTAGCATTTCCCCTTGCTAGACGTTTTGCGAAAATTAATTTTTGAAAAGAACTGATAGCTGGGAATAATTCAAAATTTTCTTCAATATCACGAAAGAAACTATTTACAGAATAAAAATCTCCACTAGTAAATTTTCTACTCTTAGCCGAAATATCGTGTAATAAAGTCCAAAACTGGGTATTCATTCATCTCTGTAAAAAAGCATCATTTGAATGGGGAGGAAAAGTATTTTGTGTACAAAGAGATGAAACGTTTTGATGTGCCGGCGTGAAAGAATATCCTTGAAAGCTGGGTAGGGTTGCGTTGCAGACCAGATGCTGAAAAGGGGAGTGTTGGCTTGTTCCCTGCTGTAAAAAATTCCTGTCTAACGAAGGGTGATCTTTTACTGTTCGTTTTAGAAACGTGGATTGATTCTCAGTGAAAGTTACTTTCTCGCTTTCAGAAAGAGATGCCTCCGAATTAATTAATGTTAGTAGGAATTCTTCTAAGTTCATCAAAGCTGTAAATATACTGTTGCATAAATTTTGCTCGTTTGTTTCTAGGTATAAAAGCCATAAATTAGCGACTGAAATGAAATCAGGCAATGAGAATTCGGTTAAAATTTTTTCTTTGTGTTAAACTCTTTAGGAAATGTGGAAAAATTTCTTATTTTATTTCGCGAAGAACGGTCATATTCGGTGAATTTTAATATAGAATTTAATCTTTTTACAGCACGAGTTGTACCACATTTCAACGAATTGGCATTTATGGAGATATCGCCTAATTTAATATTGTTACAGGACATCTTAATAAACAAAATTAATTACTTTGAAAATTTATAGACGGTGCAAGGTTGTAATCAAAATTTCCCTATCACACTCTGAGTTAAAACTACTGAATACAGTAATTTGAACCCAAAATAAACAAACAAAAAATACGTTTAATTAAATTTTGCCGACCTGAGGTTGGGGAGCAGTCCGTACAATGAATCCAGAACCAACTGAGGCACTATATGAATTCAAGAAAAAGAAAATCCAACAGCAACAATTTGTTTTTACACTTTTAGCACTGTAGCGTCCATTGAAGAAAAATATTAACGCGTCTTAAAAAAATTTTCCTCGTCTAGAGGATATATTCCTTAATATGCAAGAGAAAAGTCGAGCCCCGAAAATATGGGAAAATGTCTACAACCTAAGGATGAGGAATGCTTCATTTAAGAAAATGAAAGATCAAATTCTTCCTGTTACTATTTCTGTTGTACGAAATTCTTGTACAAATTATGACCTCATAATCGGTTGTGACGTAATTAAGCAGGTACATCTAAATGTATCGGCTACAGGCGTAAAATTTTCACAAATTTTAAGACCCTCTGAGAGTGCAAATGAAAATTTAATCATGACGATTTCTGACGATTCACTCACATTTGATATCGGTTCAAATGTTTCTCAACATAATCGAGCTGAAGTCGAACTACTTCTATCGATATACACGCCTAAAAAACAAAAACTGTAAACTTTGAGCTTGATATCGCTCTTACCGACGACGAACCGAAATTTCATAAGCCCCGACGTTTGCCATTTGCCGAACGTGATATAGTGGACCCTCAAGTTGATAAATGGGTTGAAAATAGAATTGTTGAGCCATGTTCATCCCTTTACGCTAGTCAAGTGGTGGTAGTAAAGAAAAAAGACGGGAAATCAAGAGTTTGCTTTGATTATAGACGCTTAAACCGCAAACTTATTAAAGATAACTATCATCTTCCTTAATTGACGATATTTTAGATTGTCTCCAAAATGCTAAAATATTTACTACTTTAGATCTAAAAAATGGATTTTTCCATGTCGCGGTAAATAAAAGGAGCCATAAATTTACTAGTTTTGGTACTCACAATGGTCAGTA
Organism: Trichonephila clavipes; assembly: GCA_019973935.1. Lineage (NCBI taxonomy): Eukaryota > Metazoa > Arthropoda > Arachnida > Araneae > Nephilidae > Trichonephila > Trichonephila clavipes. Next base: position 320,554 of record BMAU01017921.1, read on the forward strand.
TCTATTTAGACCAGAGGTTCCCAAACTTTTTTGTCTCATAGACCCCTTTGCCATGTTTTTTCGGTTTCGGGTAGACCCCTTGTGATGTTCCTCCCCTTGGAAGTACATCTCTCGAAGCATCAGCGTGAGCTAGAGGTGTAGAATCAGCGAAAGAACTAGGATCAAACATTATCTTAATATGACTTTATTAAGATATTCAACTTAAACCCCTTTAACAAATTCAATTATAATAATTAATATGAGAGAATCTACGATGACGCAATACGCAACACACAATATATATATTTATAATAAGATATAATCCAATTCAGACCTATATCAATAAGCAAACCGCCTAATCTTCGATTCTAATATTAAATAATCAATCCTACCTTATTACAGCTTGTAGAAGTGATCACTCTTGTCTTTAGATGCGATGGGACGCAACTTTACTAATAATATGAATCCACGTCACGCAGAACTTATTCAAACTTGAAACAATGAAATGCAGTAACTACCAACTGCCACAACTCACATCAATTGTCTAACATTCCTTTACATTGCTATCCCGCTTACTCTAAGATCCGTTATTTAAAGTCCGTTTATTTGCATCTTTACTTCACATTTCGATTCTTGGATTTGGTTGGAAAAGAGTTGCCATTAATTCTGGCCCAAAGAAACTAAAGGACTTGTTAAAGAAAAGACGCGTAAAACGTCACACCCTGCTTACCTAATATTGAATTTTTTACAAATTTCTCAACTTAAATGTATTTTTGACAGCTGGTACTGCTCTTCTTACTTTAAAAGAATTAAATTTGTAATTGTAGTGAAGTATAGCATTTAAAACTTAAGAGGCGCATGTTAATAAATTAAATTAAAATTAGAATAAATTAATTTAATACATAAAACAAACAAATGTTCTTAATGAGAGGGATGAATGGTGCTTCAATAACAAACTTTCAACATTTAATATCAATCTAGTCAGGTTTAACACAAAATCTCCTTTGTTATGAAGTGTCCAGTCCACCCCCCTTCATTTTTTTTTTAGATTGGCTAACTCAATTTATCCCTTTTACTAGGAAAGGCAATTAAAACTTTCTCACGATATTCCATAATTCACGACAAATTCCATTGCTAAGCTTTATTTTAAGATCGTTAGGGCTTATATATTCTGATCAGTTTTTGTGGCCGCGGTAGCCGAGTGGTATAGGTATTGGACCGTGGCTTGCTTTGTCATGGGTTCGAGCCCAGTACCACTAAAGACCCGCCGTGTAGGGCAGCGATGCACGTTAAATCTGTCAAGAGCTGAAACGTCCTCCCGTTGGTGTGGTGTGGTAGTTAGGAGAGGGGGTGCCAACTCAGGTGTCGTCCACATCACTTGACCATGGTTCAAAATTACGTGGTCCGTCGCCAAAAGCCCTCGTGTAGCTGAACAGTGCGACGTTAATGTTCAATCTGATCAGTTTTTATTGTAATGTGTTTTTTTCAACGTGACTATATGAATTCTCTCATAGTCTACTGTTGCAATACAATAAAAAAAAGCAATATCAAACCTAGTTTCAAAATCTGATTAAAGGGCATTTAAATGTTGAAAGTAAGTTAAAATGTTCTGACAGATTGTTTGTGACAAATTGAAAAAATTCGTGATGTCCAATATTATATTTCTTTATTTTAATTCTGGATAGAAATGCTGAAATGGTCCTAGTCTTAATAAAATTTATACTGTCACCTAGTAACCACAAATTAATCTCACTAAATTTAGTAAATAAGTCAGTTAAATTGGTGAAATCTAGTTTCCACTAAATCAATTTTTTTAAAAGAATTATGTCATGATCTGGTTTAATGAGAGCCACTGTTATATAGACTCCCATTTACACCTCATAGACTCCCAAATTATTTTTTCGCTGGCGTGGACCCCTTGAAGTTCGTCCTAGACCCCTGGGGGTCTATAGGCCACTTTGGGAATCACTGATTTAAACGAATGCCTTTTGGACTAAGTACTTGTCCTTCCACTTTTATGTGGTACATAAATGCTATTTTCTAACATCTGATTTCTAAAAGTATTATTCTCCCATATATATATGGATGATGTTGTTATTCCCGCTGCTAATGAGTCCGAAGCCCTTGAATATCCAAAAATTGTTCTCGAGATAGCTTGTGATTTAGGACTTGAAATTAATTTTTAAAAATGTCAATTTTTACATAATAAAATTAAGTTTCTTGGCCATATTTTAGAATACGGTACATTATTTCCTTCCCCTTTAAAAACTAAAGCTGTTAATAATTATCCAGATCTTAAAAATATTAAAGACGTTCGCCGATTTCTTGGTCTTACTGGCTATTTTTTAGAAAGTTTGTATCCTCATATTCGACCATAGCAAAACCTTTGAGTGACCTCCTTCGTAAGGACTCCCCTTTCCAATTTTATGCTGAACAACAGACAGCATTTCAAAAATTAAAATACTTACTTTCCCAACAACCCGTTTTAAGTATTTTTAACCAAAATTCTCCCACTGAGATTCACACTGACGCGTCAATCGATGGTTTGGGTGCAGTCCTACTCCAAAAATCCATACATGACAACCAGTTTCACCCTGTATTCTACATGTCAAAAAAGACATCAGACCATGAACGAAAGTACACTAGTTTTGAACTAGAAGTCCTTGCAATGGTCGAAGCACTTAAAAAGTTTCGCATCTATGTACTAGGAACATCATTCAAAATTATTACTGACTGTGATACCCTAGTCAAAACACTAAGTAAAAAAGAGCGTAACCCCTAGATAGCCAGATGGGCACTTTATCTCCAAGAATTTAACTATAGGCTCAAAGATTCCTCGTGTGGATGCTCTCAGTCGACCTCCACATTGTATGCTAATCCAAAATAGTGTCCATCTTCAATTTCTCAAAGCACAACAGGCTGATGACCAAATAACAGCGATAAAGACGCTTCTAGAAACAACGCCGCATAATAACTATATAGTAAAAAACAAACTTGTGTACAAAACAGTCAATGGCACCGATTTACTAGTGGTACCTGACGAAATGCAGGCTAACATCATTTAAACTGCACGCAGCCATTTTGCTGTTCTACGCACACAAGATTTAGTTAGCAAAGACTTTTACATCCCACGACTTAAAGACAAAGTTGAAAAAGGCATTCAAAACTGTGTTACATGCATTCTCACAAACCGGAAACGTAGTGAACAAGATGGCATGTTTAACTCGATAGAAAAAAACGATTTACTACTCCATACATTTCATCTAGATCATTTGGGTTCTCTAGCGACAACTTCTAAGAAATATAAGCACGTTTTTGCAGCGATAGACGCATTCAATAAATTTACATGGCTGTGTATCCCACTAGATCTACGGACGCTGCAGAAGCCATAAATCGATTAGAAAACCAAAGACATGTCTTCGGAAACCCCGCTAGGATTATCACTGATAAAGGATCCGCATTTGAAGATTACTATAATAAGCAAAAACATCCTTCATATCTCCGTTACAACTGGTCTCCCAAGATCTAATGGCCAAACTCTGAAAAACGAAATTCCACCATCATTGCTGTGCTTTCAAAATTTTCTGTCGACGATCCTGAGAAATGGTACTCTCACGTACCCCACCTGCAAGAAATCCTGAACTCAACTTTTCAAAGAAGCATCAAGATGACTCCATTTGAACTACTTTTCGGCACCAAGAAGTCTTGCCAGGACATTGAGATTGTCCATTTTCTTAAAGATGAGATTACAGTTCAATTCCAGGAACAACGTAGTGCTCTCCCGCACGTACAATCTCCGGCGCAGACAAACTCATAATTATCAACTACACAACCTAGTAGCAATTAAACGCACTCAGTTTGGTCCAGGCTTGAAACTTAAGCAAAAATACCTCGGACCATACAAAGTTACAAAAGTCAAGCACAATTACACTTATGACGAAGAAAAGTGTGATTTCGTCGGGGGACCTCAAAAACGTCTACTTGTGCAGAATTCATGAAACTCTGGACAAACCAAATTAACTCTACTTGATTTCTTAATTAAAAACTATTCACAATTTTTCTTCCTGTGAAAGACTTTCGTTATGGACATTATCAACAGACTTTTTTATTTATTTATTTTTTATTCCATTTTTATTGAATGACTCTAACATTTTCTTATTTCATTTTAGTACAAATTTGAGTATTGAGAAGTACGAGTATCTTGCTTGAATATGTTCCGGTTCCTTATTCCAGATTCTTATTTTAGCCTTAATCTTATATGTATTGTTAACAAAATTTGTTTTACTTCAGTGGTAATGTATGAATTTTTTCCTATTTATCAATTATTACTTTAAATTTGCTCATATTTCAGTATTTTTGTAATTATTCTTAGATGATATTTTCGTATTGTGTATAATTATTTTATCTACTGTGTGTAACTCTGTGTACATTTTTAATATTTTATCTATATATATAAAGGAGAAAAGTGACTCACTGACTAAATCACGATATCTCCAGAACTATTAAACCCACAGACTTGAGATTTGGTAGGTAGGTTCCCTTCATGGAGTAGACGTCAGCTAAGAACGGATTTTGCAAAGTTCGAACCCCAAGGGGCGTTACGGAGGTTTATGGGGCGTCATAGATAATTATTTTCATTACTAAACTATTAGATGTACAGTCGTGAAACTTGGTACACAGATTTTTCTTTCATAAAGTAGAGATTCCCTACATAATGATTTTTACAAAAATCGACCTCCAAGGGGCGTTGAGGGCGTTCAAGGGGCGTTATACATAATTATTTCCATTTTTAAACTATTAGACGTACAGTCTTGAAATTTAGTATAAGCGGATTCCTTTCATAGAGTACACATCCTCTACAGAATGGGTTTTGGGAAAATCGTCTCCCAAGTGGCGTTGTAGTGAATTAAGTGGCGTTATAGGCAATTAACTTCTTTTTTAATCTATTAGGCGTAAAATGTCGAAATTTAGTAATCTGATTCCATTCCTTGAGTAGAGATCCGCATAAGATGGGTTTTGTGAAAATCGTTTGCTAAGTGGCGTTGCGGGGGCTTAAGAGGCGTTATACATACTTATTTCCATTTTTAAAATATTAGACGTACAGTTTTGAAATTTTGTAAGCGGATTCCTTTCATAGAGTACAGATCCGCTGCAAAATGGGTTTTGAGAAAATCGACCCCAAGTGGCGTTGTGGAGAATTAAGTGGCGTTATAGGCAATTAACTTCTTTTTTAATCTATTAGACGTAAAACCTTGAAATTAAGTAAGCAAATTCCATTCACTGAGTAGAGATCTGTCATAAGATGAGCTCTGGGAAAATCGTTTCCTAAGTGGCGTTGCGGGGGCTTAAGGGGCGTTATAGATAATTATTTCCATTTTTAAACTATTAGACGTACAGTCTTGAAATTTGGTAAGCGAATTTCTTTCATGGTGTAGAGATCCACTACAAAATAGTTTTGGGTAAAATTGATCCTCAAGGCTCACTGAGGGGGATTAAGGAGCGTAATAGATAAATATTTCCGCTTTTCAACTAATAGAACCACCTGCTTGAAAATTAGAAGGCATGTTCAAATCATTAAAGTTCCTTTTACAAAGATTTTTGCGGAAACGGACCCCCATAGGAAAGGGGTTGCGAGGGATTAAGGCGTGTTATAGAAAAATTCCTGTTTTTGAATTTAACTCATTTACTTGAAATTTGTTGAGCACTTTTCTTTAGTTGAATAGAGTTCCACTAAGAATGGATTTTGCGGAAATCAACTCCAGGGGGAAGCGGGGAGAGCTATTGGGGCGTATTGATAGACAAAATTCCCGTTTTTTAACTGCTAAGACTATAATAATAAAATTTGATTTGCATGCTTCTTTTGTTGAGTTGGAATCCGCTAAGAATGCTGTCAACGAGGTATTGATGATAAAAATTTCGTTTTGTCTCTGTTAGTTTTAGACTTGAAATTTAGCACGCATGTTTATTTTATGGAGTAGAGATCCACTGAAAGTTGCTTTGGTGGAAATCCACTTGATTATTAGGTTAAGTGAGCGAAAAAAATCTTTCTACTTCTATTTTAGATATAATAGAAATAAGATATTATAATTTATGTTCTTTTTATATCAAGGGGTGAAAGTGTAACAGCTATAAATATATTTTTCAATTCAATGGAATTCTTATTTCTAGATATCAATAATTCATATATATGTAAACAGTATACATATATACAACATCGTGAAATACCCAGTGAAGCGGGTAGGTAACGGCTAGTCACTATATATCTGTACCATTTTATCATTGCATATAATCAGGCGAGGTCGCCTTCCCAGTCATGATGGCCGATATAGGGTTGAATATGTGCAATGTGACTTCCCCTCCTCCTGTTATTTAGAGTGGAGCAGTCCACACTGACGTCACACCCCGCCAGGAATGTCCGACTAAAGGACACACGGGAAATGACGCAGACGGACGTTATAGACGCTAAGCTCTAGACGTAGCAGAAAGACGTTCTCCTTTGCTGTTTAATATATTTTAAATATTTCATCCTTCATCTTGTTAAATAAAGCATTTATCATCCTTAGGTTGTAGTAATTTCCTATATATATATATATATATATATATAATGTTGCGAATTCTGCGTAAAATAGTAATAATAATTTTTATTTGGATGTATGAAGCATTTATATTACTCTATGTTATAATTATTTTGTTACATTCACAGGCAACGCCGTCGTTATAATGGTGTTATAATGGGGATTTAATGGGAACTTATCGAAATCTTGACGATAGAGACAAGGTAGCATCATTTTGGCTACCAAGTTGGCGGCCAATTTCGCGACATTGGCGATCGTGTTGGCAAGTTCGGGACCCTCTGGATTCTTCTAGAAATTTGTAGAGAAATACACTAATTCCACGATCTGTGACGCAAGCGGATTTTTCTCGAAGTTTCGCCGGGTCTATAAATAGAGCGATGCTCGCCGAAACGAGTCAGTCTTTCAACAGCAATGTTCGTAAGGAAGGAGTTTTCTTCGCTAACGTGGTTAGCGGAGTCTTCTCCCCCCACCTCACCCCACTTGAAAATGAAACAGCAAAATGAATCGAAAATAATAATTCTAGCAAGGAAATCCATGGAATCGAAAAAGATGAAAACTCTACTGGTCTAGCTCAAGTAATTGAACTAGTTAGTTTAATTTCTAAGATATTAATTAAGATAAATACTGCAAATTATTAAAAAACTCAAATGTGCTGAAGATGATAATACTAAAACCTTTCTTCTTGTCGAAGCTTTGCTTGATAAGAAATAATTGTAGATTCTCTTTTTAGATGCTTTAAATTTTTCAATATTTTCTAATAATTATTTTTAAATTAATTTCTATTAACCTATATCCATTGCCTACTCTTCCTTAAAATTTCTATGTACAACTTTTTCCCCATGCTCACTCCCAACATCCAATGAGAAGCCTCGGTACTCCAGTCTGCTCCTGCCACCCCATTGGTCCTTGCATCCAAAACCCCGTCCAGTACCATCAACCATGCTACAACACCAAGCCAAATCTAGTTCCAGATAGAGGACGGAGGGATTTGTCTTATCCCAGTTCCTTAAAGAATGTAGCATCTGTAGCATCTAAAACGAGTCAGTCTTGTTTCAACCAGGGATTGGTAGACTTGCCTTGACCGTGATTACCGCTTAGCTCGGCTATGCTTGTGAATAATATTTTACATACGTGTATTTTAAACACTGATAATTGTATTTGAGTGCTGTTGAAGGTGTTAAGACCTAAGATTTATTCTGTGAATATTGCTGTTGAATCCTTATTTTTACTTAAAAGACTGGAATTTCGATAACAAATTATCACCGCTCTTAAAAAAAACTGCCTTGTACTTTGTGACTGATTTGCGTAAAGTCCTTGAGCCCCGATCAATGTAACAATATATAAGCTCTGCAATTTTTAAAAAAATTCATTTTTACTCTATTCTATATCTAATTATTTACAATAAACTTCTTTGAATTTATTAAATTATTTTTATACCTTTCTACATTACTACTTTAAAATGTATTTGTTCATTCATCTCATGCGCTGTAATCTTAGTCATTTGATATTCAATTCATAAAAATTATTAGGATCTTTTTTCAGCCTTATTAGCCAAAGATGGAAAGTAGACTAACCTTTAATACCTAATTTAGGCTGTCTAAAAGCAGTCCTCGGTCTACTATGTTTATTGTGTGTGTGTGGTAGAGCATCTATTTTAGATTTACTGGTATTCCCCCCCCTCTTTTATTTTTGGTGTTTTTAATGTATTTTATCCTATATTATACGATGAATTTTTATTTATCGTTGTTTTTCCAAATACAAAACTCTTCAATTTGAATTTCCGTTTTCAATATACACTCTGTCGCAAAAATATATGCACCCAGAAGAAATCAAGCTACAATCACGAAACTCGGCAAGAATGTAGTCTGGTAAGAGATATGCAAATGATTAAAATTTCGAAGCCAATGAGACAAGACTAGTGTGCTATGCGCATATTAGTTGCGCAACTGGGGAGAGTTTAAAAGCATGAGTACGAGCGCCGTACGGCTATCCAAACGAATCTGATGACTTTGATAGACGATATTGAGACTTAGGATGCCTCTAAGACGTAACCGGCGGCGGTACGAGCAGCTGACGGACTTTGATAGGGGCCGTATAATAGGCCTCAGAGAAGCAGGTTGGTCGAATAGACGTATCGGCCGCCACCTCGGTCGGAGCGATATGGTAGTTGCTCGGTGTTGGCAACAGTGGATTACAGAAGGTAGAGTGTACCGTCGCGGAGGGTCAGGACGTCCCAGGAACACAAATGATCGCGAGGATCGTGCAATCAGAAGAGTGGCCACTTCGGCACCAACAACGTCGCTAGCATCGATTCAACGCCACTTACCTCCTTCCAGACATCCAGTGCCATCAAGAGAAACCATAAGGAGACGACTGACCGAAGTTGGCTTGAGGAGCCGACGTCCGCTAAGACGCTTACCACTGACCCCACATCATAGGCAGTGTCGACTGGATTTTTGCCGACCTCGGGCAACTTGGAGTGTGACAGACTGGAGACGTGTCATCTTCAGTGATGAATCCCGATTAAGTCTCGGCGCTGATGACCACCGCACACGTGTCTGGAGGCGCACCGGCCAGCGGTCCGATCCGGCATTTATTGTCGAGCGACATACAGCAATTTCACAAGGTGTGACAGTGTGGGGAGCAATTTCTTGGGACACACGATCATCTTTAGTGGTCCTTCAAGGCACTTTGACAGCTCGCAGATACGTGGACGATATTTTAACGCCAATTGTGCTACCCATGCTATCAAGTCGCCCAGGTGCCATTTATCAACAGGATAATGCTCGTCCACATACTGCGCGACTCTCCCAACAATGTCTTCAAGGATATGACGTCCTACCATGGCCTACCAGGTCACCAGATCTTTCGCCAATAGAGCATGTCTGGGACGCGCTGGGAAGGCAACTGCAGCCGTCCCGAGGTACAGGAGAATTAACTGCGCAGATGCAAAGACTATGGCAGGATCTTCCACAGGGGTCATAAGTGATCTAATTGAATCGATGCCACGCCGAATTTCGGCTTGTATAGCTGCCAGAGGTGGCTTTACTACTTACTGATTTTTAACCTTTTGCAAGCTGTAACCGCTTAATAAAATGATATTTTGTTCTGAATTTTTAATCATTTGTTTATTTTCATATACACTACATGCATACCAAATTTCGTGAATGTAGCTCAATTTCTTCTGGGTGCATATATTTTTTGCGACAGAGTGTATATATATATATATATATATATATATATATATATATATATATTGCTAAAAGAGCACATTCCAGAGAGAGAGAGAGAACGCTGAATAATATTTTTCTTACATAATAAATATGCGTAAGTGAAAAATTGACGAAAGAAAAACGTTCCCATTGTTATGTATGCTTAAACAAAACTTTAACAGCTGAAAGGAAATTTATGCCGGAATCGATTGCAACTGTACGTAATTCTTTTCAGAATGTGCTCCCACAAACATATAGGCAAACCAACTTATATGTCAAAATAGGCTCCTTTACTCTTTGAAAATTAATACTAAGAACTGTGTTTAATGTGAAAGTCCAAAAATATGCGCTTCAGAAATTGCATTACATGAAATTATGGTTTCATACAAAGCATTATTAAGCTTATGCTATTATTCAGTGTTAATTATATGAATAAGTATACTTCATGTAGTGTATTTATATATTTGAAAAAGAAACAATTTTAGCTACATTTTTTTTTTCTTTATTAGAAGGGAAATTTACTTAAATAAAAGTATTATCGACATTCGTTACTTAAAAATTCAATTCGCTTTCAAAAAACGATGTGTTGCTTTTTTTTATTGGATATTTATAATATTACTACTACTTTTTGAGTGCATTCAAGAAAATAAACATATAGCCGTAAATTTATTTTTTTTTGAAAAAAAATGCTTATTTATAATATTACTAACTCTTTAGACTTCAAAAACATTCATTAAAAATTAATATTTCATAGAAAAGGTTTACGTCCAATTGTATTACACATTTACAGTGGTGAGCAAAACTTACTCAACAATGTAAATTTTAAGCGGATGGCCATGAAATCGCAGAAAAAAAGGGGGGTTATTAATATCAGTACAATAAACTCACACAATTCAGTTGAAAGATGATGCATATGCATATGTCAGAAACAAAACGTCATAGGCGACGTGAGTGTACGCAAAACGCATACGGTTGGCGTGCGCAGCTCAAGATTATAATACGAGGCGCATCCAGAAAGTAAGTTTCAAGATGTTTTCCCCTTTAACCCTTTATCTACCGACAGTACTTATAAGTACCACTCACTTTAAAGTTACATAGAATAACCATTTTTACGGATATTTTGACGATATTTAGCAGCAATGTTCTTTGAAACTCACTCTTCCAAGATATAGGGCAGCACGGGTTCTATGATGATTATTTTAGCAGGGAAGATGAATAGTTTCATAGCAGAAATTGCATTTTCAGCTGACGGCGTTTTCAGCGGGTTGCGAAGATTATCATTTTTGTCCCGAAAAATTGGTTAATGTCAAAATTTAAGTGTCTAATTTTTTTTTCTTGTATGTAAATGAAGACCTCTTAGAAAACAATTTCACTATTTATTTTAAGTGAACAGTGTATGTAATTAATTTTACAGTTGACTATCTTTAATTAATTAATTAGCTCTAACGAATTAAATTTACTAAAGTTGAGTATTTTGTTTATGTCTATCCCTTAATTTTCAATGTAGTAATTCAAAAAATATATTGCATGAAAAAAACTGTAGTAAATTCTAATGCGGTTGATAAAGGGTTAAAGTAAACAGAATTAGCCGTGTCAATTGTGCATGCTTAACAGATATAAGACGTATCCATCCTATGCCAGCCGGACAGATCCTGCCTTGTGCCCGTAGCCGAAATGGAAGCTCTTGTTCCTTCTCCTACGAGGTTCAGTCAGTGATTAAAGTTCTTGAAATTCATCGTCAGCTCTGTCAAGTCTATGGGCCGAATATCAGGAGTAAGCAGAAAGTCGTCAGTGTCCATGATGAAGAGCGCGATCGTCCCTCATCAATGATGATTTTGTTGAGCTTCTGGGGCAGCGCATGATGGAAAACCATCGCTTCACGATTACGGAGCTGAGCAGCCATTTTCTGCAGATATCGCGATCCTTGGTTGAAAAAAACTCAAAACATTGAAGACATCTGTCACAAGCTTCACAGGCGGCAGAGTTCTACCACACAGTGATACAAAAGTTGATCCCACGATTCTCTCTCGACAAATGTCTCCATTCTGGTGGTGACTATGTTGAAAAATAGCTGAAACATCGCTGTACTTGTTGTCAATAAATATGTTCCTGAAGGTGTGAGTTATTTTTTTAAAAAAATAGGGAAACTCACTTTCCTCGTAAAAGGAAGAAAGGAGGCGCAGTTAAAGACATTCGCTGCAAGTGTGAGTTCTTTCGTGAAATATGGCTAGAAGAAATCACCTGGATAACTTCCGTAGGGAATAAAAATCAAGAAAAAGAATGTATAAATTATTCTCTGAATCTCTCGATTATGTGTATATTGAAAGAGGAAATTCATATATCTTTATCCTCTACTACTACTTTTGACTGGTTCCATTGATTTTATAAAGACAAACCGAAAAGGTGAGATTTTGCATAATCGATACTTGTGGACCATTCAGCTCATATGAAGAATTTGAAAGAAACTCATGACTTTTTCCTCTTCATAACTGGTTTATTTCATTCCATAAGAAATCAGTAAATATTAGTTTTTCAGTTAAAACTGTAGTTAAAAATGTCCACAAGTTCCCCCCAAATTTTTTTAAAATGGTTTTACCAAATTATTGAGAGATATTAAAGTAGTTTACTAACACACGAGCTGTAAAAAAGTATGAGATTCAGTAGTTTGAATGGTGTTCAGAATTACAAACAAATTTACCGGGAATAAATCCTCGTTTTATTAAAAATAAATTTTAGGATCCTGATCTAGCAATAATTGAAAACCAATGGGTGAAATGGCCCCACATTTAAATAAAACAACAGGATTTTTCATAGGAGGATTTCCAAAATGTTTTTTCTCGATCGTAAAAAATTCTTAAGCGAAGAACAAATCTTATTCAAATCCCATGATTTTATGTAAGCGTCTCGAACAAAATTTAAATTATGTACACTGGTGTGCAAAACTTATTCAACAATGTCAATTTTAAGCAGAAAAGGGGTTATTGCGATCAGCACAATGAACGCGCCATTCAGTAGAAAGGTGACGCACATATTATATATGCTAATGTCAGGAACAAAACGTCGCAGGTGACGTGAGTGTACGTTTTGTTGACGAAAAAACACACATGTTGCTTAAGTTTTGCACATGTATATTACCGTTCATTAATATACAAATACTCTTGCGATTTCTATGCCGCATACTTAAGTGGTTTCATATTTAACGACTAAATAGTAACTCATTGTGCAGTAACAATTTCGTTTTGATTCATAGTTAAAAAAAATTAATACACTACAGATTGAATTGTATCAAAATCCAGGTCAAGATAGTCTAGTGCAGGGGTCGCGAACCTTTATGTATGTGCGTTTTTTCTAAAGTATTTAATGAGGCCATCAAATATTTTTGACCTGTGATTATTGGGAAAATAATAAATTAAATACTAAGAACACAAAACTATCTACTACGAAAAATACTTTTTGCACTGTATAGTTGTAATTGCTTCAGTTATACATGGAATTCAAATTAAAGTAACATAAGTGTGAGTTCTATTGTTGCAGATTGTGTGTGTGTGGATGACAAATAACTTATATTAGGATTGTAAGATATTACTTTTGGTAGAATGCACGCTCAGTTGGAATCATCTGCCAATTGGCTTTTAATTAATTATTTTTGCTGTGATTCACTTTTTTGACAAGAGGATTTCCGATTTGTTTCAAAATGCCGTTTTACAGACGATATATGTTCTGCATACCACTATTCCAGAACATAAAACACACACCGCTTTGTTGCCTTTACTAATAGTTCCATATTTCTAGATTCACCAAATTTGAAATTCTCTGTTACACTTACTATCTTGCACTTTTTGTTCTTTTGCTGAACTAACCATGTTAAATAACAGTTACAAACCGTAAATATAACACAAATAAACTTTAAAATGCAGTTGTGTCAATGAAATTGAATATGCTATGCGTAGACAAACTTTGCATCCTAAGCAATTGTAGTCCCCGACGTAACTAAGGCAAGACAAGAACAAATGAGTGTGCTTCCCGCCTCACTGCGACCGATCACTCGCGTTTGTTTGTTATACTCCTAAGTGAACTTGGTTATTTTGAAATAAAATACAAACCATTTGGATCCTTGGTATGCCCAAAATATTGTGTCGTGTGCCATGAATGACATGCGTGTCAATGTTTCGCCATCCCTGGCCTAGTGTTTAGGATCATAAACTCGTAATCGTCGTGTCATGAGTTGGAGCCACTGAAAACCACCAGCGTAGAGGATCTGATGCACATTCAATTTGTTGAGGTTCAAAGACCTTCTGTTCGCGTCATTTAGAGAGAGATCTCCCACGTTCAAAAGGACGAGCTCTGTCGCCAATAGCCCTCGTGTTACTTTAGTTTAGTTGCTTACGTTAATCAACTCACACTCATATATTGTAACATAAACCAAGACAGTGTTATCACAACACTATGCCAATCCCAATTCATAAGCCCTTTTACTATAGAAGTTATTCAAAGGTCAACTTTACATGTTAATCACAGAAGGCTTCTTACTTTTTCAAATTATTTGTATTCAGTGAAATGGAAATAATTTTTATATGTGTTTCAAATTTATACAATGGATAAAGAAAGAAAAGATTTTCAAAATTTTATTTAAACAAAAGGCCTACATTTTTTTCTGTCTTTCTCCATGTTCTAACACAACAAATTTAATTCTACATCAACAAAAGCTAAATAGATATTTCTATTGAGATAAAATCTATTAAAACTAACTAACCCACCGTCAAGTTGTCTTGCTTAAAAATCTTTGCAATCGTTGCCTATAATTATTACATTTTTATAAACTTTTTAAGGTAGCTTAAGATCTATGTGTTATATATATATATATATATATATATATATATATATATATATATATATATATATATATATATATATATATATATATATATATATATATATATATACACTGGTGTGCAAAAATTAAGGACAAAGTCGAAAAATTAGCATATCAGCTGAACGAAGAGGCAGAGCGGACAGAAAGACCAATCAGGAGATTAAGTAAGGTGATGCACGGTAGCACATGCGCAGATATGCAGGTAGACGTAATGGGGGAGTGTCTGAGTAGTATAAAGCATGTTGTCGTTGTAAGATCAGTATTTCTGGCAAAGAGATTGCACGCCGTATAGCAGTTAAAATCACACCGAGTTGCTGCCTCAGCGAGAAATGGCGAATAATCAATCTGTTAGACGACATCTGGATCCTTTTACCCGAGGTCGAATCATTGGGAAGTTGGAGGAAGGCCGCAGTGTGACAAGTGTGGCTGCAGAGTTCGGAATTGCTCACAGCATCGTTTCACGACTTTGGAGACAATTTCAAACTACAGGAACAGCTATTCGGGGGTTCAGTAGTGGTCGTCCACGAGGAACCACACCCGCAGATGACCGGTACATTGTCTTACAGGCCAGAAGAAACAGGCCGCAGAAGGCGGGAGAAATCGCTAGACACACGACACAGGCGACTGGACGACCGATATATCGCGTTTTACCGTGGCCAGAAGACTGCAGTCTGTTTGCACGACGTCCTGTACGGTGTGTACCTTTAACGTCTGCCCATCGGAGAAGGCGTTCTCTGTGGTGCCGGGAACACTGGAATTGAGAGACAATGAATGGGGACGAGTACTCTTTACAGATGAGAGCAGATTCAGTTTGAGTAGCGATTCTCATCGCAAATTCATCTTGAGAGAGCGGGGAAGCCGCAATCATCCCTCGAACATCATTGAAAGGGACAGGTACGGAGGTCGCGGTGTTCTCGTTTGGGGAGGCATCATGCTTGGTAGTCGTACAGACCTTCACATCTTCGACGCAGGTTCAGTCAACGGGACCCGATACTGTAACGAGATTTTTCTTCCATATGTGCGTCTTTTTAGAGGCGCTATGGGTCTGCAGTTCCTTTTCATGGACGACAATGCACCATGTCATCGCACAGTAGCTGCCGAACAGCTCTTAGAGAGTGAGGATATTGAACGTATGGATTGGCCGGCACGATCTCCGGATCTCAATCCCATCGAGCATGTATGGGATTTTCTAGGCAGACACTTGGCAGCTCGTACCTTACCACCAGTAACGATTCGGGAGCTTCGATTGGCGCTGCAAGACGAATGGTCAGCAATGCCTCAACAACTCATTGACACCCTCATTCTCAGCATGGGCAGAAGCTGTGAAACCTGCCTAGCAGTCAGGGGAGATCATATCCCCTACTAAAGACCAGATATTTCTTGCTGGACACCCATCACAGGAATATTTCGGCCTTCAGTCGCATTGCGCTCCATGCTACTTTTTCAATCAAGTTTCTTTTTATCCCTCTGATTTCTCTTTTAGTAAGTGTTGCTTACATTACACATGTCCTTACGTATTGGGGATCTTACGGTATTAAATTTGTTGATTTGGAAAGCTTTTGTACAAAGTTATATTGAAAAAAACCGTCTCGTCCTTAATTTTTGCACACCAGTGTATACTAGCTGGTATACCCGTTCTTCTCACGGATGAACTGAAAAATTAAACAACACAGATTGAAGGATAAAGAAGTTTTTAATGAGTTAATTTTACGTGAATTGCAAATTAAACAAAAAAAGCTTTTCGCATATCTCAGCTGAAGAAAAAAAAAGAAAGAAAAAAATACTTTTGTTAAATTTTAAGCCTGTAGATCTAATAGCTGATAGCTGATGAGGATTTTAATATTTATAACTCCCGTAACACACACACTCTTTAGGGTCGATTTTTGAAAATGCCTCCCTAAGCTGATCTCTGCTCAGCAAAAGTAACACATTGTTAAAAGTTTTGTGTAATGAACGCTTAAAATAGTGTAAATAATTTATATCTGAAAGTGTAATGAATTAGTATTACTTTCTTTGGTATTTATTTTATGTTAAAATTGTAATATTCGCAAGCAACGTCGTTTCTTAAATTATAATGGTGATTCAATGAAAACCATAGCGAAATGTTAACGATTCAGTCAAGTTGGCAAATGTCTAGCTAATTTCATAGCTCGAACTTTATTAGAGCTTTGTAAGACCCGCCGTGTAGGAGATTGATGCACGTTAATGCTTAATCTACCGCATTTTGATTTACTGCAATTTTTTTCATGCAATATTTTTTTAGGCCACTTCATTGAAAATTAAGGGACATACATGAACAAAGTACTCCATTTAGGGAAATTTAATCCGTTAGAGCTAATAAATTAATTAAAGATATTCCACTGTAAAATTAATTACATACACCATTCACTTAAAATAAGTAGTCAAATCATTTTCCAATGTCTTCTCTAACATACAAAAACATAAGACACTTAAATTTTGACATTAACTATTTTTAGGGCAAAAATGATAATCTTTGCAATCCGCTAAAAATACCGTCAGCTGAAAACGCAATATCTGCTACAAAACTATTCGCCTTCCCCACTAAAATATTCATCATAGAACCCGTGCTGTCATATATCTTGGAAGAGTGGATTTCAAAGAATATTTCAGTTAAGTATTGGTGAATATTCCTACTAAATTGGTGTGGCGTGGTAGTTAGGAGAAGGGGGTGCCAGCTCAGGTGGCGTCCACATCACTTGACCATGGTTCAAAATTATGTAGTCCATCGCCAAAAGCCCTCGTGTAGCTGAACAGTGCGACGTTAATATTCACTCAGTCCAAAAAATACAGTACAGTAGTTATAATTATTTTTATACTTAAAAATGCAATATCTGCCTATTCATTTAAAATTATAGCGTTATAATTAACTACTAACCACACAAACAAATTCTGAAAATTTCTCCAAATGATGTAGTGAAAGAGAAAGTTTATTCAGACAGACAACAAATGCGTCTTATATGTATTTAGATATAGATTTGTTTGAATTATCTCTCTCTCTCTCTTGTGTATTATTACTTTTGTAAGCCTCATGACATACTTTATGGTGTACCAGTCTTTTAAAGCTGACTGAGCAACAGCAACATTTAGCTGGGTATAGCTAGTTATAACATAAAATTAAATTTTAAAAAGGTATCAAAAATAACAGAAGACTCCATATTTTGAATAAATCACACAATATAAACATTTTCGTAGAAACACAATATATGTATTGTAAAATATTTATTTTACTATTTGCATTTCAGACAGACATTAAACAAAATTTTAAAAATTGTCAAAAACAGATAAAACATATTTAAGAAAAATACCCCTGATTAATTTTGCCAAAGACATCGCAATGTGTAAAAAAATATTTGCAGTACATAATCGCCAAAAAAAATGTAAGTACTAAAATATAAAAAAAAACAAAAATTATATATTGAATTAATTAAGGATTACTGGTGAGAAAGATAAAACAGGCTAATACTCATAATATTAATTTCATATTGGTAGGCTACACATTTTTGGCATGATTTTGAAATCACGTCAAATTGGTATGTTGCGGCCAGTCTAATGTTATAGTAATGTACAGAAATAAAGGTACTTACCTATTATCGTAACCTATTGGTGACATTATACAAAATAAAGCACATGATTGCCAATTCAACGCATACAAAGTTGGGATTGCCAAAGTGGCGAGTTGTCTTGAATGTTGGCGATTGTGCAATAATACGTAAGTACTAAAAAAATTATCCAAAGTATATATATCCCGAGCATAAAAATAAATTCAAAAATCAAGTACAATACTAACATTAACTGACATAAAAAGAACTGAACTAACTTTATCAATGCAAAAGCATAATTTGAAAAGATAAGGTACTTACATATAACCACAACCTATTGGCGACATATGAAACGAAGCACATGGCTCACATTTCAGCATATATATGACATGCGAAATCGTGGTTGCCAACTTGGCAAGTTATTTTGAGCGTTGGCGATTGTTAGGATAGTACATAAGTTCCAAAAATAATTTATCTTACGACTACCTGCTTCCTCAACAGGTATTTAAGCCATTTGTCTGTTTTGCTCATTCTCAGATGCCTATTCCAGTTTGATATGTAATTACTACCAACACTGCTTTTTCTTGGGCAGTATGATTATCCAAATTTGATTTTCTGCAAGGCAATTTTAAACACTGAAGCCAATAGTATACCCTTAAAGGTTAAAATAAAGACACATGAACTTGCAAAATATTAATTTCATACTATCTAAAACAGATAACGAAAACGGAAATACTATACTTACGTTAATTGCAGTAATAAGAACTGAAATATAACCCTTATCAATGAGAAGTTTTAGTTTGTCAAAATTATAATCTTCGCATTCTAAATAAATAAATATATAAGTTGTAATTTGTAAGCAAAATCACACACATAAACATCCCGCGATAATACCTAAATGTTGCCAAAACAACAAAACAAAATTTTAGTTGTTAAAAAATAATCCTTAAAAAATGATTTATTCGAAAAATAATCCTAATTAAATATCAAAGAATAGAAAAATTGAATAAATATTCCAACCGATAAACATAGCTATAGTAAAAATGTGTAATAATCTTGAAAAACTGCGTGTAAAGAATAAATTTTCCACTTAGTGAGAAACGTGACATCATATGACGTCATAACACTGGAAAATCACTTAAAAATTAAATTTTAAAAAATTTAGAAAGAATTACGAACGCCAAACCTATTTAAGAACCTTCCCCATGTAATTTTGTGTACGCGTACCAAATTTCACGTTATTTGGTTGTCTGGATCTTGAGTTATATAAGGGAACAGACAAACAATATATATATATAATATGTATAAAAAATAAACAATATACAAACAAATATATATATATATAACATAACATTTTAATAGCTTTATAATTAGGTAGAAGATTGATATATTGCCCCTATAATATCGCGTAACTTAGAGAGTGGTTCCTAAGAGTTTATATATATATATATAAGGGACCCGTACCATGCACTTTCCTAAATAAAACAGCTGGTAACCATTATCTTACAAAACTTTCGATTTAAGTTATACATGGTTCAAAAGGACAGACAGCCTATTTAAGAATAAAGTTTATTTTTACTTTAAGAGGTTAACTCGCGTAACACTCTTTAATAAGTATGTAGTAAACACATCTCCTTTTTGTTCATCTAACAGAAAAAAATGAACATCATGAAAAGGAAGAAATTAATTGATGTTTTTTTCTCTGTGGAGTTTATTAACTCCATTCGAAAAAACTCAGCCTGTTTAATGAAGAAGCTTATCTCAGGGTCAAAAAATTTAAATTATGAAACCTTACAGGGCTTATCGTTAGAGTTTGTTGCTCTTCAGCCTCATTAATTCTAAGTGAAAAGCTAAAAATTAGATTCAAAGGGGATCATTTACGGTTCAAGTTTGTTCGTTTCAAAAATTTTAACCCCAAATGTGAGTGGGTGACACAGTCAAAAATTTCATCCCGGAATGAATCAAAAAATGGTAGACAGAACAAAGTTTCTTCAAAGATTCATTATTTACAAAAGAATTTCAACAAAATAAAAATGATTAATTAATAAAAAAAATCGAAAAATTGAAACTAAAAAACCCTTGAGAATCCCTACCATTTTTTAAATTAAAAGCTTATTTGTTTTAGGGTTTTCCCCTGAAATGTTATAAAATCGAAAACGCATTTTTTCCTCTAAATTTGATGAATCAATTCTGACGAGAATGTGGTTTATTGATTAAAATGAAACACTCAGACGAAATAAATGTTTAATTTACTGTATAAAGATTCTCCTTTATTGAATTCAAAGAATAAACTCAATATATGAATGGAAATCTGACATCAGATAACAAATTAGAAATAAGCAAACCAATTTGTTAGAATTTTTAAGGTGTGATTAATTTTTCTGTAACTTCTCATTAAAAATTTAATTTCGCTTAATTTATTACATCAATAGCTTTCTATTTAATCAGTAAATTAATTTTTCTTTTAACTGTAAAGTGACTCAAGTAATCCTTTTAAAGAAATTAAGCAAACAATTCTATTAATAAACCTCGCTATGCTTAAAATATAATCGATTGCTTAAAAGGAAATATAATATAAAGATTCTTAATTCAAGTTAAGAGGGAAATATATATAAGGATTAGTTGTTATACTTTCTTAAAAATGCATACTTCATTACTTATTTTCCTTTATAAAAATTGTTAGAATATTTATTTTGAGAACATTTCCTTTTCATTCTTATATAAGCGATCTTGTGAACTTAGTTATTTGAATTCTATAGCAAGACGTTTACTATGAGTATAAAAATGTTTTTTATATCAAATTTTTTCTATAGAATTATATATATGTTTGCATAATTTTTTTAAATTGCTTAATCAGCATAAAATGACATAAACTTAAAAGATTTTAAGAAAGATATATAGAATATATTTATATATAAATCCGAAAAATTACAAAAATCTATCAGCATTTGATTTTTGTATGAATTTATAAATGCTATTTTCTTAATTTTAAGTTTTATTTTTAAAAAATTTGGAAGCTATTTTCTATATTTTAAATAAATTTTAAAAAAAGTTTATATAATTTGACATCGTTCTAGAGAACGTATCATGAAAAATGCAACCAATTATAAACTAAAACTAACTAATTCACTAACAACTAAATATATATATCTCAAACAACCTATCAAAATTTAAAATCATTACTCTCGTCACTAAATTATCTGCTTGGTCTTCTGAGCACATATGCTTATTTTTTAATTTTTTTTCCTTTTTTGCCACGATTCTCCGAGAAATCAACAGAGAAACATGGAAATCAAAAATGAGAGACAGCATTTTCTACTAAAACGATGGTAAGAGCATAGTTGCGCAAAAATGAATGCAATGCAGATAGCATGGAATTAAACAAAAAAAAGGCTTTATATTGAACTCATAGTATCGTTACACATGATTGTTTGTTTAAGAGAAAGAACCACAAGCAGAAGTTCCTTAGTGTGGAATATGCCCTCCCCTTACTGCAATGGTTGCTTCGCACCATCTCTCCGTACTCAGAACCAGATCGTCCAACTGTTCTTGAGGTTAAAGAACCCATTCCTCAAACAACATCTGTTTCAGTTGTTGGGTGTTCCCCGGAGGACGTTATCGTGCCATAAGGCGGCTCACCAAAGCATCCCACACATGTTCTATGGGATTTAAATCAGGGGAGAACGCTGGCTAATTTATACGAGTAATATCTTCACTTTCCAGTAGCCTCTGAATATCAGCAGTCCGGTGTGGTTGTGCATTGTCATCCATAAAAACAAAGTCTAGTCCAATAGCAACTCGGAAGAAATGCACATGAGGATCACTTCCTTACAACAGCAATCTTTGGTTTCAGAACCTCTGTCGAAAATGTGGAGCTCAGTCCATCCGTTTAGTAGAATGCCTCCCCAGACGATAACGTCAGGACCTCCGTAACGGTCTCTTTCCTTAATGTTGCTAGAATGAAATTGTGTACCGACCTCTCTCCACATTAACTGGCGTTGAGAATCGCTTGTGGCACTGAAACAACTCTCATTCATATAATAGTGTAGGGGTGTCAAACACGCAGCCCGCTAGTACGTAAGTTGCGACCCACCGACTCTTTTTTTAAAAAAAAAATTTAAGTATCAAGTTTTAAAGTTTTTTTCATTTTGAAATTTATTTGAGGTGAACCTTTTATGTATCTATACACTCGGACCTCTATATAACGAAGTCGCTAAATCTCGAAAAAAAAAAGTTCGTTATATGGAAAATTCTCTATATAGAGCTTCATCTTTTAATTTTTCTTTATAAACCACATAAAACATGTTTTAAATTCATAAATACTATATATTTAAAAATTAATCATTCACACCTTTTTATAAATTAATCTATATTTATTTTATACTAGCTGGTATACCCGTTCTTCACACGGGTGAAATTAAAAATTAAAAAATACAGACTGAAGGATAAGGAAGTTTTTAATGAGTTAATTTTGCGTGAATTGTATAAATTAAACACAAAAAAGGGCTTTTTACATAACTCAGCTGAACAAAAAAAACCCATGTTTGCTAACTTCTAAGTCTTTAGGTATAATTGCTGATTTTTTTATTATTGTTATTATTATTTATGACGCCCCGTAACTTTCTTGTGGTTCGATTTTTGAAAACACCTACCTGCTCAGCAAAAGTAACACATTGTTACAAGTTTTGTGTAATAAACGCTAAAAATAGTGTAAATAATTTTTATCTGGATGCGTAATACGTTAATATTACTTTCTGGTGCATTTATTTTATGTTAAATAGCTGTTACCCGCGACTTCGTCCACGTGGAGTTTAACACAAAAAAATGTTTATTCACTTCGCAGAGTTTACGAAAATTTTTCTTCTACTTAGTGAATCTATGTTTCTTTTTTTGTTTTATTTTTTTGCTTTGCTTTTGTTGAGCAAGGGGTGAAAGGGACGCAGGACCTTTGACACTGTCGATGGGGTGAGGACTAAAATCTTTAGGATCTAAATAGGTCTAAGTAGAAAGTAGGGTGAAACGCGAACACAAACGAAGCCGCAAGGAAGGGGGTGAAAGAGATGCATGACCTTTGACAATGCAGTTAAGGACTGTAAAATCATTAGGATCAAGACATGAACGGGAAATGTCGCGAATGGCAGCAACCTAATCAAAGAAAAAAGTTTGATATAACTGCTAGCAATCGTTGAGGCAGAAGGCTCGCGAAATAAAATAATCCCTATTAAATAAAAATAATCCCTATTGAATGAAAATAGTCCCTCTTAAATAAAAATAATCCCTATTGAATAAAAATAGTCCCTCTTAAATAAAAATAATCCCTATTGAATAAAAATAGTCCATATTAAATAAAAATAATCCCTATTGAATAAAAATAGTCCCTATTAAATAAAAATAATCCCTATTGAATAAAAATAGTCCCTATTGAAATAAATAGTCCCTATTTGAATCGGATATCGTTCACTATTTCATTGGTTTTAATTTTATTTTCTCGAAATCCTAATTTTTTTTCTAAAAGTAGCCAAAGTTATTCCTTATATCATTAGCTATCTGAAGTGAAAGTTTCATCAAAATTGGTCCAGCCGTTTCAGAGATTAGCCGGAACAAACAGATTGACAGAAAGACAGATAGATAGACAGACAGACAGACAAAAATTTTAAAAATTAATTTTTGATGTAAGTACTGTATATACTTTTAAATGCATTTAGTAAAAAGCTGTTAATTTCAAATTACAAACAGACACTTCATTTTTATTTATATGTATAGATATCTTACCTATCAAAAAAGAAGAAAAAAAAACAACTACAAGAAAAGTTTCTTGAAGCTTTCATCCACTTCCTGAAGGATTAAATTTTTTTCGTTGATTCTCAAGTACTTACGTTTTGACATTTTTGAGCTACAAGAAATGAAGTTACCAGTACGACTGATCAACAATACAAATGAACGGATACTAGTTCAAGGATACAAGACTCCACTAAGGGTAAAGGGGATATCGAAGATGTTTCCAGTGAACGAGAGAATGAGGGTCAAAGATTGCACTTCTTGCATTAAATGCCCAGAATTCTATAGCTCTAGGTGAGTTAAGCACTAAATAATACCAGTTCAATATTTATGACTACCAGAAAATACGCTAAAAGAGAGAATAATTTGAAATTTCCAGAAATTGTTTTAAAATAGGGACAAAAAAAAATTGAATCACAAGAGAAAAATTCGCAATATAGAGGTTCGACTGTGTATATATAAAGGAGAAAAGCGACTCACTCACTCACTCACTGACTGACTCACTGACTAATCACGATATCTCCGAACTATTAAACCTACAGACTTGAAATTTGGTATATAGGTAGGTACCCTTCATGGAGTAGACGTCAGCTAAGAACGGATTTTCCAAAGTTCAAACCCCAAGGGGCGTTATGGATAATTATTTCCATTACTAAACTATTAGATGTACAGTCGTGAAACTTGGTACACAGATTTCTTTCATAAAGTAAAGATTCTCTACATAATGATTTTTACGAAAATCGACCACCAAGGGGCGTTATACATAATTATTTCCATTTTTAACCTATTAGACGTACAGTCTTGAAATTTGGTAAGCGGATTCCTTTCATAAAGTACAGATCCCCTACAGAATGGGTTTTGTGAAAATCGACTTTCAAGTGGCGTTGTAGAGAATTAAGTGGCGTTATAGGCAATTAACTCCTTTTTTAAACTATTAGACGTAAAATCTCGAAATTTAGTGAGCTGATTCCATTCATTAAGTAGAGATCCGCTATAAGATGGGTTTTGTGAAAATCGTTTCCTAAGTGGTGTTGCGGGGCTTAAGGGACGTTACAGATAATTATTTCCATTTTTAAACTATTAGATGTACAGTCTTGAAATTTGATATAAGCGAATTCCTTTCATGGTGTAAAGATCCACTATAAAATAGTTTTGGGAAAAATCTATCCCCAAGGGTCACTGAGGGGGATAAAGGGGCTTAATAGATAAATATTTCCGCTTTTCAACTAATAGAACCACCTGCTTGAAAATTAGAAGTTATGTTCCGTTCATGGAATAAAGTTCCTTTTACAAAGATTTTTGCGAAAACGGACGCCCAAAGGAGTGGGGTTGCGGGGATTAAAGCGTGTTATAGAAAAATTCCTATTTTTGAATGTAACTCATTTACTTGAAATTTGTTGAACACTTTTTTTTCTTTAGAATAATAGAGTTCCACTAAGAATGGATTTTACGGAAATCAACTCCAGGGGAAGCGGGGAGAGTTATTGGGGCGTATTGATAGACAAAATTCAAGTTTTTTAACTGCTAAGACTATAATAATAAAATTTGGTTTGCATGCTTATTTTTTGTTGAATTGAATCCACTAAGAATGCTGTCAACGAGGTATTGATGATAAAAATTCCGTTTTTGCTCTGTTAGATTTAGACTTGAAATTTAGCACGCATGTTAAATTTATGGAGTAGAGATCCACTGAAAGTTGCTTTGGTGGAAATCCACTTGATTATTAGGTTAAGTGTGAGCGAAAAGAATCTTTCTCCTATTTTAGATATAAATAGAAATTAGATATTATAATTTATGTTCTTTTTATATCAAGGGGCGAGAGGGTAACAGCTATAAATATATTTTTCAATACAATCAAATTCTTAATGCTAGATATCAATAATTAATATATATAAACAGTATACATATATACAACATCATGAAATACCCAGTGAAGGGAGTGGGTAACGGCTAGTATATATATGTATATTACCTGTCTGTTTTAAAAGAAATCCCTTTCGTTAATAGAAATGGCCTTAATATTAAAAAAAAAAAAATTATGTTTTTTTTGTTATTTAGTTTTATAAATGACTTTTTATAAAATTCTGCAATGCATTCTGCATATTCTTAGCTATGGATGGATTCTTCGTGTGTGCAACTTTTATTTCTCTTCCTCCTTCTCTGTCTGGAGTGTCTACTCAGCGAGAAACAAAGATGCTCTTTAAAATTTCAAAAAATATTCAAGACGGTTAAGATCTAGGGCAGTGTACACTTAATCGTTTGCGAATGAAAATGAATTTTAATTTTTATTCATATTAAACTAAGAATTTTTTTTTTAGGAAAAATGTAATTAAATTTCAACGTTGAGTAAAGAAAGATCAATTCAAGAGGAATGTTATTATTTTCTAGAAATTTAGAAATGCAATATTTTCTGTGTCCAAAACAAGGATAAAATATGCTTGATATCTAAAAACTCTATTTCAGTTTCTAAGGAATATAATTCTAAAGCGTATTATGATATATATGCCCAATATTTGGCAAAATTTCGTCAAGACAAGCTCGAATTAAGATCATTTCTTCAAAAGCAATAAAGTGAACTCATTAAGTTTGTTGCAGATTATACAGATGATGTAAAAAATATTATCACATTTAATTACGCAAGCAGATTGAAATCATTTACTGAAAGGGAATTTATAAGTGAATAATTATTTAAAACAATGGAAATATTATGCATGAACAAATAAAATTAAAAATGTAAGTTTAATTCAAAATACTGTAGCTAGGAGAGTTGATGAAATAGACGAGAATTTGAGAAATCAGCATATTTCACCAATAGCAACATTGGAATATTACAATATTGATGAAAGTACAGAGATTTAAAATTTCGCTCAGAAAGTCAATTTTATTCAAGGTGAATTAAAAAATAAGTGAAGAAATTTTTGAAATCGTTTATATCAGTGCTTCTCAAACTTTCAATACTGGCGCCTCCCTTTTCAATCACAGTTTTCATCGCGCCCCCTTATACATTAATAATGTACTGAATGCAATAATAATGCACTTTGACGCTAAAGCAACAATCTTTATTATAAACCGTACAAATTAATGACATAAGTATTAAATTTTGTATATGTTACTTTTAAGCAAAAAAAAAAAAAAAATTTAAGTAATAGGATAATTATTATGTTATTTTTCCTTTCTCTAATTTTTAAATTGGAACATATTGCAAATGTGCACCCGCTCTTTGTACGAGTTCATTTATAAGAAAATAAAACTTTATTGATATTATCGCTGAATTGTAAGGAGAGTAAAGCCGAGTGCGAGACAATGTTTGCAAAAATGTAAAATGATTTTTTTTTAAAATGATATTGCTAAAATTATAATTAGTTTTAAGCCAACTGTAATTTTAAGCCTCACAGAATTAGCATTTAGAATTTATGTTGAATAATGAACGATAGAAAAAAATTCTGTTGAAGAATAATTGTATTATTTTTAATATTTAAAGCGAAAAGACTTCAACATGTTTTAACCCTGGAGCAGGCGCGCACTCGATACTAATGGTCGAGCGGGGTTATTGAGTCACCTCAATCCTTTTTTTATAATTATTTTTATAGTACACAATAAAAATCGTAACTCCAGTGAATGATTTAATTAAGAGAAAATATACTCACCTACTTTCAAGCACACAGAAAATATTTCGGAAAAAAGTTATCACACCGGGAACTCAGTCAAAACAAGTACCTTAAGATTGTAAGAAAACGTTTGTCACTCCCAAAAAGAGGGAGATATGTGACAAATATATTTTAGTTCACGTTAAGACTGTCAAACAGGAGGATAGTATCAAGGCCATTGGTAACAATTAAACAGTTTTGCCAGAATTACCGATTTTGTGTACTCTGTGTCGGCCTGACCACTCCCGGATTAAAAGTGTATTTATTACAATTTAGATTTTCTAAAAAAATAATGTGAAACGTTTTTCATTATGCTTTATATGTTTGGGAATACCCATAAAAATAAATCTTGGCGTAGTAATCCTTCAAAGTGCACTCTGTGCATTTCCAAAAATCATAAAAATATTTTACAAGGAAAGAAGCGCAGTAGAAGTAGTTTATTTACAACTTCTCTAAATGAAAAACAAATACATAAGAAAAGGAACGTAACTAACCGTACAAGTAAGTTCGAAGGTCAAACCGCCCCAAATACATTCTGCTGCCTACAGCTGATGGCAATAATATATAACCGCGATGAATTTTTTATCTTCCTAAAATTTTTTGATTATGGGTCTGGGTTTTGTTTTTTTTCTCTGAAAGAGTAGCATTTTCGGTTTGAAAAGAAAATGTAATAAAAAATATCTCATCATGGGATTACAGCAATTGAAATAAAATGTTTTTATTTGGTTATAGTATCAAAGATATCTAAAAAATGAGGTTTTGAAGTCGAAGCTTTTTTTGATGACTTAATATCGCAGATGATATATATAAATTATATCACTGTAATTGTGTATTTTTTATTATGTCAGAAAGTATTTTGCTTTACTTCATTCCAGTAAATAATTTTTTTTTTAATCTTTTAATTTCGATATGCTCGTGCCCCCTTGTAGGTTTATCGCGCCCCAGAGGGCGCGCCCCATAGTTTGAGAAACACTGGTTTATATTCATAATGCAACCACTGAGATATTTTCAATGTACTTAAAGATGTTTTGGAGAAATATAAGTTATCATTGAAAAATTTGGTTTTTCTTGTATGATGATGCGCCTACCATTACCAGTATTACTAAAGTTGTTGCAAAATTAAAAGAAACATGCAAATGGCATAGTAATAATAATTTTTAAGAGTTTCATTGTTTTATTCACCAGAAGGTACTATGTTCCAAAGTTTTAAATATAGGATATGTTTCAAAAAATAGTGACCAAAATTGCAACTTTTATTCGAGAACATAGACTTCATCAACGTCAATTGGCTTCATTTCTGAAACATACAACGATTTACCACATTATACGAAGTTCAATGACTTTCAAATCATTAAGTATTAAAATGATTCTTCAAATTGATGGACAAAATTACAAACTTCTGGGAAACAAAAAATTATGAATGTGCTAAATTAAAAATGGACAATGGATAAAGGACCTGGCTTTCTCAGTTGATATTACAAATCATCTTAATGAACTTAATTTTAAACTTTTCAAGGTGAAAATCATGCTTTTACAGCTCTATTTGCTACTATTAAAAATTATATTACTTTGGCTAAAATAAATAGAAAAAGAAAACTTGTCTCACTTTGAAAGCTATCCACATCTATTGATAAAATCACAAAATCACATTAATTAAAATTTACTGAATATACTCACTAAATTAAATTGTTAAAAAAGGAATTATTGAGCGAATAGTTTCTGATTTTAAAAGCTGTGAGTTATAATTTTACCCTTTTACCTGACCTCTATCTATCGATATTGAAATTGCTCTTGAAAGCTTATATGAATGAAATCAATTGAAATCCAATGTCATTTTTGTTGAAGCAAAGATCTAAGGAGTTGTAGATTTTTTGTACATATTTCTAAGTAGATCGGTTTACAAAAATGTATCATTTCTTATGCAAATAATAGCAATTTTTGTAAGCATTTATTTATGCGGGCATTTATTTTCTTTCATGAAAAATGCAAAAATTCACAAAAGTCAATAATGAACAATCAACATTTATTATCAATTTTAAAAATTGTATTAGCTCAGTATTTTAAATCAAATCTTAATGATACTTGTTTTGTAAAAAAACCATGTCAAATGTCTTCTAAAAAAGTAATTTCAAATTGAATTTTTTTACAATATTTTTTAATGAAGAATGTAAAATATTTCTAGTTTAAGTTTAAATAAATAACATGAAATATATAAAACGACTATATTCAGTCTAATAACTGCATAATGCATTATAAAAATCAAATTTTATTGATTTTTTGAAGATTGAAAACATGCGGCCCCCAGCTTATAATAAAATAGACCATGTGGCCTGTAACATAGTATGAGTTTGGCACGCCTGATGCAGTGGATAGGACTCCATTGATGAGTTTCTGTGTTCCTTACGCTCCTCTAAGCGATACCACGGATTATCTACTTTGAAAGGAATGCAGGACGTTGAATGAATAGGCCACCTTTGTGAAGGTGTCCAGTCACAGTAAACCGCGACAATTTTCCACCTGTTGATGTACACAGTTGATGGACAATGGTTCTTGCTGAAATGTATCGGGCTCTTTTCGCCTGCAAGATGTTTTATCGGTCATCCACTGCAGTTGTTTTCTAAGGGCGGCCACCAGCAACTTTTCTAACAGCTGTACCTCTGCTTTGGAAAACTTTTCAAACGAGCGAAACGACACTTTTGTTCATTCCAAACTCTTCAGCTTCACTGGTCAAACTACGACCCGCCTCCAGCTTTTCTCTACGTGTGAAGCCATCCAGGTGACTTCTTCTAGCCATATTTCACGAAATCATTTCACGATCATCTCATTTACTCTTGCAGAGAATGTCTTTAACTGCACCTCCGTTCTTCCTTTTATTATAGTCGGAGCTGCGCACGCGAACCGTAAGCGTTTTGCGTAAACTCACGTCGCCTATGACGTTTTGCTCCCGACAAACGCATATGCATCACCTTTTTAATGAATTAAGTGTTTATTTTATTGATCGTAATTATCCCCCTTTTCTGTAATTCCATGGCTATCTGCTTAAAATTGACATTGTTCAGTGTTGAACAAATAATTCTTGTAACGCCCACAACAAGTAAATATTTGTCGCGAGACGGTGCTAGTGCGTGTAGAACAGTGTATGTGTAAACAGAGTAAGAACAAGAGCGTATGGAGAACGCTCTAATAAAATTCCTTTTACCTAGGTTCTAGCCATTTTATTTGTGGTGTAATCCTTTAGAAATTATAAAAACATGAACAGAGAGAATCGGTGCAGAAACATGGTCCATAGACATTGTTGAATAAATTTTACACACTAGTGTACATAATTTAAATTTTGTTCAAGACTCATACATAAAATTACGGGATTTGAATAAGATTTGTTCTTCGCTTAAGAATTTCTTGCGATCGAGAAAAACATTTTTGAAATCCTCCCAAGAAAAATCTTGTTTTTTTAAATGCCTTTAACTCTTTGGTTTTCAACTATTGCTAGATCAGGATCCAAAAATTAATTTTCATAAAACGAGGATTTATTCTCGGTAAATTTGTTTGTAATTCTGAACACCATTCAAACTATTAAATCTGATACTTTTTTACAGCCCGACTGTTAATAAACTACTTTAGAATCTCTAACTTAATAATTTGGTAAAACCTTTTTAAAAAATTTTGGGGGAGCCTTTGGAAATTTTTAACTACAGTGTTAACTGAAAAACGAATATTTACTTATCTCTTATGGAATGCAAGAAACCAGTTATGAAGAGGAAAAGTCGTGAGTTTCTTTCAATTTCTTCATATTGTGAAGATCCCCTTGGATCTCACTTTGAGAACGAGAATAATTTTGAGTCAAAGAAGAACCAGTAGCCATTTTTATAAATAACTTTTTTTATTTGGTTATCTTTCCCAAATAGAATCAAAGACTTAATAACAAATAAATCAAAATAGCTTTATGAGGTTTAAAAGGGACTTTCCTTTATATTAACTTAAATATTTAATGATCCAATTAATTAACAATTAGAATATCGATCACGCAGAGATTACCGCAATAAGAGATCCCAGAATTATATTCAATAATGCTCCTACTGAACATTTAACTTTAATCTCACTTCTAATATAAAACTTTAATGAGACTTTAATTACCAATCAATATTTACCACACTGAATCTCAGCTCTTCCTGTGCCTAATTTATCCACCTAGCAATCTTCAATAATAAATCTCTAACTTCACTATTATAACTTCCTGCTTCAATCTCTCTCTCCTACTGACTCCCACTTTACTATTCCGTTTGACTTAAATACTTTATCTAATCTGCATATATATAATAAGGAATCCCTGTCCTTTTTGGAGTTTATTGGAAATAGGTAGGGAATTAAATTTCCCTAAAAAGACGTCTCACAAGGTTAGTGATAAAGTTCCGTATAGATTTGTCACAATATGAGCTGAATGGTCTACAGGTATCGATTATGTAAAAGTATACCTTTTCGGTTTATCTTAATAAAATCTATGGAATCAATCAAAAGTAGTAGTAGAGGATAAAATATATATATGAATTTCCTCTTTCAATATACACATAATTGATCCAGAGAATAATGTATATATTTTTGATTTTTATTCTGTACTTGAAAAGTAGAGGATTATTGTATTTGTATTGTGTGATCCTGAAAGTTGAAGGTTCCATACCAAATCATTGAATTTTACTTATATATAAGTAATTGTGTTCAGCTCTTTAGTTCAGGACTTTAGATTAAGTTATCTGATTAACTACAGTATATTTAAATGTCAGAATCTGATGATAAATTTAACAATTTAAGAAGTATTAATACAAATACTATGTTTACTCAATGATAAGTCACACTGTTTTGCTAGTGTTAATGGTACTGAAAATTGGGTGCGGCTTACAATCGAAGGCAAAACATTTGTTGGATGGAGGAAATTGATTTTCCCCCTTTTAAAAGGGAAAATGTAACCGTCCATTCTGGTCACTCGCATCGATGACTTATCCCATTCCGTAGTTCATCTCAGTCTATCCTAAACATCGTTGTTGGCTCGTATTTAGGAAATTTTTCTAAAATGCTTTCTTTTAATTACCCAAACATCAAAGATATCGGTCATAGCATCAAGACGAGTTTATTATGACACAAGTATGAAAAGGGAAGCAATTTGGTTTGCAGAAAAAAAACAGAAACAGAGCATTGGCCACTGAAAATTTGACACGGATGAAACAAATATAAGTCGATGGTGTAAGCGAAATGATATAACTTTTGCTTGTAAGTATTCAATAGTGTTTAATAATTTGTTTACATTCTTTTAAAAAATAATGTTGCATAGCAAATGCATTGGATTGGGAAAAGGGTGACACCTGGCACCGAAGTCAGCTGTGACAATGGGAGAAGCGAATCATTTTCGAAACAGGATACTGACGGTGAGAGTCATTATTGGTTCATGTATGCATTTGAAAGTTTTTGCACTAAACGTACTATAACGGGCCAAATGACCCATTTTAAACTTTTGCATTGAAAATGCACGTATCATCTTATTGCTTTTGCACATTTGACTTCATAACTTTATCTAAGTAATTAATTTACAGTTATTATACTATTTTTTGTTTTGTTTTGTTTATTTTGAGTAATACTTGTCGTATACCTTATCTACCACAACAGGTCATTTGACCCGGAGAGCATTTTTTGTTTTATAAGCTTATCGAGTCATATTGCTTATCGTATTGTAGCCGGTAAGTTGCACGTTTCTGAAAAGACTGTTGCGTCAAGAAAAGTCTAAGTTCTAAGTCTTGCAGATGGCCTCTCCAAGTTTTTTTTTTCAATATCCTTGATTTAGTTGTCATAAATGCAAGCAAACGACAGGAGAAAACATCTCAAGACAAGATTTTTTACTCAAGCTAGCAGCAGAAATTGGCGACGATTTTCGAGAAGCCCGTGAACAACCAAAACAAAGAAAAATACGAAAGGATCGTTGCCTAAGATGCTTATCAACGTAAGAGATGTCAAATAGGATACTGTAAAGAAAATAAAACCAACGAAATTTGCTCTAAATGTAAAAAATATGTTTGCGGAAAATGTACAATGGACTCACTTATATGTAAAAAATGCTATGAGCAGTGAATTAAAAATTCTAATTTTTTGTTTTTGACATAGAAATGGTCAATTTACTATTTTGTTTTATTAGAATAAATTTAATTTTTATTTTTATTTCCTTTCTAACATCCATATTTCATACATTCAAGCATAAAACATAAAGTCGGATCATTTGACCAGCTATGGTAGAAATAGGGATCTATTAAGTGTTGGTATGATTAGTGTTAATACTGGTAAAATAAATTAATTATTATAATTTCTATTATTTCTCTTTAAAAAAATTTCAACTTCTTAAGTATCGGATATCGGTGAACACTTCCCCCTTTTTTAAATTTTTTTTTTTTCTCAAAAACTTGTAGAGAATTGGGGGGTGCAGCTTATAATTGATGACAATATTTCTTCACAAAAACATTTTGAAAATTTTGGGTGGGACTTACAATCGAGATGGTGACTTCGATTCGATTCAGGTAAATATGATAAATCAGGATCGTACAGCATAGGATTAATAACTGAAGAAGTTAAGGGTACATTTTTTTCTTTTTGCTTTTGTAGTTCTTCATTGAAAACCAATAGAGAAAGATTCCTGAAAAGAACCATTGAAATATCAATCGAGGAAGATAATTTATTCTACATTGACTCCCGTCCATTGGTCTCGGTCACAAACTCATCAGCGTCGTCGTCGAATAGAGCTACTGACGTGTAGAAAGGCTGATGCGCACTCAATTTGTCGAGGCACCCAGTCATCCCGTTGGCATGTTGTAAAAGTTTCGAGAGTGAGGTACCAGCTCAGGTGTCATCCTCATCACTTGGCCAAGGCTCAAAATTATGAGGTTCATCGCCAGTAACCCAAATGTAGATTCAAAGTTGAACGTTAATTACGAATCATATCAAACCAATCACAGATATTTAGACAGATTTTTAGGGTAAAAGGGATTGTTAATCCCACAACTTTATTACAAAACATACATGATACAACAAAATCACCTGTGAAACATAATTATACGGATTTAAACCGTTTATACAGTTAACTAAAGCCGTAATATATTTTTAATGAATAGTATAAAAAATTAAAATGGGAGAGAATATAAATTTTACCATTACATGGGTACAAACACTATTTCGATAACTGTTTTTACAAGTTGAATGTAAATATGCGGTAATTGAAATATTTTAGCTCCCTTTTTGTTTTAGATCTATACTAGCTGGTATACCCGTTCTTCGCACGAGTGAACTGAAAAATTAAACAACATAGATTAAAGGAAAAAGAAGCTTTTAATGGGTTAATTTTATGTGAATTGCAAATTAAACAAAAAAAAGCTTTTTGCATATCTCAACTAAACAAAAAAACTTTGTTAAATTTTAAGTACGTAGATCTAATAGCTGATAAAAAGGATTTTTTTATTTATAATTCCTCGTAACACTCTTGAGGGTCGATTTTTCAAAATACCTTCCTAAGCTGATCTCTGCTCAGCAAAAGTAACACATTGTTAAAAGTTTTGCGTAATGAATGCTTAAAGTAGTGTAAATGATTTATATCTGAAAGTGTAATACATTAATATTACTTTCTGTTGTATTTATTTTATTTTAAAATTGTAATATTCGCAAGCAACGCCGTTTCTTAAATTATAATGGCGATTCAATGAAAAACATAGCGAAATGTTAACGATAGAGTCAAGTTGGCAAATACCTAGCTACTTTCGTAGCTCGAGCTTTATTAGAGCTTTGTAAGACCCGCCGTGTAGGGAGAAATGCACTTTAGTACTTTATCCAACCGCATTATGATTTACTGCAGTTTTTTTCATACAATATTTTTTGGATCACTAGATTTACAAATTAAGGGATATACATAAACAAAATACTCCACTTTGGAAAATTTAATCCGTTAGAGCTAATAAATTAATTAAAGATATTCCACTGTAAAATTAATTATATACACCGTTCACTTAAAATAAGTAGTCAAATCATTTTCCAATGTCTTCTCTAACATACAAAAACATAAGACACTTAAATTTTGACATAAACTATTTTTTCGGGACAAAAATGATAATCTTTACAATCCGCTGAAAACGCCGTCAGCTGAAAACGCAATATCTGCTACAAAACTATTCGGTTTCCCCGCTAAAATACTCATCATAGAACCCGAGCTGCCATATATCTTGGAAGAGTGGATTTCAAAGAATATTCCTGCCAAGTATTGGTAGAATATTCCTTCTAAGTTGGTGTGGTAGTTAGGAGAAGGGGGTGCCAGCTCAGGTATCGTCCACGTCACTTGACCATGGTTCAAATTTACGTGATACGTTGCCAAAAGCCCTCGTGTAGCTGAACAGTGCGACGTTAATATACATCACTCCAAAAATACAGTACAGTAGTTATAATTATTTTTATACTTAAAAATGCAATATCCGCCTATTCAATTAAAATTATAGCGTTATAATTAACTACTAACCACAAACAAATTTTGAAAATTTGTCCAAATGATGCAGTGTGAAAGAGAAAGTTTATTTATGTTAAGTACCAGAACCGATAAAAGCATTTATTTTGAAAAAGATCAATTTCTTACTTCCAAATGTGCATAATAAA
This sequence comes from Trichonephila clavipes, assembly GCA_019973935.1. Classification (NCBI taxonomy): domain Eukaryota; kingdom Metazoa; phylum Arthropoda; class Arachnida; order Araneae; family Nephilidae; genus Trichonephila; species Trichonephila clavipes. The sequence continues at coordinate 356,845 of BMAU01017921.1, forward strand.
ATCATAAAAACATTAAAATAAAGAGAGAGACTTAAAACAACCTCTCCCTTCAAAACTTAGTTTTATTCTGAAATAAAAAATAGACATTATTCTGATCACAGGAATTAATTGGAAGCGAGCCCCTTGCGTAGCCAAAAAGAAGAAGAGTTTTTCACAAACAAAAGATAGATATATGCTGTGGTGGGCTTTTTTGCAGCGCAAACCAGATTTGCTTGCAGATGCCAGAATTTTTCCTACTTACTTGACAAATATCGTTATATTTTGGACACTTTTACAAATTTTTATAAATTATAACCTATGCTATAAATTATAGCCTATGTGTTATCCTGATGTATAAGCTATATTACTGTAAAGTTTCATTAAAATCCATTTAATTGTTTTTGCGTGAAAGACCCACAAACATCCTCACAAACTTTCACATTTATAATATATATTAGATATTATTAAATGAAGAATGTTCTGCTTTTTTGTATATGATATTTCTACTTTATTTGAAATTTAATATTAGACCTTGATAAATATAGGTATTATACTGTCATATTTTTTTCAAAGATGTAATTAAATGAAATAAGTCAACATATTGCCAGTAATGGTGAAAATTTTGTATGCGGTAAAAATATAGGTGCCATTTTTGTGCATTTCGAATGCTTGACCTTCTAAAAACTTCCACAAATTTAACAAACCCTAGATTCTTGTTGGATGGTAATATGGAACTGCTGACCGGAAAAATTAACAAACAAGATTCTAAAAACATTGTTATCGTAATAGTATTACTTCTTCCATTTTATATATCTTAGGATTTTTAGTGTCACTAGAATGATCTCACTCGACACATCATCCTTATGATTGCCCCTTTCCTGCCATATCATACAGAGCACTGTGAATAATGTACTTACATGGATCACGTGAGTATTGGAACAATAGTAACAGTACGAACAATAGAGAAAATTTCAGTTCCGTTTGTTGTGTATTTATATGAGCATAGATGAACGTAATTAACGTTTAATATTGTCAAAGTCTATTTTCCATAGACTGTTTTACCAACAAAATTTCATAAGCCCTAATTTAATTTCTGAATGTTTAAATTTAATGCCTTTCTAGAGTTGTACAATCAACACTTGGCAAAAAGCAACGTATTTTTTGCATAAGTCACCCGCTAAAAAAGAAGCGTCTAAATCGGAGTAACTGAATTTCCGTATTTTAGCACTGTGCTCTGGTATCCCTGCTGGGTATATACGCATTTGATTTATTATAATGTGTGTGTGTGTGTGTGTGTGTGTGTGTGTGTGTGTGTGTGTGTGTGTGTGTGTGTGTGTGTGTGTGTGTGTGTGTGTGTGTGTGTGTGTGTGTGTGTGTGTGTGTGTGTGTGTGTGTGTGTGTGTGTGTGTGTGTGTGTGTGTGTGTGTGTGTGTGTGTGTGTGTGTGTGTGTGTGTGTGTGTGTGTGTGTGTGTGTGTGTGTGAGGGAATATTAACGTCGCACTGTTCAGCTACACGAGGGCTTTTGGCGACGGACCACGTAATTTTGAACCGTGGTCAAGGGACGTGGACGACACCTGAGCTGGCACCCCTCTCCTAACTACCATACCACACCAACGGGAGGACGTTTCAGCTCTCGACAGATTTAGCGTGCATCGCTGCCCTACACGGTGTGCGTGTGTGTGTGTGTGTGTGAGAGAGAGAGAGAGAGAGAGAGAATTTTTATTAATATATTACAATTTTCATCATTTTTATTACAGATTTCAAATCGCAAATTTTTTTTTTAAAAAAATCCAAAAAAAAGTTTTTTAAAAAATTGTATTTATTTTCAAATTATGTGGTATAAAAATTTTACAAATTCCTGAACACATATGAGATATTTATTTTCTCCTCTGTTAAAAATATTTGCATGAAAAGAGACTAATCCGTCTTCAGTTTTGAGAAAGCGATATTTTAAACTCTCGAAGGTGATGTAATTTTTAAATTAATGAAAAATTTAATGGTCCCACGCATGGTAACAGTTGCTAAGAAAATAGATCTATATATTTTTTTTATTAAAAAAAACCCTCTATATTTCGTTATCGAAGATTAATTAAAGCTGCATTCCATTATTAATGCTGCATTCCAAACAACACGAGAAAGGACTACTGACGCTAAACCTCATAATTCTGAACCTTAGTCAAGTGATGAAAACGACACCTGACCTAACACCCTTTCTCTCCCACGGGAGGTTTCTCTGAGGCTGGATACAATTACATATGTACAATAATATTACCATATATATAATAATATATATGGTAATATTACAAGTTTGTGTTGTTTTAGTACAAACTTTTTAATAACTATTCGCAAGTAAGCAATCACATTTTTCCTACAATTTTTTTTTTTACTTCGTGTTAAGGTATCCGAACTCATTGAAAATGACCAAATTCGGTCAAGACAGATATTTTTGTTTTTTCTTTTATTGAACAGAGCTATCATTTGGTTTTACAAAACATACTTTGCTACGGTCCCTAGAGAGGTCAGGCTACAATCAATTTTATAAAGTAAGAAAAACCGGAAGTTGATCTATCAGAAGTGGGCATTTAAATTGTTCAAAATCTATCAAGGCGAGTTTGATAACTCAAAATATTTCAAATGTATTTCTATAAAACTTTTTGAACCTGATATTTATGCTATTTTCTAAAGAATTTACTAAAATATTTCTTATTGTATGAATGCTTTTGAGTTAGAGCTTGTTATTTAAATAATGGTCTCATAAAAAATATGACTTTTCTTATAATGTTTATTCAATCAGCTCTAAAATTTTCAAATTTTAATAAAGCATTAAAATTTTTTGTACATTCTATAGATAAATTCATTTAATTTGTTTTGGTAATACACTTTTACTAATATAAGTTTATTACTTTTTCTCTAATTGCTTTGTACAAAAATATTGCTAAAATTTCACTTATAATTGTAATTTTTGTGAAATTTAGGCAATTTATTTTAAAAATATTGTTGTTTAAATATTAGTATTTATTGCTATATAGTAATAAAAAAGCATCTATAATGTGTAAACATATTATTTTTTCAAAAAAGTACTCCGAAAGTGTTCGGGTACCTTGAAAAATAATTGATATTTTAATAAAAATATTTTTATTTAAAAAATATTGATATACGCAATATTTTTATCAATCGACGAAGACGTTTGCGTGGTTTGGAGAGTGGGTTTGATGTTTACTATTACGAAGTCCATTTCCAATTGCCCTCAAGTAGCTGAAAAGGGGGACGTTAATCACTTGATGGAGAATTCTTATTGTCAATTGCCATGAAGCATTTCGCTCAACTCAACTTTCGACGACTCTCACTCCAAGACTCTCAGATATGGGATGGAGGACTGCGTTGCAACTCGTATGCCCAAAGATCGATAGCTATCAGAATTCTTGTTGTGCATAAAATGAAATGAAATGATGCAATACTAATTGACTCCAAACGTGATAGTTTCTCTCCTTTATTCAGTTACGGATAGCATTGCTTGTCATACCTTTTAATAAAATTTAGATGACTTCTTAACCCTTTATCCACCGACGGTACCACTCACTTTAAAATTACATAGAATAACCATTTTTACGAATACTCTCACGATACTTAGCAGGAATATTCTTTGAAATATACTCTTCCCAGATATATGGCAACACGGGTTCTATCATGAGTATTTTAGCGGGGAAAAAGAATAGTTTTATAGCAGAAATTGCGTTTTTAGCTGACGGCGTGTTCAGCGGATTGTGAAGATTGTCATTTTTGTTCCGAAAATATAGTTAATGTCAAAGGTAAGTGCCTTATTTTTGTATGTTAATGAATACCTTAGAAAACAATTTGCCTATTTATTTTAAGTGAACAGTGTGTATAATTAATTTTACAGCTGAATATCTTTAATTCAATTAATTAGCTTTAACGGATTAAATTTCCAAAAGTTGCGTATTTTGTTTATGTCTATCCCTTAATTTTCAATGAAGTGATCCAAAAAAAATATTGCATGAAAAACTGCAGTAAATCTTAATGCGGTAGATAATGACATTATTCCTAGAGTTGGAGTGGAAGTTTGGAGAAGAAAGTCCCAGCTCAAATGTCGTCCTCCTCACTTGACTGTGATTCAAAATAACTATATTCGTCGCCAATAACCCTCGTGTTGCTTCTCACAAATAAACATTTAGTCAATTAATAAGGATATTTCTAGTACTAAAAATTAGGTACAAATATATTTCAACTACCTTTGGGATAGTCAATTTGATTCTATCGAACTATATTTTTCAATGGGTTCGAATGTTTCATTTTCTTTAATGACAAATTTGTTGACTTACTTGTTGTTCTAACTATTTCCATTGAAGAATTTTAAATAGAATTCATTTTCTTTTATTATGTAATAAAAAACTTTCGTATACTCACGTAATAATAATAAAATCTTGATACATATATAGTTGCGCTTTACCAAAAAACTATTCAAAATGCTTATTTTTTTTTTAGCAAAAACTAATAATTTAGTAACTAATAATTATATATATACAATCGTAAATGCATAATTTAATTACATACATTTAATTATAAATTTGCTTAGATTCACTGTAAGTATGGATTAATTGTACTCAACTCAATTAGAGAGAATAGTGATAAATAGTCTCAGTAATGTAAACGTTGGGTACATAATTATGTGTAATTAAAAGTGCCGAATACTTTATTATTAGAGTGGATTGATACAAAATTAAAGTGTAAATAATTTGGATGTACTGTGTGTTTCAGTATTTGGACCTACCTGAAAGTATGGACGTAACTTTAGACGGAGAGATAGTACCTTGGGAGTTTTGAAATTGTATATTTTGTGATATACTTTTTCGATTCCTTATAAACTAGTTAATTTTGCACATTTGAATATTAATTTCTTACAGTTCGTGCTGTAAAGTACAAAGTTTAAAATAACAGAACAACTTTTGCTATGTAGTAGTTTCATTTCTTTAAATATAGCATTAAGTATGAACACAAAAATAATGACAGCTAAGTAGCTTACCCACAAGCTAATTTCTGAAACATGTACAGTAGATCCTCCATTCTTATATAAAATTAAACCTCAAATTTTTAATTAATCTCTTATTTGAGTGTTTTTAAAAGTTACAAAAATTAAAACAATTTATATATTGGGTTGTTCGGAAAGTAATTTCGTTTTTTCCCGACAGAGGATTTAATTGTATTTTTGCACCCAACTTCACATTTAAGCCGTATAATTTTTATATGCTTTGAGAGCTCATATAGCAAGGCTTGCGTGTGAAAAATTCCAATTAATTCTACGCAGAAGTTTTGGTTGGTGCCCTTCTAAATATGGAGAGCGATAAGCAGCATTTTCGACATATCTTATTGTTTTACTACAGAAAGGGTAAAAATGCTGTTCAAGCCAGAAAGAAATTGATCGATGTGTATGGAGAAGGTGTGTTGACAGTACACCAGTTCCAGAACTGGTTCGCTAAATTTCGATCCGGCAATTTTGATGTCGAAGATGCACCACGTTCGGGAAGGCCGGTTGAAGCTGATAAAGACGCGATAAAAGCATTAGTTGATGCGAAACGGCGAATGACAACACGTGAGATCGGATTGAGGTTAAATTTATCAAATTCAACAGTTTATGACCACTTAAAAGGCCTGGGATTATCCTCGAAGCCCATGTCCTCACAGAGAGAAATCATCTGTGTCGCGGCATTGACGTCTGCGATTCGCTTCTCAAACGTCACGAAAATTATCCGTTTTTGAAGCGCATTATCACTGGGGACGAAAATGTCATGGAGTTAAAAAAGGTGGTGAACCGGCTCAAACCATTTCCAAAGCCGATATTCACCAAATAAAAGGTGATGCTGTCTGTTTGGTGGGATTTTAAAGGAATCCTTTTTCTTTTTTTAGCTTTTACCGGATAACACAACGATTAATTCGGAAGTCTACTGTCATCAGCTGGACGACAAACTGAATGATGCACTTCAACAGAAAAGGTCAGAACTAATCAACAGGAAAGGTGCAGTGTTTCACCAAGACAACGCGAGTCCTCACACAAATTTGGTCACTCGCCAAAAGCTTTTACAGCTTGAATGGGATACAATGCCACACCCACCATATTCTCCAGACCTGGCACCATCGGATTATTATTTGTTCCGGTCACTCCAAAATTTTTAAACGGTAAAACCTTCACCTCAAATGAGGAAGTCAAAAACAACCTCGATCAGTTTTTTGCTAGCAAAGACAAAAATTTTATGAGCGTGGAATTATGCTACTACCAGAAAGAGGGCAAAAGGTGTTGGACCAGAACGGCCAATATATAATTCAATAAAGTATTTGTTTATTATACGAAAATTGTCTTTCATTTCCACACAAAAAAAACGAAATTACTTTCCGAACAACCCAATATAATGATAATTTTTTTTTTTTTTTCATTCATCATGCTACAAAATAAAATCTTCTGATGCCATCTACAAAAATTGAGGTATACAAAATACAGATCTACAAGTACAATATACATACAAAACGTCACAGCTCTGCAACCGAATTTTTTAATGTTGTGGAAAGGTGTGAAAATTGAAACTAAGAAATTTAAGTTTAATGATTTAATTTAATTTTTTTTTGCATTAAAGTAATTCTTTCTGTACTTAAAATGTACCCATTTCATATGTTGCTCTTTTTCCAAAATGAGTTCATGTAAGATTTTTTTTTCTCATTCTCAGAGACTTGTGAGCCCTTTTGTGGAAGATTTAGACTAAATTCCTGCTCCTTTTATTCTCACATTCTCAACTTGAATAGCGAAAATGACAGAAAAATATTTTATTTTTAAATTCAGATATATTTTACAATATATATAAGCAAGATTAGTTATTCCATCATTAAGTATTATTGCTGCCTCATTTTACACCAATATCAATTATTATGTTGTGGTAGAGATCCTGATATATATATGTATATATATATATATATATATATATATATATATATATATATATATATATATATATATATATATATATATATATATATATATATGTACAGTAAAGCTTGCTTCTGCGCGGTAGATAGGGACTGCATAAAAAAGAGAACCACAAAAAAAAATATTCGAAAATTTCATAAATACTTCCATATAACCAACAACTTTGTCGACATACTACAGAAAATTGTTTTATGCGGTGGAGAGGGACCGCATAAAAAAAGTCGCACTTTGAAAATACGTCAATTATTCACCAAATTTATGAGAAAGTACATCCAGGCAAAATAAATATTTAAATAACACAAGAAAAAAAAAAAAATTTTTTAAACATTTGGTTTCTCATTGTAGGCATAGAGAAGTTTTCAAAATGCACATATCTAATTCACTGCTACGCATCGTAATCCATATCGCGCATCTTTCTGTGATGAATTAGTTCAAAATCGCTTTCATCACTTAAAGATACAATTTCCATTGATTTGGTTTTTTTTGCCCCATAAAGAGTAAGTGATAAGTTTTTACGACGGTTGGTCAGTTGCTTGTAAACGTCACTATAACCAGATACGCATGATCGAAGCTCTTTTGGAATTTCAAACTTCTTTCGGAATTGGGGTATCTATTTTTAAAAATGCTTTTTTTTATTTTTGTAAAGTAGGATTCCTGCATATATTTTATCTGCGCTCAAAGAATCCAGTTATTCTTGTTCGTCTTCAGAATATATCAAATTATTGATAGTGCCACCGTCATTGAAAGTTTCGTCTTCAATTAAGCGCGTTGAGAGAAAGCACTTTAACGTGCATTGTCGAGAGGCTGTTGGTAATAAATGAACAGAGTGTCTTGAAGTGTGTGTATATATATATATATATATATATATATATATATATATATATATATATATATATATATATATATATATATATATATATATATATATATATATATATATATACTGAAAGAAAACATTATAGTGGTACTAATTCATATACTGTAAAAAAATATATATAACAGAAAAAAAGTCCTACAAAAAAAAAAAAGAGCACAAAAAACAAGTTCTACTGTATATATATATATATATATATATATATATATATATATATATATATATATATATATATATATATATATATATATATATATATATATATATATATATATATATGGATGTTTGTATTTTTAAAATCGCATCACTCCAATACCGTTCAACCGATCGCTATTAAAATTAGCATGTTTATGTACATTTTTGTGGAGAAGGGTTTTGTGCTATCCTCTTTGTTTCAGATCCCTGTGATAATCCCCTGGGGTGATTATCTCTTTGGATATCAGCGTGAGCTAGAGGGGTTGGATTAACGGAAGAACTAGAATCATACATAATCTTAATATAGCTTTATTAAGATTTTCAACTTAAAGCTTTAACAAATTAGATTATACTAATTTATGTGAGAGAATCTACGATGGCAAAACACACAATACACAATATATAGATAATAACAAAGTAAATTAACCCGGACCACTATCAATAACTGACTCTCCTAAACTCAATTCCAATAATATCGCCGATACTAACATGAAATAATCAATCCTACCTTTCTGTAGTTTGAAGTAACGATTATAACACCTAGATGAAGCCGTACAATGACTCGAGTTCAATGGTATGCACCTTGATTCGATAGATCTCTTCACGTATAAATCCTACTACGTTATCTACAACTTCTGCACTCTTGAACATTCCTCTAATCAATCATCATTTTCATCGCACCCTCCTCCATACAACAGTAATATATCGAATTCAATAATACTATACTTTGACACTAAAGCTACAATATGACTTTAACCTCTTATGTGCCACCGACGTATATAAACGTCTAGCTCAGCCAAATCATTAATTTTCTGGACGTATATATACGTCTTTCCGAAGTACGATCTTTTCTGTGCAGTGCTATCCATCAAATTATTCCGAGGGATTTGGAATACAATAAAAGGACCTTGACAGTGTTTGCGAAGAATTTACTTATTTCAGATGATTTTTGCTTATTTATTTTTTTTTCCTCTTCCCCTCCCCCGCAAAAAATACATCAAAATACGCTCGTCTACGTGGTTAACGGGGGCATTTGGGAACGAATTGCGTTCTTTAAATCGGCAGATAAGGAATTAATTATAAAACGTACAAATTATCAAGATAAGTGTTAATATAAGCCCAAGGAGTCACTGATAATTATCAAAAACTTGTTCTTAACTTAGTATTGTTAAATTAATAATAAAATATACATTGTTCAGTACTGATAGATTTATAAAAATGTATGAGTGAATTCTATATTTTATTATATCTAAAAGTATTATGTTTGTTTACTTTCAGAAAATTAATAACTCGTGCGAAGAGCCGGTGTTTCAGCCAGTATACGTTTAATGTATCAGTACTGAAGAAGGTATTTTATAAATAATTTCATAATACTAAATTAATCTAAGTTTAATAATTATCAGTGACTTCCATGGGCTTGTCTTGTAGAGCAAAGTTATTAGACACTGAGTTATTTTTCTTTATTTAGCTGAGATCTATATTTTGTCTTCAAAGCAGCCTCCGCAGAAAATCCTGTTTAACATAGGTAGGATTTTCAAAATGGTAATAGTATACGAAGTGCTTTTGTTTTCAGTGCAGAAATTATGATTGAAAATTGGGTCGCCAGTATTGAAAGTTTGAGAAACACTGGTGTACTATAAAAATAATTATAAAAAAAGAATTGGGGTGACTCAATAATCCCGCTGGACCATTAGTATCGAGTGCGCGCCTGCTCCAGGGTTAAAACATGTTGAAGTCTTTTCACTTTAAATATTAAAAATAATACAATTATTCTCCATCTGAATTTTATATTATTGTTCATTATTCAACATCAATTCTAAATGATAATTCTGTAAGGCTTAAATTATAGTTCACTTTAAACTAATTATACTTTGAGCAATCATTTAAAAAAATCATTTTACATTTTTGTAAACATTGTCGCGCACTTGGCTTTACTCTCCTTACAAAATTCAGCGATTATTTCAATAATGTTTTATTTTCTTATAAATGAACTTGTGCAAGCGGGTACTTCAGCCGGTATACTTTTAATGTATCAGTGCTCCATAGCAGTTTATAACTAATTAATTAATACTAAATTAAGAACAAGTTTAAGTATTAACGACTTCCATGGGCTTGTCTTGCAAAGCAAAGTTTTTATAAGGAATGCTTATGATTATAGAAATTGACCCTCTGAGTTCTTTTTCTATATTTAGCAGATATCTATATTTTGTCTTCTAAGCAGCCACCGTATTTTGCAATAAGTCCAATTTAAAAATTAGAGAAAGGAAAAATAACACACATAATAATTATCCTATTATTTTATTTATTTATTTATTACTTAAAAGTAGTATACAAAATTTAATACTTATGCTACTAATTTGTATGGTTTATAATTAAGATCGCCTTTTGTAGCTTTAGCATCAAAGTTCATTATTATTGCATTCAGTGTATTATTAATGCATAAGGGGGGCGCGATAAGAATTGTGATCGAAAAGGGGGGCGCCAGTATTGAAAGTTTGAGAAGCACTGACGTACAGTCTTGAAATTTAACAAGCAGATTTCATGCATGGAGTAGAGATTTGTAACGAAATGGGTTTTACAAAAATCGACCCCGGGGGCATAGATATAGATAAATATTCCCGTTTTTGAACTGTTAAAGGTACAGTCTTGAAATATGGCAGGGATATTCCTTGCATGGAATAGAGATCCACTAAAAAAGTGTTTTGCAAAAATCAAACCACAAGGGGGGAACTATTCGACTTACAGACTTGAAATTTGGCAGACATGTTACTTTCATAGAGATAGATCTTCTGCAAAAGATATTTTTATGAAAACTGACCCCCCAAGGGGGTTGCGAGGGGTTTAAGTAAAGTTCTAGACCTGTTTTCGAACTATTAGACCTATAGACTTGAAATTGGTAGGCATATCCTTTTCAGAGATCCGCTGAGAACGGGTTTTGCGAAAATCGACATCTCTCTCCAAGAGGGGTTGCGAGTGGTTAAGGGGCGTTACATATAAATATTTCCGTTTTGGTACTTAAGACCTACGGACTTGAAATATGACACGCAGGCTCTTTTCATGAAGTTAAGATCCGCTATTAAAAAAAATTTTGCAAAAATAGAACATCACGGTGTTTTTGCGAGGGATTAAGAAGAGTGAGAGATAAAAATATATTCCTCTTTTGGAACTATTAGACTTACAGACTTAGAAATTGGCAGGCATATCCCTTTCTCGTGGAGTAGAGATCCGCTAAGAACAGGTTTTGCTAAATTCGACACTCAAGGAGGGTTGCGATGGGTTAAGGGGCGTTATAGATGAAAATTCCTTTTCTTGAACAGTTAGACTACAGACTTGAAATTTGGTTGGTATGTTTTTTTCTTTTGTTTAATATAGATCCGCTGAGAATAGATTTTACGGAAATCGACTCCTTCGAAGAGAGCGGAGAGTTACTGGTGTGTGTGTTGATAAAAAAAACTCTTCCCGTTTTCGAATTACTAGACCTACAGTAATGAAATTTGGTATACATGTTTCTCTTGTTGAATCGAAATCTATTAAGAACAGGTTTTGCGGAAATTGTCTCTCATAAATGGTTACTAGGGTGAATTGATAAAAAAAATTCCGTTCTTAAACTTTTCGATTTAAACTTCAAATTTTGAAAACATGTTAATCTTTTCGAGCAAAGATCTTCTAAGAGAGCATAAAAGATATTTCTACTTCAATTTGAGAAAGTATTATTTAGAAGTTCTCTCTTTTTTTTAAATCAAGAAGCGAGATTATACGAGTATTTTTCAATGCAATCGAATTCGTAATTCTAGGATAATTTAGACATTAAAAGTATTAATTTTGTGAACTATGCATTATTAAATGTAGATTAAGTAATACAACAATAGACATTGAAACACAAATTATATTTATTCCAAACTAATTAACAAAAGAAACAGTTAATTAAGAAGCTTTGAGCAATTTTTTTTATTTATGTATTTAAAAATTGTATTTTAGCATTTCATATAATGTTTCTATTCAAGAAGATGATAGGAGATGAAATTTTGAACATATTATTCACACAATATTTTCTAATTTTTTTTAAATATGGAAAATTTTAAAATAACACTTCTTTTGTATTTATTAATTTTTTTACCTGAATTTTTTTCGTAATATTCCAAAGAATGTTTTAAGCAACTTTAAGGATCGTTTTTACAATAACTTAATTAGTTTTTGAGAAAAAAAAATAATAAAATGTTGATATGTATGCTAAAATTTAACAAAAAAACCAAAATCTCCTACATTTTAATTTTTTTTTAAAAAAAGTATTAAGTTTACAGCAAAATGGATCCCTAATTTTGTAACATGCATTACATATAAAACACAGGGAAAAAAGGAAAGTGATTAGTAAATAATTGTGGAAGGAGAAGCATTTTGAATGCGAAAAAACACAAACAGAGAAAAGCCACTATAAAGTTTATAATACTAAAAAAGTAATTATTATAAGCTTAAATAAACAAAAAATACCACTTTAAAATATTAGCTATATATTTTTCTTAAGAATAATAGCATTTTCGTATTTTATTTCAACCCATATATTTTATAAACGATTCATTTTTAAAGAGAATCAATTGCATAAGAAAACTCTCAAAGAAAATGTTAGAAAAAATATTTTTCTGCCATAGCAGAAATTTTTAAATTTTTGTTTCACATAATATTGAAATATTATATACTTTTATGGATAACATTTGATGAATAAGAACTGAAATTATAAAATTATTTATACAGAATGCCTTAATTAAAAAATTTTACATGCTCACATTTCAAAAGACATAAAAATTATACATTAATGTAGTACTTTAGAAATATCCTGCTTTATATATTTGTAACACATTTTTTTAAGTTATTATTTCCTTTTAAAATAGTTTTTTTTTATTATCAAGAAGCTTCTCTTTTTATCTATAACGGAGGCGTGGTCGAATTCCCTAATTTGTTTACATTTTTCAATTGAAGTTTTATCCAGTTTCTAATTTTCAGGCATATAAAATTGACATACCAATCGAAAGATAATAATGCAAATAATATAACTAAATAATACTAAAAACTATACTTAGGTCATTTTATTTTGGTACGGGACGTCAGAAGCCTGGCAAGGACGAGGAGAGAGGGGAGGTCAAAGGGTCACAAGCGAAAGCAGAGCTCTACAAATGTTCATTTCATTTCACTAAAACAGAACAGAAATTTGATCAAAGCACTTCAATCAGGGAAAGGACCTCAAAGAGTCGTTACTAAATAATACTTTCTCAAATTGAAGTAGAATTATCTTTTATGCTCTCTTAGAAGATCTTTGCTCGAAAAGATTAACGTGTTTTCAAAATTTGAAGTTTAAATCGAAAAGTTTATAAGAACGGAATTTTTTTTATCAATTCACCCTAGTAATCATTTATGAGAGACAATTTCCGTAAAAACTGTTCTTAACAGATTTCGATTCAACAAGAGAAACATGTATACCAAATTTCATTACTGTACTAATTTCATCATTCCCCTGCGACACATATACTAGCACGATTTAAAATGTCCTCCTATTAGCATTTACATTTCTGCATTAAAAATGTATATCTTCTGAAATCTATTTTAAAAAAACTCTCTTAAGCCTTCTACCAATTCAAATTATCAATCTATCTTGAAACCAACATTTGGGGGAACATTTTATTTAGACCTACGGTAGCCGACTACGTTCGGAACCGGGATTTTAAAAATACGCATCAATGGATCATTTTCATGAGATTTAGTGTCACTTAGATTAGAATACATGTGGAAAATTTTTTAAGGACATTTTGACAAAAAAAATTATTTCAATACAATATTTCGGCAAAAATTCACTTAGAATAACCTTTTTTCAAAATGTTCTCCTTTTATAAAAATGCTTCTATAACAATAATATTTTGCTTATAAAAAGTAAAGACTTCTCCAGAGAGTCTGAACTATTTGTTTTGAAAAATTCATATTATTTTCAGAGTTACAACCATTTAAAATAATTAACGGCGTTTTTTTCTTAAAATTTCTCCCCTTGGTTGTCGTAAAACATGGATAAACCCACTTCTAAGTTATATATTTCAAAAATTCTAGTTGAGCCTCTGTACAGAGGTCTGAACAATATACAGGCAAAATATTATTATAATAGAAGCATTTTTCACAAAAGGAGAACATTTTGAAAATGGGTCATTCTATGTTCATTTTTTATCAAAATATTCTACTTAAATAATTTTTTATTGTGATAATATTCTTAAAATAACTTTATATGCATTTTATAATTTTAGTGACACTAAATATCATAAATATTATCCATTTATACGCTTTTTAAAAATCACGGTTTCGAACATAGTCGAATACCTTAATATTAGAACAAAAAATAAATAAAGCATGAAACTTTACCTCCTAGAGAGTTTGTCCATACATAATTCCATACTTTACATTAATTAGTTCTCTTTTGTTGTTACTTTTTTGCATGTAATAACGAAACAAATTAAAAAATAAATTTTTTAAAAGTAATGTATTAAAATATTTGGTAAATTGATAAAAAAATTTGATTTGATCCTTAAATGAAAACCAATTTGACTATGCGCTCTGCAAACAGTGGCGTAACGGAGAATATTAGTGTTCCCCTGCAAAGTCAAGTTTCGGGCCTCAATCCAGATTTTACAAAGTACAGTGAAAATCGTTTAACTCAAAACTGAAGAGACTGAAATATTTTTTTGTGTTAGAAGAATTTCGTGTTAAAAAAAAAACATAAGTCATATATTCAACAAAATTAAGTTTATTACATTTTATTTACATATATATATATATATATATATATATATATATATATATATATACACTGGTGAGCAAAAATTAAGGACGAGACGGTTTTTTCAATATAACTTTGTACATAAGCTTTCCAAATCAACACATTTAATACCGTAAGATCCCCAATACGTAAGGACATGTGTAATGTAAGCAACACTTACTAAAAGAGAAATCAGAGGGATAAAAAGAAGCTTGATTGAAAAAGTAGCATGGAGCGCAATGCGACTGAAGGCCGAAACATCCCTGTGATGGGTGTCCAGCACGAAACATCCGGTCTTTAGTAGGGGATATGATCTCCCCTGACTGATAGGCAGGTTTCACAGCGTCTGCCCATGCTGAGAATGAGGGTGTCAATGAGTTGTTGAGGCATTGCTGCCCATTCGTCTTGCAGCGCCAATCAAAGCTCCCGAATCGTTACTGGTGGTAAGGTACGAGCTGCCAAACGTCTGCCTAGAAAATCCCATACATGCTCGACGGGATTGAGATCCGGAGATCGTGCCGGCCAATCCATACGTTCAATATCCTCACTCTCTATGAGCTGTTCGGCAGCTACTGTGCGATGACATGGTGCATTGTCGTCCATGAAAAGGAACTGCAGACCCATAGCGCCTCTAAAAAGACGCACATATGGAAGAAGAATCTCGTTACAATAACGGGTCCCGTTGACTGAACCTGCGTCGAAGATGTGAAGGTCTGTACGACTACCAAGCATGATGCCTCCCCAAACGAGAACACCGCGACCTCCATACCTGTCCCTTTCAATGATGTTCGAGGGATGATTGCGGCTTCCCCGCTCTCTCCAGATGAGTATGCGATGAGAATCGCTACTCAAACTGAATCTGCTCTCATCTGTAAAGAGTACTCGTCCCCATTCATTGTCTCTCCAATTCCGGTGTTCCCGGCACCACAGAGAACGCCTTCTCCGATGGGCAGGCGTTAAAGGTACACACCGTATAGGGCGTCGTGCAAACAGACCACCACCGTGCAGTCTTCTGGCCAGGGTAAAATGCGATATCGGTCGTCCAGTCGCTTGTGTCGTGTGTCTAGTGATTTCTCCCGCTGTCTGCCGCCTGTTTCTTCTGGCCTGTAAGACAATGTACCGGTCATCTGCGGGTGTGGTTCCTCGTGGACGACCCCTACTGAACCCCCGGATAGCTGTTCCTGTAGTTTGAAATTGTCTCCAAAGTCGTGAAACGATGCTGTGAGCAATTCCGAACTCTGCAGCCACACTTGTCACACTGCGGCCTTCCTTCAACTTCCCAATGATTCGACCTCGGGTAAAAGCATCCAGATGTCGTCTAACAGATTGATTATTCGCCATTTCTCGCTGAGGCAGCAACTCGGTGTGATTTTAACTGCTATACGGCGTGCAATGTCTTTGCCAGAAATACTTATCTTACACCGACAACATGCTTTATACTACTCAGACATTCTCCCATTACGTCTACCTGCATATCTGCGCATGTGCTTCCGTACATCACCTTACTTAATCTTCTGATTGGTCTTTCTGTCCGCTCTGCCTCTTCATTCAGCTGATATGCTAATTTTTCTACTTCGTCCTTAATTTTTGCACACCAGTGTATATATATATATGCATGGTTTAAATGAAAATCAATGAAACAAAAAGATCCACACGAAATTAATGAAATTTAATACAAAATTTTCAAGTTCTGTTTTTGATCAATAGCCTTAAGAAGCTAAATCTTCATTTTAAGCCAAATAACAGTTTTCTTTCCTCCTGAGCTCTTTGCCATTTTGCTCTTAAAAAGGCTTCTAAAATAGAAAATAAACGCGAACCAAACTCACTGATTTTTATTCGCACTGAAATTTATTCATCACCGAATTCCAAAGCCAACTGATAAGAAATGAGATGTTTTTGTATAGCGTTTGTATAGGGGTGGAGAGTGGAAGTAGCTTAGATAAACTAAATTGGCTTGTCACAGGCCAGGTATTTCAAAGCGAAGTTCGCCTCCTTTCTACGAAATATGGTAAACCATTTCTCTTTCATTTCACGCCCCTTTTAAATCACGCTTGCGCAGCTTGTGTTTTCCGTATATTGTTTATTCCCAGAAAAGAAATTTTTTCGAGTTAAATGAATTTCATTTCGTGTTTATAGAAAAAATAGGTATATTAAAACATATATTAGTTTGTCGGGGGGGACCGTTGCATCATTTCGTGTTAACCGATATGTCAAACGTATTTCACTTGTATTACAAAACCGTAACAAAATAAGGTACGAATAAAACTTGGGGACCCCTAGAATTCTGCCTTGGGGTGTACGTTACGCCATTGTCTGCATGTAAACTAGTGAGCAGGTACTAAATGAAATGCAAGGTCATTTTCGAAAATGTTTTATACTATCCCGTATTTTTCCTTGCTTCTGATTTCTCGATAATCCAATTTATAGCTATTAAATAATTTTTCAAAGCTATTATAAAATCAGTTATTTGGTCTATCTTCATTTTATTTAAATTAAACATTTAATACACTGTGCGTTTTAATATTACTATGTAAGTTATGGTAACATTTACTCTAAATAGCTTTTCTATGTCGATTCATCTACGCAAGTCTAGCCTTTAGCTCTTTCCAGTATTTGACACTTAAAAAGAGACATTATACAATGTCTGTTGTTCTGTGCATTCTTTCTATTCTGCATCAGTTATTTTGATTGGAAAGCATGCTGAAATAAGTGAGACTCGCACTTTAATAACCTCTTTATTGAATTTAACATTTCTTGAAAGTTTACGAGGAGAAAACTGAAAAACCACACAGAAAAAAACTTCCTCCGTAAGAAAACTTGAAAAATCCGAAAAATATTTTTTTTATAATTTTTCGTAGTTTGCGTATAACAAAAAAGTATGAACAAAAGCGCATAAAAAAAGTACTTAAATTGCTCTTCCATTGTAAAATGATAGTGTCACCATCTAGTGTTAGCCAATATACTTAATCCTTCTAAGTTTAAGACGTGCGCATTTAAAAGGTGTTATAAATTTTCTCAGAAATAAAAAGATTTGTAACTCACTTCTTTTCTGAGATGCAATTTTTCCATTTCTAAAATGTTCCTGATAGATCAGTTAACATATGTTAAGGTTATTTAAGAAATAAATAGCAAGTGATATCATTAATCTTTTCTATCTGCTGTAGCTAATGTTTGTATCTACTATCTATTATTGTCTGAATGGTGATAGTTTGATTCATGATGATAACCCAATAGTTAAATGTATAATCGATTAAAACAAAAGGCAAATAAATAATACAGACTTCAGAAGCATGACTTAAAATTGTTAGTACTAGAACTTCAAATGTATTTTTAAAAGAAACACTCCACTCTGTATTAGATCCTTTTATAATCAGCTTATTTTGGCCAAAATTTATAACTTAAAACGTTTAGCTCATGTTTCAATGCTATGAAAAACAATTTTCAATAAAGATACTTTATGAAGTTTATATATGTATTTCAACACATTTCATGATCTGTAATTCTTACAGTGTTTGTAGTAAAGTATACTGACATATTCTCTTTTAGACTGCAATAAAATTATTTGAGGAGCTGAAAGTCTGTACCGCATGTAAAATATTTTAAAGACTTCCAACTTAATATCCCACAAAATTAAATACATATAATTTTGAGAAAAAACTGTTAACTCAAGTATTACTCCTTATTACTTGATATTATAAATAAATTGCTTCAAAGATGTAACTAGAGAAAAAGATACTCAATTTTTGTAATATCTTTATTGTTTATAATAAAACAATCAGAACTGTTTCTCCTTTGTTAAAAAAAATCACAGAAACTAAAAATAAATTGTAATACAATGCTTTAATACATATTTTTTCCCTTTTAGGGGCATTTCTTTAAGATGTACGATACGAAAATCATCGATCAGAAAATAAATAATTGAAAAACATTGATAGGACGGATATGAATTTTCTGTTTCTTTCCCTTAGATTTATTCAAAATTTGATGTAGCTTTTATCACTTTTTTTAAAAGGAAATCTCACATCCCATGAAAATAATACACAGATATTCATTAGTAAGAAGTACTTCTTGCTTTTTCTCCATTTGTTGATCGTTACGTTCAATATTTATGCACGAGATGGCAGCACCTGCATATATGTTTGACAACGGCAAAAATTGAAATGGGATGTTTTTTTAATGTATTATAAAAACAAACATTTTTTTATCTTCCTCAAACAAATACTATAAGCACATTCTTTGCAATTTTTCTTTTTATTTTTCAGTAAAATATGATAGGAAATTTTATTAAAGAAACTTCTAAAAAATGTCAGATGCAAAAATAGGTTTAAAATTCTTTTTTTTTTAACAAATACATAAATATTTCCGAATATTCTCAAGCATATTATTTAACCGAAACGTAAAAAATAATGCTGAAGTTTTGTTTATACAAATAAAATACGAATAAATAGAATTTCAACCACGAACTTTTAAAATTATCAAATATATCAAATAATTTTATTTTCTTAAATTTAACTGATACCCAAATGTTTGTAATAAGTAATGTCTAAAAACTTTTTGAGACCCTGGGCGCTTGTGAAAAAGTAGGCCTCACCTGCGCCCCTTTTAAGTAGACAATGTACAACAGGGGTGTCAAACTCAAAGGCTAACTTGAGCCAAACAAACAAGGTTTAACTTTAGGCGGGTCGCAAAAAAAAAAAAAAAAAAAAAATCAGTTCATAGAAACGTTGGTTTATTTCGAATAATACATAATAATAAACATATACGAGGGTTGGGGCAAAAGTCATAGCAACTATTTTTTTTTTCGTGAAGATACCAGTCCTGTTGGAAAATGTGACACATACAGACGAAAGTTCAAGGTGTTAACTGCATGTGTGGACAATGAGTAGCACTGAAATATCATTACACACTAATTTATTGCGGTAGTATACAGGGTAATATGGTCTTCACTGTGCAAAAGAATGACAACATACACATAAAGTTGATATGACAAACCTGGGCCTAACCCTTAATCTAGTCCATGACCCTTAATGTTATCCATGGGCTGCTCGGTGACGGCACGTGCCAAGTCAGTCCGCACACTGACTGGTCGTCCCAAACGTTGCTCATCACTGGTTGACACACGTCCTTGCTGAAAGTTTCCTATCCACCGTTACTACTGTACGGTATGGTAGGGCATCATCCCCCCTAAAGGCTTTCACTAATTCACTGACATTCCATTGTATTTCTCTATCGGAGAACGGCTATTTTGATGTAAGCGAACTGCTCAACACGGGTTACTTCCATCTCGCACGACACTCACCAACTGACTGATTTCACAGCCCTCGCTGCGCTACTACCAGCTATCACAGATCCATCTGTTATTCTGCATACACACTATGCTTGCAGAACTTCCACATGACACATATACGTTTGTGATCCTTCACATATCTACAAGAAAAAAAAATAGTTGCCATGACTTATGCACCACTCTTCATAAACTCCTGTTTGTGAAAATTGCAACACCATGAAGGAAGCATCATAGTTGAATGAAATTTAATACACAGTTGAGTGGTAATGGTACAAATAAATGATTACATTTTCAAACCAAACAAACAATTAAAAGAGATAGAAATTAGTATTTTGTGTGGCCACCTCGCGCCGCAATAAGAGCTGCTACACGACGCAGCATGGAGTTAAACAAATTTTGAATATCTGCCTGCGGAAGAGTATTCTGTATTGTTTGTATGCGCAACCAAAGTTCGTCTGTCGAAACAACAGGACGAAGATCACGAGCGAGACGCCCCCCAATGATATCCCACACATGTTCAATCGATGTCATATCCGGCGAATACACAGGCCAAGGAAGAAGCTGTACCTGCTGCGAATCAAGATAGGATTTGACAGTCTTGGCGACATGTGGACGGGCATTATCCTGCTGGAATATAGCCCCTGGCAATCCTTGCAGGAAAGGAATAGCTTGGGGCTGTAAAACTTCGTTTATGTATCGGGTACTGTTCAAATTGCCCACAATTCGTAGCAATTGTGATCGTCCATGATATGCTATGGCACCCCAGACCATAATTCCGGGTGTTCATCTACTGTGGCGTTCGATAATGCACTCCGGAATGTGCCGTTCACCGGCATAGCGCCTGACACCAATTCGGCCATCATGGTGCCACCAATTGAAGCGGGATTCGTCAGAAAAGACGACCTGCTGCCAATCAGCACGCCAGCTCCTATGCACATTGGCCCATTGTAGCCGCAGGTGGCGATGGTTTTGCGTGAGAGGAATCCTGTATAAAGAATCTTTGCGCGCAGCCCACGCTGCAGCAGACGTCTCTGAATTGTTGAAGCACACAATGAAACACCTGTAGCTGTTGACCACTGTGCTGCCAATTATCTTGAAGAAGCTGTGCGGTCCGTCTGAGCCATTCGCACCAGGCGTCTGTCATCGGGAGCTGACGTCACATTTCGGGTCCACTCCCGGATTTCCGAGCTGTCCGACCCTCGTCCGTCCACTGTTTCGAAACACGCATGATTGTGCTACTGTTACGCTGCACACGAGCGGCTACTGCACGATAAGACAATCCAGCTTCACGAAGGCCGACGATTTTGCCCCGTTCAAACTCCGAAATTTGCTCAAATTTCGCTCCCTTTCGTCGACAAGGCATAGTAAAGATTCAGTTAACGTTTACACTAGCATATAACCACCGATAATCATACACGCCTCGCTACAGCCGTCTATTTATATTCGGTTCGATCCGCCCTTCAGAGGGTGCTGCTCAGCATACGCATGCGCTACCGGTCTGCAATTCTAATCATTTGCATATCATGCCCTACTTTACATTTCCTGAAAATTTCAGCTTACTCGTGTAGGTCCTTCGTGGTGTTGCAATTTTCACAAACAGGAGTATATAAGAGAACAAAAAAATTAATGTTTCTATCCTCACACTTGACATCTCTTTTCTGCTATCTATCCAATTTCGGGAGAAAAATTTTATAACGCATTATTGTGTGGCCGGGCCGAGAAAATGTTCGTTGTGGGGCGCATGCGACACCCCTGATGTACATTATACTCTGTCAAATACGCGTACAAACTGTAACCTATGAACAGGTACGTCTTAAGATTCTCTATTTCTTCAAAAATAGACCCTACTTACAACCCTTTTAATACATAGGATACACTGTCAAATACTTGTAAAAAACGATAATACATAACAAATATATATGTGTGACACATTCACAAACCTAGGAACAAACCGACTCGATCAAATGCTGCTCTTCGCGTAGAGAGCAGAACCTAGAGAGCAGACCTTTGGTAGAACGACGGGCATGACAAAATCATACAGTCTTGCCGCTATATAGCAATTGGCATAAAATTTTCTCTCTAGGCCCATTAGGAACCCTTTTAAGTAGGCAGCATGTAATATACGTTTCCTAATAATCTTACAAACGGTAACCGAAACTGATAAATACGCGTGACTCCCATTCTCACAAACCTAGGCACCTTTTAATAAATGAGTAATGACGGTGTATAGTAGTATGCCTAGACACGGACACGACGCATAGTTTTCCCAATCTGGCGCTCGGAAAGTCCAAAAATGAAATGGCACGAAATAAAAAAAACAACGCAAAGTTTATGGTCCTAATAGGTTGAACAGTTTTTGTCAGTACGCGAATGGAAATCGTCAACAATTGTCGGTTTAGATCGGGTTTGTTCTTGCTACAAGAAACACTTGCAAGTGCCTCCTTTTTAGTCGCAAGTCCTATCGTTTCTTCTGAAAAGGATTTTGCAGATTTTAGCGGGATTTTTTTTTGAAAATATGTACCATGAGTAAGTAATTTTTTTATTTGACTTTCAAATTAGGTTCAGGTTCGATTAAAAATTGTAAAACATAACATTTAGCACAGCATGTAACTCTTACTAATGTATGTCAGTTTTTTGTGTTTAATGGACTAGAACTTTTGGGATTGACACGGATTGATCACAGTAACACTTAAATAGCATAGAGTAGAGATATAGACCTTTAATTTAATACCAAATTTAGCTGCTACTACCTACTACTCCGAAAGTCATGATTTTTTTTCAGCGTAGGCCGATGGTATTACTCGGTGTGCCTTATTCAATGTGTGGAAGGAAGAGCAAGATACTAGCGCAAAACTAATGATGCTTTGAGTTTAATTAGGACTACCACGGACTTTTATAAATATGAGGACCAGCAGCAACTAAAATTTAGAAAAATTGTTAAAAATTTCTGCCCGTTTGTAGGGGGGAAATGGATGAGGTGCCACAGAAATTAAAAGTTCTTCTCCAAGTCGAATGACGCCGTGGTTGTCGGGGGAGTAAGATTTATATTATATTTTATTATATTTAAGAAAAATATGTAGCTAATATTTTAGTGTTGTATTTTATGTTTATTTAAGCTTATAATAATTATTTTTTTCAGAATTATAATCTTTAAAATGGTTTTCTCGTTTTGTGTTTTTTCGCATTCAAAATGCTACTTCTTCCACAATTATTTATATATACCAATCACTTCCTTTTCTTTTAAAAAATTTCCAAATTTTTTAAAAGAAATTAAATTTGTAAAATTGTGTGAATAATATATGCAAAATTTTATCTCGTATCACTTTCTTAAATAAACATTATATGAAATGCTAAAAAAAAAAAAAATGTAATTTTTAAATACATAAATTTAAAAAAATGTTCAAAGAGTGTGCCGAGTCATTTTATACACTACCTATTATCCTTTACTGTACATGTGTAATGTTATCTTTGATTGTATTTGTTTAATCTTTAGCAGTTATTAAATTTAATTTTTTTAACTTGTCCCACTATTTCTTGTATATATTCTCCCACGTGTAAATTACTGCTTCCGTTAATATCCTTAGATCCTTGTTCCAAAACTAGTGGCTGCGATAGCCCAGTGGTCAAGGTAACGGATCATGGCAGGCATGTCAGAAGTTTGAGCCCAGTACCACTAAGACCCACCGTGTAGAGGTGCGATGCACGTTAAATCTGCCGATAGCTCAAACGTCCTCCCATTGGTGTGGTAGCTAAGAGAGGGGGATGCCAGCTCAGGTGTCGTCCTCGTCACTTGATCATGGTTCAAAATTACGAGGTCCGTCGCCAAAAGCCCTTCTGTAGCTGAACAGTGCAACGTTAATATTCACTCACTCACTCACTTGTTCAAAAACTGGTTTCACTTAGCAATCATTTATTCTTGATCCAATTCAAACTTGACATAAATTAGTTAGGACCCTATTAACCTTATTTGTTAGTAAAAAACAGAAAAGAATACACAGTTTACATTCCTTACTATGATTTTAGGTCATTATGAAGACTTTAAAGCCATAAAATAATTTTCATGCGCCAGAATGGGAAAACTGCCCACTGTGCGACGTAAGAATGCAAACTTGGTATCGAATTGAAAATACTTAGTTCTTTGGAGAATATACCCGGGAATAGCATTGGATGATTCCAATTGTTCGAATCCTAATCTAACTGAGGACTCATGCCTTAAGACGTCCCTGTCTGTAACAAATAAATACAAACTGAGGCCCAAATTGATTTCGGCTAAATGTGAAAGGGTGGCGTATGTTGGTGGTACTATGCCTAGATAAGGCATAATATAATAATGCAGTCTTGTCACTATTGACAGGTGGTATACAGTTCGGAATTCCAAGTTTTTCGGAAAATATGTCTGGGAATGACATTTGAAGAATAAATTATTTAGATCACGATCGTAATTAGGCTGAGTCGAGAACGATACGAGGTTCCTCGAGAGCAGAACCCTGAGCCCGGACGCTATTGGCCCATGTCTTAAGTGGTCCCGGTTGGCAATGATGTTATTATTTAATCAGATTATCACGCGTGTTAATATTTAATTGGGTTTCACATCCAGCAACATAAATGCACATCAGAATCAAAATTAGAATTTCATTAAATATATTATTGAACCAAACAATGGTTTTTGTAAGCACTTGAGTTGTTTTTCTACTTTCAGAATTTGCAATCAAGTGTTGATGACTTTTCAAAATGCATTAAATCCAAGCGAGAAACTTTTTAATGTGAGAATAGTCGACTCAAAACTTCTTACTCCTTCCCATGGAACATAAAAGATTTAACTCCAGTCAAATAACATAAATAACAAGATCAACGGTCCTATCAAGCCAGTCGCAGCAACAGATATTGTGGCCTTAAGCAAGGAAACCTCCCAAGCGATAAGGGTAAATAAGCCCAGAAGTCGGTAGGGCATAAAAGTACCCAGGTGTGTAGTAGACTAATCTATGTGGCGTAAATATGTGTGTCAGAAAGCCCTGCCTTCAGAGGTGGATTAAGCGAGTTGGAGACTCCTGGTGGTGAAAGATTTGAGGCCCAGGGGCTGAAAAGTCGAAAAACTTAAATAGTGAAAAAATTCACTGACCTTAAATTCTCAAAATAAAATATATAGCAAATAAAAAAAATTTTAACTTTATTTTTAAAAAATTAAAAACTTTACTTAAAAGCTTATAATTCTGCTGTATAACTTCACGTCTTGATTTCTCTTGGGCAAATTAATCGATTATTTTTGCAATATCTATGTGGTCCAAAACATCTTGATCTATATATAATATGGCCATGCTGTTCAATTTGTCTTCTCTCATATATATTACTTTCAAACCATACTACAGTTCTCCCATACTATACATTTTTAACGCGCTTTTAAGCTGAAAAATATCTCTCACCTGATGCATTTGATATCGGTAGAGTTAAAAATACTTTTAAAAGTTATCTGCATTAGGGAAAGTCAAAACCATTTATTTTGCAACTCCATTAATTTCTAGTGGAGTTTTTTCATTGTATATCTTAGTTTTCTTTTAAAAATAGCAAAAACTGATCAAATTCATCGTCAAAATTAAACGATTCAATGCCATTTTTTGAATTGAGTTAAAAATGTACATTTTTATAAAAGCTACATGTATTTTTGGGTTTAAAATCTTATAGTTTCTTAAATATTTTCCTAAAATTTTTCTTCGCATTAAAAACTGCACAGTTAATTTATTAACTTAGTTTTTATAATTTTTGAAATATGCATTTTGGTTAACTTTATTAGTAGCATACAGAATGTTAAACAACATTTTAAAGAAATTGTACAAGTTTTATGTATATTATAATTAATTATACACGTATTTAATTATTAGATTGTATTGAATATATTCTTTAAAATTGTCGTGGAAAAAGATCTTAATCAAGAAGGTATCGGACAAATCACTCTTAAACTGGCAATAAAACGCAAAAAGAAAAAAGAATTTCGGCAAGTTATTCAAATTTAATCTTACAAAATAATAGCTCTCTTAGCAGTCTTAGAAAAGATTAGAAAAATTATGTGTTTATTTCACCTCAATAAAAGAAAAAAGGTTTATATTTAAGTAAACTTAGCATATTTTTTTCTTTGAAAATTCTTTTAACAGTTTGAAGCAATATAAATTAAATATTTAGAAATTATAGATTGGTTCATTAATTACTAAACAAAATGATCGTAATACTTTATGATTACAAGCAAAACTATCGTAATACTTTATAATTACAAACAAAATTATACTAATACTTTATAATTACAAACATAATTATCATAATATATATAACTACGTTTTATTTCAGTTTCGAGCTGGTGAATAATTAATGACTTAACTCAATGGCGCAACAGCCCATGAGGGCCAAGGCCTACTGTCTGAGCACAACTCAGTATACGTGACCTTGGGCTCTGAGGTGCATGAGCAGATGTCCCGGTCAGGTAGTCGCTAAAACCCCCAGTGTTAAGTTCCCAAGCAAGCTTGGTACTCATTTATCGACCCACTGAAGGGATGAAAGACTGAGTCAACCTTGCCCAGCCCGGGGTTTGAACCTCGGACCTATGGTGGGGAAGCGCGATGCACTAACCACTCAGCCACTATGATTATTGAATGAACTCAAAAGCTCATTAATGTTTTGTACTTTAAATGAACTACTATCGTTTCTTATAAGTGACTAAAGAAATTATTTTTATACAAGAGGCAAATAATATATATTTTTCCGTTTGAATAACAATGTCAATTGAAAATATTTTAAGAAGATTAGGGTACATAAAAGCTACGAAAACACACACTTTAATATGTTAATCAACATGAAAATATTCTAAGAAACTGATGACAGTTATTTATATTTATATTTGTAAAACGAAAAATAAATAAATTAATAGAATAGTAAAAGCACAAATGCAACAAAATACTTCTTTCACTTTATCTTACGCTATGATTAAAATGCCTGGTTATTAAATCTTAAAAATCTAAAAGAGAATTTGAAAATGAAAATATAGTGACTTTTTTTGTTGTTTAAACACGCTTCTCTCCGCTTCTGTCGTGTCTGTATAAGCGCAGGAAACTAAAAGAAATTAGTTCGGAAGTCAAAGTGACGCAAAATCTCCTCAGTTTTCTTCGAAAAAAGTCTTTTTTCTTAGAGTCATTCTGCCCCATTTTTTTGTGGCCGCGGTAGCCGAGTGGTATAGGTATCGGACTGTGGCTTGCTTTGTCACAGGTTCGAGCCCAGTACCACTAAAGACCCGCCGTGTAGGGCAGCGATGCACGTTAAATCTGTCGAGAGCTGAAACGTCCTCCCGTTGGTGTGGTGTGGTAGTTAGGAGAGGGGGGTGCCAGCTCAGGTGTCGTCCACGTCACTTGACCATGGTTCAAAATTACGTGGTCCGTCGCCAAAAGCCCTCGTGTAGCTGAACAGTGCGACGTTAATATTAACTAACTAAGCCCCATTTTTTTTATTCGTCTTTAAGCATGTCATAAGACTTGATCGTGCTTTTCATCACTTTTGCAGTCGCTAATCTCCACCAAAATCTGTCTCTTTCAATAGTACTCGAACTCACGCAAACAAAGTAGTAAAAGTTGCAGGAAATTACTTGAAAAAGAGGGAGTCCGATGCCGAAATTATTACTTAACGCCCCTCCCCCTTCTCCCATGGGATCAGCATTTGGAAACACGGCTTTAAATACTCATGAATACTCGTTAAAAAAATGATTAACTTTAGACTTAGAGGGTGACAGAAGGCTTCTAGTACTTATGCTCCTATCTTTTCTCAGAAAGAGAAGCAGACCATGAATGCACATTCGGTCTTATGGCTGTTACAGAAATAAAAGAGAACCGGGATAAATAAAATCGAATGTTCTCCTTCACTGGGCCACCTCCGAACAAACTTCAGGCTAAGGACCAAGCCTTCGTGTTGCTTCTTAATGCGATGTTTACAGTCAATCAATCAACAGACAAAGGGGTTGTTGCCCTTTACTAGCAAATAATATTCTAAATGGATTTTTCCCATCCTTAAACGTTCGATGTATTTGACTTCAAACGATCTTTCTATCGATCCGCTTTGAATGAGAATTTTTCCCTCCTTTCCGAGAACATACCCCTCCTTGTCTTCTCATTGTTTTGAGTAATTTTAAACTTTTCTTATTGTGGGTCCTTAGGTCCAGAATTCACACGGAAGTTTTTTATCGTTTGAGTGAATATTAACGACGCACTGTTCAGCTACACGAGGGCTTTTGGCAACGGACCACGTAATTTTGAAGCATGGTCAAGTGACGTGGATGACACCTGAGCTGGCACCCTCCTCTCATAACTACCACACCTCACCAACGGGAGGACGTTTCAGCTCTCGATAGATTTAAAGTGCATCGCTGCCTTACACGGCGGGTCTTTAGTGTACTGGGCTCGAACTCATGACATACCTGCCATGATCCGATACCTTGACCACTGGGCTACCGCAGCCCTTTTTATCGTTTGAAACCAGTGACACACTTTTTTTAAACGTTAAAAGGAACTCTGTTAATATGACCATTAATAAAAATTTTCGACTTTTTGCTTACACACGTCCTGGACCCCTGTAGCTAGAAGGGTCCGTATCATTGATACGGTGATAGCTACGCCCCTGATAAAAAGGAATGTTGTTGAGGAAAATGTTCCTTTAGAATCTGAAACCCATTCTTATTATATCCTTCATCTCCGGTAGTGCGAACCGTTAAAGTCCACAGGATTTTAAGAATTAGTTTGCAGATTGTTGAATTTCAGAGATCTACAATAATAATGTTTACGACAAAATGCACATTTCGTACGATAGGAATATTGTCAAGTTTTCATGTGCAAGATTACATATTAGTTTTTGATCATGCTAGGACCCCGGTGTATAGCATGCGCCTCATCGCCCACATGGCTGGCCCTGTCCATAGCCCTGTCCTTTTCTCTACATTAGAAAAGCTTAAAATGTAGAAATATTAAAAGGAAAACATTATCAAACTCGAAACACAATTGTTTTTCTCTAAAATCAAACATATGAAAGCAAATAGTGTAAAAATGGAACCAAAACAATAAAAAAAATTAAAGAACATGATACACATTACCAGAAATTTTAACTTTACAAGATATCGAATTTAACGAGAAGTTTAAGTTGACGAATGGTAAAAAATGCCAGCAAAATTCAGACCTTATGAAAAAGCGTAATTATCAACGTAATCAATTATTTCAATAGCCAAAGAATCTCTACAGTTTTTTCACACACACACAAATTTATTTCCTCTGTTTCACTATTTGATTCGTTCATCAATTTAGAGAAATATCGATCTCACCGTAAAATCCGGTGTATAATGCGCACTTTTAACACAAAAAATAAGATCGAAATTTACGGGGATGAAAATGATATCTTTAAAGATAAAAAAAAAAAGAGAGATGTGCATAAAAAAAAACTCAGACTGTGCTACAGAAATCGAATTATTTGAAAGAAACGTTATATCTTATGAATTTAATGGCTGTTTTTCTAGAAATGTACTATTTTTTCAAAATCCTGGGATAATACCTCGAATAAATGGCTTTAAAATATAATAGCATTGCTACCGTACATCGTGAAAAAGGGCGTTATACATACCTAAAAGTTAAAATATAGATGCGCGTTATACACCGGTGTTATATACCGTAGAATCCGCGTTATATGCCGGATTCTACGGTAAATATTTCGCTATTTCTGTCTGAAATAAAACGGATCCTAAACATACAAAATTCTTCGATCTCTTTTTCCCCACATTCTCAAAATATAAACACAATAATCCAGATAACAATAAACCACGAACCTTCACAAATGCCAAATTCTTTCGAAAGAACTAAACACACTTGCAGTTGCTAACAGTCATTAATATCTCGGATCAAATTTTTAAAAAACTAGGAACCGAAAACATATATTGAAGGCCAAAGTTCTGGAAAGCATTCAACGGACTTCAACCACAATTCTATATAATATATGAGGGCAAGACTAATTGCTATACAATTCAAATCGTGGGTAATCATTGGGGTAGCCATATCGGTACAAAATCTTTTTGCTGTACATTGAACTTGAGTCCATCAGCTTGGGGCCCCCTGCTGGTGCTCGAGGCCCCTGGCGGCCGTTTAATCCGCCTCCCTTGAAAGGTAAGAGATCTTTTATACCTCGCTGTACGGCACAGGAAGCGTCCAGTCTGAGGAAGGGAAAGAGGAAATCTGGCAATAAGAATGGAATTGTAAAATTTGTTTTGCAGTGATAAAGTCTACAGTATCATCGTTTTACGGCCCGAGTGTTAGTTCAAAGCTTACAAGTTTAAGGGGAAAAAAGTAAAGTGCTTTTACCATCCAGTCTTCTTAAGGTTTCATTTATCTTAACTTCAGCACCACACCGATGCGTGAAACCCGACCGAATTAATATTCAATTTTTCTACATAACTAAGCATCATTTAAATATCATTAAGTATCATAGCTGAACTGCCATCTCAAATTCCTAATTTCTTCCATTACATTTCATAAATTTATAGAATTCGAGAAAATTATCATTTTAAAATTTTGTACAGTTAATTACTTAGAGCAGGGGTGTCCAACCCAAATGACCTTGCGGGCCACTTCGGAAAAACGTTATAATCTCGCGGGTGCACATAAAAATATGTAACTTTATATCAGATTTGGAAACAAAAAACATGTATTGGAGTGAAAATTTAAAACAAAATCAATTATTATTATTTTCATTATTTTTCATGTATTCAGACATAGATAATATAATGTTTATATAATATAATAATGAAATGATCAAATAATGTTTAAAATATTACAGTGTGTGTGTTGCCATTTTCTTGAAAATAACGGTGTTCCTTTTGAATAGATCTTTCGTTACTCATTGTTGAGATTTGATTTTGCTGTCATTCGCAAACGATTAAGTATACATTGCCCTTTATCTTAACCATCCTGAATACTTTTTTTAAACTTTAAAAAACATCTCTGACTGCCTCTTACTTTTTAGGCACTCCAAAGAGAAAAGGAGGAGGAGAAATGAAAGTCCCACTCACAAAGAGAATCATGAACCATCCATAGAGTAAAGGATATATACATAGTGCAATTCGGAACTTATTAAAAAAATAATTTATTTTAGTAAAATTGAATGTAACTGTTTGATAAAATATAATTCTATTTTAATCTAAAGGACATTTCTATTACCAAAAAGGATTTATTTTAAAACATGAACAGGCAAATACATTATAGATTTATATATACATATATATATAAGTTTCCCCTCAAATAAATTTCACAATGAAAAAACTTTAAAAACCTGATACTTAAAATTTTTGAAGTTAACTTCTTATGGCATGTTAGGGAAAAAATTTTCGTTACGTGTTACCAGTTACGGTTACGTGATGAACGTAAGTTAAAGATGTATGAGAAGTTCCGACTTTCACCACGTTTCTAAAAAAGCTGTCGCGAGTTTAACAAATATTCGTATCATAGCCACGAGAGATGTAATTTATTATATATATTTAAACTAAAATAAATTCAAAACTCTGAGAAGTTTATAATAATAAATGAAACAGCTCAACTTGTATTGAAGCGATTTTGTAAATAAAAGATTTATGATTTTATGTAAATGGCAACAGTGAAAAAATAAATAAAAAGAAGATTTAGAATGCCGAGTTTTTGTGTGGTTTTGAAGGCTCAAAGGTAGTATAAGGGGGGGGGGCGCTTTGGATTTGGCGATTTTTATCTATATGCCATGGTGAGATATCGAATTCATTCTGAAATAAATAATAAATAATTCCGAAAAAGAACCTTGGTGTCCACTTTTAGTCGCCGAAAAAAAAAGAATTGCGCCAAGTGCCCCCCCCCCCCATACTACACTTTAACCGGATGTGAATTATTTAAACTAATCTGTTTTATTATAAATTGAACGATACAAAAGCCATCTAATTATTTCTATCAAACTCAGACAAAAAACAATTACACAGTCGGAAAGATCATTTTTTCCGCCACGATACGGTATAATTTTTTCTGCAAAAAAAAGATATATTTTTTTATTTTTTACGATTTTTTCTAAAATGAGTCAAAATCAATAAGTTTTTATCAAAATGATTTCTAAGCCATCCCCATTCAATTTCCTTTCACGCTAAAGAATTTATATTCTACCTTAAAAAGTTTATGCTTTTCTCTTTTAGAATCAGTCATTTAAAAAAAGAATGCCAAAAACTTTTTCTTATTTTACGATTTTTCAAAAAATACTCAAAATTTTAAGTAAATAATAAAAAACTTCGTTATTTATAAAAGTAATCTCACGAAACTTTTTTTTCTGTGTGTAGAACAATATTATCCATAATATGTACAAAAATGAAAAAAATTGCTTAAAAATTACGGTTTTTAAAATTTTTTCGTCTATTAGACTTTTTACGAGAATTTGTTACTAAAAAATTATTCTTAGATTTTTTGTTTGAAAATTATCATTGTTTACAATCGATGTGTGAAATTGTAAGTCATTAACTTAAAAATTAAGCCTTCAAAAAATAAAAATTTAATACAAAGTGCCATTTTACGAAACGCCAAGGGTT
Organism: Trichonephila clavipes; assembly: GCA_019973935.1. NCBI lineage: Eukaryota > Metazoa > Arthropoda > Arachnida > Araneae > Nephilidae > Trichonephila > Trichonephila clavipes. Next base: position 389,560 of record BMAU01017921.1, read on the forward strand.
TGGCTCAGTGTTTCTCAAACTGTAGGGCGCGCCCCCCTAAGGGGGGCACGGTAACCCTGCGAGGGGGGCGCGAGCATATTGAAAATAAAAGGTTTAAAAAATAATTTTTTGGAATGAAATAAAACAAGATGCTTTCTGACATAATAAAAAATACACATTTACACTGATATAATTTATTTTTATCATCTGGTGATCATCAATAACCGTCATTTTTTTAGGGAAGTTGTAAATATATATAATATATTTCTGTTTCGTCTTTTTTCCATGTGAAAGAGTTTTATGATATATTGATAAGCATGAGTATTCTGAAACATATAATGCATAATGAAAAACGTTTTACACAATTATTTTTTAGAAAATGCTACACTTTCCCCATGAACAATTTTGTAGTTTTGATTGCTGTGTTGTACGACTTATTATCTAATATACACTGGTGTGCAAAAATTAAGGACGAGACGGTTTTTTCAATATAACTTTGTACAAAAGCTTTCCAAATCAACACATTTAATACCGTAAGATCCCCAATACGTAAGGACATGTGTAATGTAAGCAACACTTACTAAAAGAGAAATCAGAGGGATAAAAAGAAGCTTGATTGAAAAGGTAGCATGGAGCGCAATGAGACTGAAGGCCGAAACATCCCTGTGATGGGTGTCCAGCAAGAAACATCCGGTCTTTAGTAAAGGGATATGATCTCCCCTGACTGCTAGGCAGGTTTCACAGCGTCTGCCCATGCTGAGAATGAGGGTGTCAATGAGTTGTTGAGGCATTGCTGCCCATTCGTCTTGCAGCGCCAATCAAAGCTCCCGAATCGTTACTGGTGGTAAGGTACGAGCTGCCAAGCGTCTGCCTAGAAAATCCCATACATGCTCGATGGGATTGAGATCCGGTGATCGTGCCGTCCAATCCATACGTTCAATATCCTCACTCTCTAAGAGCTGTTCGGCAGCTACTGTGCGATGACATGGTGCATTGTCGTCCATGAAAAGGAACTGCAGACCCATAGCGCCTCTAAAAAGACGCACATATGGAAGAAGAATCTCGTTAAAATAACGGGTCCCGTTGACTGAACCTGCGTCGAAGATGTGAAGGTCTGTACGACTACCAAGTATGATGCCTCCCCAAACGAGAACACCGCGACCTCCATACCTGTCCCTTTCAATGATGTTCGAGGGATGATTGCGGCTTCCCCGCTCTATCCAGATGAGTATGCGATGAGAATCGCTACTCAAACTGAATCTGCTCTCATCTGTAAAGAGTACTCGTCCCCATTCATTGTCTCTCCAATTCCGGTGTTCCCGGCACCACAGAGAACGCCTTCTCCGATGGGCAGGCGTTAAAGGTACACACCGTACAGGGCGTCGTGCAAACATGTGACGGTCTCCTAGGACCTCACTTTGAGAACGAGAATAAATAGGAGTCATGTAAGAACCAGTAGCCATTTTTATAAACAACTTTCTTTATTTGGTTATCTTATCCAAATAGAATCAAAGACTTATTAACAAAATTGTCTACTAATATTATGAGGTTTTAAAGGTAATATCCTTTAAATTAACTTAATTAATTAATGATCCAATTAATTAATTTATTAAATAACGATCACACAGAAATTACCACGATAAGAGATCCCAGAATTATATTTAATAATGTTCTTATTGAACATTTAACTTTAATCTCACTCCTAAAACTTTAATGAAACTTTAAACACAAATCAATATTTACCACTGAATCTCAATTTTGAGATTAAATATCTCTAACAAAAAATCTTCAATTTTAATCCACGATATCTTTCTGCTTCAATCTCTATCTCCTACTGCTCTAACTTTACTATTTCGTTTGACTTAAATACTTAATCTCATCTGCATAACAAGGAATCCCGTCCGCTTTTTGGAGTTGATTGGAAATAGGTAGGGAATTATATTTCCCTAAAAAGGTCGACTCAGAAGGTTAGTGATAAAGTTCCGTATAGATTCGTCACAAACAGACCACCACCGTGCAGTCTTCTGGCCACGGTAAAACGCGATATCGGTCGTCCAGTCGCCTGTGTCGTGTGTCTAGCGATTACTCCCACTGTCTGCCGCCTGTTTCTTCTGGCCTGTAAGACAATGTATCGGTCATCTGCGGGTGTGGTTCCTCATGGACGACCACTACTGAACCCTCGGATAGCTGTTCCTGTAGTTTGAAATTGTCTCCAAAGTCGTGAAACGATGCTGTGAGCAATTCCGAACTCTGCAGCCACACTTGTCACACTGCGGCGTTCCTCCAACTTCCCATTGATTCGACCTCGGGTAAAACATCCAGATGTCGTCTAACAGATTGATTATTCGCCATTTCTCGCTGAGGCAGCAACTCGGTGTGATTTTAACTGCTATACGGCGTGCACAATGTCTTTGCCAGAAATACTGATCTTACACCGACAACATGCTTTATACTACTCAGACACTCCCCCATTACGTCTACCTGCATATCTGCGCATGTGCTACCGTACATCACCTTACTTAATCTCCTGATTGGTCTTTCTGTCCGCTCTGCCTCTTCGTTCAGCTGATATGCTAATTTTTCGATTTCGTCCTTAATTTTTGCACACCAGTGTATATATATGTATATATATATATACTTAGCAACATTAGTAACACCACAACAGTGGTCTTGTGTGATGTTTTCCGACGAGTCCAGGTTTAGTTTGCAGTCTGATTCTCGCCGGACTTTAATATGGAGAGCGCAGGTACCCGTTACCACCAAGAGAACACCATTGAACGACACCATTACGGTGGTGCAGAATGGCTCGTTTGGGGAGGAATTATTCTTGGTTCCAGAACTGATCTGGATGTTCAGAGTGTAACGATGACAGGCCACATCTATCGAGATGTCATTCTGGAACAACATGTACCTTTGTTTCGGGGCGCCATGTGTGCTGAATTTCTGTTTATTGATGACAACGTCCGTCCTCACCGTGCAAACCTTGTAAACGAATGCCTTCAATCGGAGGATATCACCCGTATGGATTGGCCAGCATACTCACCGGACTTGAATCCAATAGAGCATGTGTGGGATATGTTTAGCCGATGAATTGAAGCCCATCAACCCCCTCTCACCTGTCTACCGGAACTTCGGAGGGCATTGCTTGATGAGTGGTGTAATATTCTCCAAGATCAGATTGATAATTTGATACTCAGCATGCCTAGGCGTTGTAAGGCCTGTATTGCATCGTCCGGGAGACATACTCCGTACTAACCATCATACTAACCATGTTATGCTGTTTTTTCTAAATAGGTTCTTTTTTGAAATTTGCTCCAGGGAGTAAAAATCACAATTGTTATTAATTATGTCAAACATATTGCTTCTTTTTTGCTCTTTACCTTTTGTTTAATAAACAGACTTAAAAAATAAGTCAAATTTGTTTTGCTTCTGTCTCTTTCTTTGCCTGAACTTCATTATCCTTAATTTATGGACATGAGTGTAAATGAAGTTATGCGTCAAGCGCGAGAATCAGCAATTATCTTCCATACTTTCAAAAATTGGAAACGGCGAACAATTTGATAAAATAGAAATAACTTTGATTGAGTCTCGTTTTTGTACTGTGGAAGAAGCTGAATTAAGGTGCCCTCAAGATATACGATTATTTAATTCTAACAATTCCGTCTCAATGAGTATAATAATAAAATATTGAATGCATATGAGGACAGAATAACTTCAACTGCAAAAGATGTATATATTGGTTCTACTTCATAAGCACAAGAAATTTTCGTTCGTCAAAAGTTAGTAGATGTCATTAATTGATACAAATGGACTGTTATGTGTGAATGTTTATGTGAAACAGTTTATGTGTGAATAATATTTATTACAGGATTACCACAAATATTGATGTAAGAGATGGATTGGCAAATGGGGTAGTTGGAAAGCTAGTTCATATAGAAACACGTTATGAAGGATTAGTTAAGACAACATTGCTCGAGTTTCCAGTTTTACCTCAAATAAGGGGAAAATTAAGATGCAAAAAGACAATTTCGCCTTACCTCTACAAAATAACAGAATAATATTGACGACAAAATCAAATTCTACGATTGATGTAGTGTTTTCTAAATTCTTAAATGATATTGAGTGCAAAACCTACATTTCTTATTTTAGTTACCCCGAGCCTTTAATAACAAAAGTATGTAGCGAAACACCTATATGCATAATGTAAATAGACTAATAATAATGAAACATTTCTATAAATGCATACAATAATTTTTTTTTAGTATTATGTATTGAAAATGAAAATTTTTTTATACTTATATACCTTTTCCATCCTAATTATTTTTTTTAAATAGTTTGAAAAAATAATTCGCGCGCGTGGCGAAAGGAGAAAAAAAAATTGCGAGTACGTAAGATGGCGGAGTAAGTTACGGCAGAAATGTTATGCTGCATTTTTCTTTTAGAATGTATATATGTATAAAGTTGTGATGTGTGTCATTAAAACTAATTTAAAAGCCTATTCAACAGCTTCTTTCTTCTAAGACCTGGACTTACGGTGGTTTAAGTTACACCACATTTAATGACGAGCCAGCCAGGATTGATAGAATTCTGTTGAATTCTGAAGCTGTATACGTGTTAGGCTTAGCGATATGGAGGCGCTAAAAGAAAAGCGCGCTACGTTAAGAAGCGCTTTTACCCGGAGCGCCAATAGTTTGGATGCACTGCTTACGGTTGAACAAGCAAAGGCAGCGGACATTGAAGTAATATACGAACAGTTGTTTGAACGATTTAAGAATTTAAAGGACTGTGACATTAATATTTTGGATATTCTGCAAAAAGATAAGTGTACTCACACACAAGGGGACTATGATAAGGAATACAACGCCTGTGAATTGTATGAAGACAAATTTATTACGTATAAAATCAAAGTTAAAAATATTCTAGCTGGAAAGGCACAAGGAGCGGATATGCAACGTTTCACAGATCCAGGTACGAAATTCAAACTCCCGAATATTGAGCTACCGACATTCGATGGTAACCCAAGGGACTGGTTAAACTTCTGGACACAGTTTGAAAAAATACACGATGATGCCAATATTGACGATCGTGATAAGTTCCAGTACCTCATACAGAGTACTGCACCTAGGTCAAGTCCAAGAGAGATTGTCGAAAGCTTCCCTGCTACGGCAGCTAACTACAAAAAGGCAATAGAATATCTAAAAGAAAGATTTGGAAACACCAGTGTTTTGATCCAAGTCTACATTCGGGAATTGTTACGGCTGGTCTTGGCAAAAAATAAATCGGATCTCTCCTCCCTCTATGATAAACTGCAAACCCGAATTCGTGCATTGGACTCTCTCGGTTTGACCAAGAACAAAAAAATAAGCAGACATTCTATTTCCTTTAGTGGAATCGTCATTGCCGGTAGATGTTGTTAAATTATGGGAAGGACAACGGCATTTATCAACTGATAAAAACCAAGGTAAGACTGATCTAGATTTATTAATGGAATTTATAAAGAATGAAGTTGATAGTGAATTCAGAGTTAAAATTGCTAGAGAAATGTTTCATCCTGATAAAGTAAATAATAACAAAAATGTAAATCCATGTTCTGAATCTAAAGCTGTTATCAACTGCATGTGAATTGTTAACTGCTAAAATGATAATAGTAAATCCATTGACAATAGTCGTAAATTTAAGAAATTTGATAATTGTATTTTTTGTGATAAATTGCATGCATATGAGAGTTGTAATGAAGTGTCTAACATGAATTTAGAATTCAAAAGGGACATTCTTAAAAGAAAAAAATGCCTGTTTTGTGAGCCTTAAACGAGTTCACAGGGCAAACCAGTGTAAATCGGGTCATATTTGTAAGAAAAGACATTTTGCTATTTTGTGTCCAGATTTGCATTCTAATAAGTTGGATACACTCTCTAACAGAGAGAATGAAGAAAACAAAATTAGTACATTAAACAGTCATGTGTGTAACTCTCTGATGTATATTTACAAACTTTAGTTATAAAATTGTGTAATGGTAAAAAGGAAATGTTAGTAAGAGCCATATATGATATTGGTTGTATGAAATCCTATATATGCAAGGATATTGTTCAAAATATGAATTATGAGCCAGTGAGGGAAGTGAATTTAAAACAGTCATTATTTGGTGGTATTGTGAAACAAATGAAATGTCGTATAAGAGAGAGAGAGAGAGAATTATGTTATTCAATTGTGTAATGTTCATAATAGTTATAAGTGTAAATTTGAAGTACTAGGTCAAAATTGTATCTGTTCTGAGGTAAAACAAATCCCATCTGGTCCTTGGTTAAAAGAGTTTAAAATGTACGGTATTAAACTCACGGATTTAGAAAACAGCACTCTAAAAGTAGATAAGGAAATTAAGTTATTAATTGGAGCTGATGTTGGGGGGAAATTGTTTACGGGAAAAATTATACCTCTTAAGTCAAACCTGACTGCAGTACATACACGCTTAGGCTGGACAGTTATGGGAAAACTTTTTGGCAGTAAGTCAAGTGTTGAAAGTAAACATTCTTTGCTCATTTCTTCGCTGTTAACTCAAACTCAATGCATCAGTGACCTTTGGAATTTAGATGTACTGGGAATTACGGGGACGGCAAATCGGCAAACTGCAAAAGAATTAGATGAGGATACTATGAATATTTTAATGAAACTCTTTGTATAAATGCAGAAGGCAGATATGAAGTTGCATTGCCATGGGTAGCACATAATCTTTCCTTGCATGAAAATAGAAAATAGGCCGAAAAGGGTCTAATGAGCACGAAAAAGAAATTAATGGCATCAGGAAAATTAGAAGCTTACAGGGAAGTTTTTGATAACTGGTTAAATCTTGGTATTATCGAGAAAATACCACAGGGAGAAATAAGTGGAGCGCACTATTTACCGCATAGGCCAGTGATAAAAGCCGGCAGCACTACGAGAACAAGGCCTGTATTTAATGCAAGTTCACATGTATTAGGGTCTCCATCATTAGATGATTGTTTATCCACTGGACCTAATTTGATAGAAATCATCCCAACGATTCTAAATCGATTTCGTTGGAACTACATTGGTGTTACGTCAGATATAGAAAAAGCTTTCCTACAAGTATCGATTAGTGAAAAAGATCGTGATTATTTACGTTTCTTTTGGTTGGGGAAAGATGACTTGGAGAGTGTTGAGGAGTAAAGGCATCGAAGAGTAGTTTTTGGTTTAACATGTAGTCCTTATTTATTGGCTGCTACACTACAATATCATTTAACTAAGGTGGAAGAAGATTTGAGTTACACATCTGAAGTTCTTAAGACTGCATTTTATGTCGATAACTGTGTAACTAGTTTGGATTCTGAATTAGAAATGCGAAAGTTTATACTAAAATCACAAATAATCATGTCTTCTGGCACTTTCAATTTAAGAGGTTGGAAGTCAAATTTACATAGTGTAGAACCCATTCAGGATACATCCACAGATAAAAGTGTTTCAGTCTTAGGCCTTGTGTGGCATACAGACAGTGATATGTTATCTTGCAAAGTAGAAATAACTAATATTTCAGAAAAACCTATTACGAAAAGGTTAGTTTTAGCTCTAGCGCATCAGATTTTTGATCCTATAAGTTTTACGGCACCTGTTACGTTGATCTCAAAATTAATTTTGCAAGAATCATGGAACTTAAAACTTAGAGGGGATGACACTCTTCCAGATGACCTATTAAGAAAATTTAAATCATGGTATCAACAGTTACATTTAATTTCAGATATAAGGATCCCAAGAGGGTTTAATATTTCCCCAAATGTGTGTGTCGATTCTGTTAGTTTATATCTTTTTTCTGACGCAAGCCAGAAAACTTTTGCTTCATGTGTATTTTTAAGAGTTAAAGATAGCAATCAAATAAGAGTTAGTTTAGTACATGCCCGAAATAGAGTTGCACCTGTGAAAACTGTTACTATACCCCCCGTTTATAATTACTCGCTTGTTTAATTGAGGCAAGATTACTATCTACTGTGATTAATGATCTAAAACATTACGATGCAAAAATTTATTGTTGGACTGACTCCACAACAGCATTGTGTTGGATACAGAGACGGCAAAATTGGGGGCTTTTGTTCAAAATCGAGTACAGGAAATACGTTCATTAACTTTTCCCGCCATGTGGCGCCACATTCCAGGGACACTTAATGCTGCAGATCTTGTATCTAGAGGGTGTTCTGGAGAATATTTATTACAAGGGAAATGGTGGGAGGGACCTACTTGGTTTCTTGAAAGCGAAGAGAATTGGCCAAAATCTGAGGATTTGGTTAACTCAGAAAAGCGTGAAACTATTGTAACAACTTTAACAAAAACTGATGAAAATGTTGATTGGTATTGTAAGTATTTTTCATCTATAAGAAAGATTGTAGGAATGCTAGCTTGGATTTTTAGATTTTATAATAAGATAAGAAAAATTGCTTTTGATTCCTCAGAAATTTTGTCTGTTTCTGAATTAAAGAATGCTGAAATAGCCCTCGTGCATTTGGTTCAGAAGGAATCGTTTAAGAATATAAAGGATGATAAACTTAAGCAACTTAGACCTATAATTGATTGTAATGGTCTAATAAGAGCAAAAACCAATGTTTCAAATCGAGATGATAATAATGATTTTGGATTTCCTATTATTTTACCTTCTGATCATACTCAAGTTAAGTTATGAATAATGAATGCTCATGATGATTTATTGCATGCTGGTACCTCTATGTTAATGTCTCCCTTACGAGAAAAGTATTCGATCATTAAGACTCGTAAGACTATACAGAATTATATCAGAAAGTGTGTAAAGTGTCAAAGGTTTAAAGCTAAGAAATGTGATGTATCTCCAGGTATTTTGCCAAAAGATCGTGCACGTGATGCCGCTACCTTTGAAATTGTAGGTGTCGATCTTGCATGACCGCTGTATCTAAAACATGGTCCAAAGACTTGCATAGTCCTTTATACCTGTGCTGTTTATAGGGCGATTCATTTAGAGTTGATCACCTCCTTGACAACTGAAGCATTTTTTCAATCACTAAGGCGTTTTATTTCTCGTCGTGGACGGCCCCCCAACCCCTATGTATTCTGAAAACGGCACGAATTTTAAGGGAGCAGAGAGACTTCTGCATGCTTTGGATTGGGATAGCATCCTTGCCAGAGCTGCAGAAGAAACAATTCAGTGGAAGTTTAATCCTCCATCTGCACCCTGGTGGGGCGGATGGTGGGAGTGCTTAGTGCAAATGACAAAGGCAATTCTACGAAAAATTCTTGGTCGTGCTGCTCTTGATTATGAAGAGTTAATTACTGTACTAAGTGATTGGGAGAGAGTGATCAACTCCAGACCACTCACCTACGTGTCAGAAGACGTTGATGATGTTTCTCCCTTAACTCCAGAAATGTTTTTGCGTGAAGTTCCTGAATCTGGAGTTTCCAATATTGACATTGTAGATAGAGAGAAATTAAGTAAAAGAGCAAAATATCTACAGAAAATGCGACAACAACTCAGGTCAAAATTCCGAATCGAATACCTTGGACAATTACGTCAACAGTCCATAAAGAACTATAAAGACAAACCTCTCAGTGTGGGAGAAATTGTTCTACTGGAAGCTAATAGCGAAAAGGGTGCATATTGGAGTTTAGCACGTGTATTAAAATTAATACCTGGTCGTGATGGTCATATAGGATTTGCTCTTATAAAGACAGGATATTCAGAATTCTTATGTGGCCTGTGCAAAGGTTATTCAGACCGGAATTGGATAATCCAGTTGGAAAGGTGAATGATGTTATCCGTGTGTGTTCTACAAGTAGTGGTAGAACTGTGAAAGAACCTAAACGGTTGTAAAATGTTTGTTCAAAATTACGTTGTTTGCAACTGTGTTATGTATTATTTTTGTTCATATTTTTGTGTTATATAAGTATCGTATTTGTGCTAATTTTTTCTAATTTCTTTAAGTATTATAACATTGAAATGTTTGGAATCGTTTTGAATTTTTTTAAGTTGTTTTTGAAATGTATAAGATGTTTTGAGCATATTTGTTGTAAAATATCCACTCAAAAGGACGGAGGATGTGTTGCAACTGAAATACAAGCACCAACTCTTTCGGCGCCTGTTTACGTCATAAGTGCCTCACCCACGCATGCGCTTCGTGCGCGTGGCGAAAGGAGAAAAAAGAATTACGAGTACGTAAGATGACGGAGTAAGTTACGGCAGAAATGTTATGCAGCATTTTTTTTCGAATGTATATATGTATAAAGTTGTGATGTGTGTCATTAAAACTAATTTAAAAGCCTATCCAACAGCTTCTTTCTTCTAAGACCTGGACTTACGGTGGTTTAAGTTACACCACAGACATTAAACAACTATTTGATGACGAGCTGGCCAAAATTCGAGTTAATGCTACAAAATTTTTTTTTTTCTTAACTGAAATTATTTACTAAAAAATAATAACTGATGTATAAAATGCTAAAATGACTACTAAGAAGGAACTATCGATTGCTGAATAGCTATGATGTGATGTTTGTGGAAAATAAAAGTAATCTCATTTAACCTGTTAAAAAAGGCGTCAGTACCATATAGCAGTGGTCCCCCAATCCCCGGTCCATGGATCAAGGAGCATTAAAATTATTTCCATTTTATTCACTGGGGTGTATTTCTCTCTTGTTTGTGTGACTTTCCATGGAAATCACTTTATGTTTCATGTAAAATTCCGTATTGTTCATTTTTTGGTGCAACTGAATTTTTTTCTGAAGGCATTACAATTAATTATTAATACAATTAATTATTAAATCAAAATCAATTAAAATATAAATAATCAACGTACCACCCTCAGCAGTCCTCGGTAAAATTATAAGACAATGACCGGTCAGGAAGTTAAAAAGGTTAGGAAGTACTGCTATACAGTATTACATCACGTATTCTGAGGACGTGATAGAATTCTGAAAAAATCTCAACCAAATACAAAAATGTTACACGTTATGATATTGAACTGTACATCCACTTTTGTGAACCTTGCCAAAAATAACAGAAAATTATTAGAAAAAAAGGTATTGTTGTGAAAACTGTGATTTTTTTCCGAATATCAATATATTGGCACTTGTAAAGAGTGGGAAAAATGGTTTCTATAGACATATTGAATTTCTGAAGGAATTTTTAAAAAAAGTATATGTGCAATCACACAAGTTACAACACTAATGTACATACACCCACGAACATTGAAAATAGCGACACAAGAAGAAAGCATCTGATTGAAATTAAATTTAATGCACATAATGACACAGATGAGAGATTCACTTGATCTCAAAACAAGACAATTAAACGAATACAGGGTGTGCAACGACACAAATACTGGGCAACTTCAACAGCACGTTGGACCCCCTCCAGCTGCAATACATGCCGCCACACGGTCAGACATTGAGTTCATTAGACACCTTATGTTGTCCTGAGGCAGATGGGCCCACAAATCTTGAACAGCCAACTCTAAATCATGTACAGAGTGACACGATGGCATCTGCCGTTTTAGCTGATCCCACACGTGCTCTACAGGGAACAAATAGGGGGAGTGGGCCGGCCATGGAAGAGTCTGAAAATGACGTAGGAAGTCTTGAGTAACTCTTGCTGTATGCGGACGAGCATTATCTTGCTGGAAATTTGCCCCTGGGAGACCATTTAGGAAAGGTCCTACATGAGGTCGGAGAATATCATCAACGTAACGTTGGCCCGTTAAGGTTCCACGCATCACAATTAAAGTGGACCGGTTATCATAGGCTATGGCCCCCCAGATCATTACACCAGCTGTGCGGACAGTGTGACGTAGAACAGTGTGGGGGGAATTGTACCGCTCTCCAGGGCACCTCCATACCCGTACACGGTTATCATCTGACCCCAAAACAAACCGGAATTCATCACTAAACACAACCCTTTGCCAATCTGCGACATTCCACATTGATCTGGCTTAGCACCACTGTAGATGCAGTTGCCGATGTTCCGGTGTTAAAGGGAGTGCACGGAAAGGGCGCTTGGATTTAAGATTTGCTTCTGTAAGGTGTCTGGAAATTGTTTGTGGAACAATTGCTACGCCTACGTCTGCTCGTATCGTTGAACGAGTCACTGTGGGATCCACAATTGCTTACCGCACGATACTTCGATCCTCTCTCCTCTTGGTCTTCCTGGTCGCCCCAGACGCGGTTTTCCGCGGGAGGGTACCTTCTCGTGTCCACTGCTCCCAACAATTCCGAACGCCACACTTCTAGCAACACGTCGCGTCGACCAGCCTGCAGTTTTCATCCCGATGATCAGGCCTCTCTCAAACTCGCTAAACTGTGAGAAAGGTCTTCTAGCACATTTACCTGGCATTTTTCGCTTACCAAAGTCTTCCTACAATTGGCGGAAAATCGTCACGTGTATGAATCTTCGAATTTGCGCTGGCTTATATAGCACACTCTTCCTAATTTAGCACCACCTCGCCGTGCATGAGCATGCGTATTGGCAAAAAACTTGGATCATGTGCATATCACATTACGCTGTACTTATTTGCAAAGTTTCGCGATTGTACTTAGCTTCCTTTTGGGTCACTATTTTCAATGTTCCTGAGTGTATATATATATATATATATATATATATATATATATATATATATATATATATATATATATATATATATATATATATATATATATATATATATATATATACACTCATGTCCATAAATTAAGGATAATTCAGAATCACACAGAAATTGAACTCTAAAATAAAATTTTCACCTGTAGAATTATCACACACATCTTGAAGAAAAATATGCAAAATACGGGAAACCACCAAATGGCGCGGATAGTACGTCACAATGACGAGTGTAAGAAAGGGGTATATAAGGAATGGTGGCAAAGAAATAAAACTGTTCAAAAACGCTTTAAAAGCTTTTCAGTGCAATAAAGGTAATTAACCGCATAGGTATGGCACAAAGGAAGCATTTGGATGATTTTTTACGTGGTAAAATTATTGGATGACTGGAATGTGGACGTACCCAGCTGGAAGTATCCGAGGAACTTGGAATCGCCCAGAGTGTCATCTCCAGACTTTGGCAACGATTTCAAGATGATGATAATGTAAGTAGATTTTACAGCACAAGTCGCCCCCCGACATAAAACGCCGAATGAGGACCGGTATTTGGCAGTTACTGCCAAAAGAAACAGACGGAGCACAGCATCAGACCTGTCTTGTCAGCTCTTTTCAGCTACCAGTACGACAGTTTCACGGCAGACCGTGTACAGACGCTTAGGGCACATTGGTTTATATGCTCGTAGGCCTGTCAGTTGCGTTCCAATTACCGCAACTCACTGTCACCTGTGATTAACCTGGTGTAGAGAGCATACATTGTGGACACCACAACAGTGGTCTTGCGTGATGTTTTCCGACGAGTCCAGGTTTAGTTTGCAGTCTGATTCTCGCCGGGCTTTAATATGGAGAGCACCAGGTACCCGATACCTCCAAGAGAACACCATTGAACGACACCGTTATGGTGGTACAGGAAGGCTCGTTTAGGGAAGAATTATTTTTGGTTCCAGAACTGACCTGCATGTTCCGAGTGTAACGATGACAGGCCACATCTATCGGGATGTCATTCTGGAACAACATGTGCATTTGTTTCGGGGCGCCATGGGTGCTTAATTTCTGTTTATGGATGACAACACCCGTCCTCACCGTGCAAACATTGTAGGCGAATGCCTTCCATCGGAGAATATCACCCGTATGGATTGGCCAGCATACTCACCAGACTTGAATCTAATAGAGCATGTGTGGGACATGCTTGGCCGACGAATTGCAGCACGTCAACCCCCTCCCTCATGTCAACCAGAACTTCGGAGGGCATTGCTTGATGAGTGGTGTAATGTTCCTCACGATCAGATTGATAATTTTATACTCAGGATGCCTAGGCGTTGTAAGGCCTGTATTGCATCTTCCGGGAGACATACTCCGTATTAACCATCATACTAACCATGTTATACTGTTTTTTGTAAATAGGTCCTTTTTGAAATTTGCTCCAGGGAGTAAAATACGCAATTTTTATTACGCGTGTCAAACATATAGCATTTTTTTGCTCTTTACCTATTGTTTAAAAAATAGACTTTACAAATAAGTCACATTTGTTTTTCTTCTGTCTCTTTCTTTACCTGAACTTCATTATCCTTAATTTACGGACATGAGTATGTGTGTGTGTGTGTGTGTGTGTGTGTGTGTGTGTGTGTGTGTGTCCGTTATTTAAATACTTCAAAAAAGGAGACTTCGTAAGTTAATTAATTTAATATAGGAAAAAGGACTTTATAGGACGGACACAAAGGTAAAAAAAAAAGAGAATAAGGCTATCTGCCTTTACATAGTTAGATTTAAAACATCACGCGTGTCGGAGGTTTTTCATCTTGCTCTCATTGCGGTGGGAAGAGGACTGTCTCGCAATCTCGGCTGACTGTCTCAAATCACTTCAATTCATTCATGACTTCGGAAGTGGTTTGCGAGTAGCTGACATTTACACGGGCATCCTGATGACCACGCCGTCCACGGCGCTCGGGGAACAAGTGAACTGAAATAATAATAAAAAAACAGCAGAAAAAGGAAAAATACAAAATAACAAATAGCTTTGGTGATTGTAGCTTCTCAATGTGTACACCACTTCTTCATTTTATCAGCTAAAGTTGAGGTTACATTTAGACCTTCATGTTGTCTAATTTTCTGTACTTCATAACGATCGTGTTTGCTGACTTTAGTGACCTCATGTGGTCCAAAGTATTTAGGTCGAAGTTTCAATCCAGTTCCAAACTGTGTACGCTGTATCGCAACTGTGTCACCTGGTTTGTAGTTATAAGCGGGTTTTTACGATGTTTATTGTACTGTTTCTTGTTTTCATCCTGTAAACGTAGGATATTTTCTTTAGCTTTGTTACGTAGTGTCTCTCGTTTGTCAATAAACTGTTCGCTAAGTTCGTCTTCCAGAAGGTGTTTATTTTTAAGGTCCTCTTTTTGTTTCATTTTTACTCCAATAAAAATTTCAAAGGGTGTAAATTTTGTGCTACGTGTGGTGGTACTATTCATAACGCATTGTAATTGTTGGACATGTTTGAACCATTTTTCGGGCTCTTCGATGGTTAACTTGGTCAAAACAGGGATAATTGTTTCATGCATACGTTCTATCTGACCGTTTCCACGTGGTACACCAGTGGTTATCTGAATGTGTTCAATTGATTCATCCTGACAAAAATTTTGAAATTCTGTGGATGTAAAAGCACTACCTTTATCTGTAATAATTTTTGATGGATTACCAAATATGGTTTGTAGCAAAATTAATTTGTCGAGAGCATCTTTAGTGGAAGTAGACTTTACAGGGTAAATCCAAACAAATTTAGAAAATGAATCAATAACAGTAAAGAGGTATTTGTAACACTTTTTTGTGGACAGTAATGGTCCTAAAAATCACAATGGTAACAATCAAGGGGTTGATCGCCTTTCGGAGTCGGATGGAGAAAGCCTTCTTGTTTACCAGCTTTACGTGAGGATAATATGCATCGGACGAAGTTTGTAATTACATCCTGAACAATTTTCGTGAGTCTGGGAATGTAAAATGCTTGTGAAACAATAGATTCAGTTTTTTAGAAGCAAAATGGCCTTGTGCGTGTGCATGGAGTACTATCTCTCTTTGCATTATTTCTGGAACAACTATGGACAAGTTCTAGCGACATTAATAACAATATTTCTGAATATAGAAACATGTACCTTACTCTCCCAATCAAGAACTTTTATTATATTTTGAAAATAAAATCTTCTCTTTTTTTATCATAAATATTAGAAACTATTACATTATCTTTTAATTTGATACGTATGTCAAGAAAATTTGCTTCACTGTGGTTCTTATTTTTCTGTATTCAATTAAGATATTGTGGATAAAAATTAATGTTAGGTATAAAATTGACTTGTTCGCCAAAAATGATTATGTCATCTATATAACGATAAATATAATATTTAGAATTATTACTGTAACTACTTTCAAAATAATGTAAGTATAAATTGGCAAGACAGTTGCTCGCAGGGCCACCTTGTGGCAAACCTTTAATCAGCAGATAATAATTACCCTTCTGATATATATAGTTCTCTTTAAGTATAAACCTAAGTAGTGACCAAATCTATCATAATTAACATTATTAAATAAATTATCTTTATGTAAATTTACAAGGATATTAATCAAATCATCATATTAATAGAGTTAAAAAGATCTTCAAAATCTAAACTATAGACTGAATAAATCTTTTTATCTTTCAATTGTTCAATAAGTGATTTACTATTTTTAAGAATGGCTGTGGATTTAAGATTATTTATTGTATCATGTAATATTTCTCATGGAGAATTTCACCTATTTTGCAAATATATGTGTTAAAACCATTTGTAACTGTCCTAAATTTGACTGGGTCTTTATGAAATTTGGGAGTAAGAAATATATGTGGAAATTTAAAACTATTATTAATTTGAATTCTTAATTGTATATGAAAAGCCAAAAATCTCGATTATTTATTTCTCTATCAGAAACAGATGGCTTAATAAAAGCTGCATTATTATCAAAATAATTGTTGATTATTAAATTATAATACTATTTACATATGAAGGCAAAATTTCCTGGCACTTTATCAACATAAACTACACTGGTGTGCAAAAGTTAAGGACGAAGTCGAAAAATTAGCATATCAGCTGAACGAAGAGGCAGAGCGGACAGAAAGACCAATCAGGAGATTAAGTAAGGTGATGTACGGTAGCACATGCGCAGATATGCAGGTAGACGTAATGGGGGAGTGTCTGAGTAGTATAAAGCATGTTGTCGGTGTAAGATCAGTATTTCTGGCAAAGACATTGTGCACGCCGTATAGCAGTTAAAATCACACCGAGTTGCTGCCTCAGCGAGAAATAGCGAATAATCAATCTGTTAGACGATATCTGGATGCTTTTACCCGAGGTCGAATCATTGGGAAGTTGGAGGAAGGCCGCAGTGTGACAAGTGTGGCTGCAGAGTTCGGAATTGCTCACAGCATCGTTTCACGACTTTGGAGACAATTTCAAATTACAGGAACAGCTATCCGAGGGTTCAGTAGGGGTCGTCCACGAGGAACCACACCCGCAGATGACCGGTACATTGTCTTACAGGCCAGAAGAAACAGGCGGCAGACAGCGGGAGAAATCACTAGACACACGACACAGGCGACTGGACGACTGATATCGCGTTTTACCGTGGCCAGAAGACTGCACGGTGGTGGTCAGTTTGCACGACGCCCTGTACGGTGTGTAACTTTAACGCCTGCCCATCGGAAAAGGCGTTCTCTGTGGTGCCGGGAACACCGGAATTGTAGAGAAAAAAGTAAAATGTAGAGAGACAATGAATGGGGACGAGTACTCTTTACAGATGAGAGCAGATTCAGTTTGAGTAGCGATTCTCATCGCATACTCATCTGGAGAGAGCGGGGAAGCCGCAATCATCCCTCGAACATCATTGAAAGGGACAGGTATGGAGGTCACGGTGTTCTCGTTTGGGGAGGCATCATACTTGGTAGTCGTACAGACCTTCACATCTTCGACGCAGGTTTAGTCAACGGGACCCGTTATTGTAACGAGATTCTTCTTCCATATGTGCGTCTTTTTAGAGGCGCTATGGGTCTGCAGTTCCTTTTCATGTACGACAATGCACCATGTCATCGCACAGTAGCTGCCGAACAGCTCTTAGAGAGTGAGGATATTGAACGTATGGATTGGCCGGCACGATCTCCAGATCTCAATCCCATAGAGCATGTATGGCATTTTCTAGGCAGACGCTTGGCAGCTCGTACCTTACCACCAGTAACGATTCGGGAGATTCGATTGGCGCTGCAAGACGAATGGGCAGCAATGACTCAACAACTCATTGGCACCCTCATTCTCAGGATGGGAAGATGCTTTGAAACCTGCCTAGCAGTCAGGGGAGATCATATCCCTTACTAAAGACCGGATTTTTCTTGCTGGACACCCATCACAGGGATGTTTCGGCCTTCAGTCGCATTGCGCTCCATGCTACTTTTTCAATCAAGCTTCTTTTTATCCCTCTAATTTCTCTTTTAGTAAGTGTTGCTTACATTACACATGTCCTTACGTATTGGGGATCTTACGGTATTAAATGTGTTGATGTGGAAAGCTTTTGTACAAACTTATATTGAAAAAACCGTCTCGTCCTTAATTTTTGCACACCAGTGTATATCTGTGAGATTACACCTATATTTATTGAATGAAAATTTTGAATTTCCATGTTCCACTTCCATATTATTATTTGGGTGAGGGTAGTCACCCATTTTGTCTTCCCTACTCCAACACTCAAAATTGTATAAATACACTATCTTGTGGTATTCCCACTGTATTCCAAGTTCTCCTCGTGCTGCTGCTGTGGCTAAATTTAGACTTTTAACCGGACATGACTGCCTTTGCGCTCATCTGTTTCATTTTAACTTAGTGACTTCACCTATCTGCGTTTTGTGTGACACTGGACAAGATATGACTGCCGCTCATTTGGACGAGTGCTCTGCACTGAATGATCTTAACTGCATTGTAAAAAGGTATTGGAGAACCCGTTGCCTAATGACCTGATGGTCAATGGCCTGGAATTTGTAAAATAAATAATAAATACTATCTTGTGTAAATAATTAAATTAAAAGCTCTCTTATCCGAAAATAGAACAAAAATTATATGAACTAAATTTCAATACAAAATAAAAATTCAAATCGATCTCACCCGCTCGAACCCACTTGAAAAGTCAAAACTATCCAATATTTTTAGCACACTCCAAAGTCAACCATCTAGTTAAGATTTTTAAATATACTCAGGTCCAAAGTTAAGGTCACAAACATTTTTTTCGTTATTTTAAAATGTCTCTAGTAAAACTGATAAAATTTGTATTTTATATGTTTTGAAGAACGGGTAGTACAATATCAACCTTCAATTTAGGAAAAGATGTTGTTTAGCGTTAGTTTTTACAGAACTACTGGATTGATACCATTCAAGCATATTGGAATTTTGCCTCCAGTTTTGTGAATATTATATTAAAAACAAACAAGTTAGCCTGTTTGGATTGAGAGTAATTTATCATAGCCGTGGAGATACAATATAATTTTGAACTATGACCAAGTGAAAAGGACAACACCTGAACTGACACCCTCTCTACTAACTTCCACATCACTCCAATGCAGTGCAGGTTTATTCATTGGGCGCTTGGGATGAGCTCTCAGAGGCCCGGATAAACCAGATTTTCCAGATCAACTTAACCAGATTTTCCTTGGATCCGCCAATGTCACGGTGGCCTGCAGATCTTCTGCAGCCAGGGCTCGAAATGAGCTTAAACCGAAAATGCTCCACTAGGAGGATTTTGAATCTCGGCAAATTTAACGTGCATCAGTTATCCACACGGGATATCTTTAGCATCACTAGCTTTCAAATTCGAGACTGAAAAGCGCCGACCATAAGTTCATTACCATGACCACTCGGCTACGGTGGCCTCTCAGCAACCACATGGCAATATAAATCTAACCACTTTTCGGTTTATTTATTTCTAATATTACTAGCAATGAGAGTCGCATATTTTAGCAACTGGTTCGCTTTTCTAAAATAAATATGCGGTTTCCACATTGGGTAGTTGATTCGGTGCTCCCTTCAGAGGAATTTCTGATTTATTTTGACAACCAAATGACTGAGCTCAACGAAAAATTTAGATATTGCGCTAGTTTTGAATAACTGGATAAATTTTATCTCATATGGTAGCATCAACCCTAAAAAAATATGTCCTATAGGAAAGCAGTTTTCTTTGGCTCCAAGAATTTCCTTCGGAGTTTTATCCTCACAGTAACATTATTATTCATTATAATGTCTCCAGTGTGATATGAAAATAAATAAAATTACAATAAGAAAAACCGAATTAAATGGAAAATTTGTTTTTTAAACAAAGCCTCGTATATTTTCGATTAATGCCATCTATAATTTAAGCAACATTTGGCAATATTGGATGTAAATATACCGCTCCGTCCGAAGTAGTTCGTGTTTTGAATTTGACCCCCTTTTTTAGTTGTAGGCCTTTCTGGCCTACCAATAAGAAAGAAACTGGTTGACCAAGGGGGTTCCTTAGACATCCAAATTTTACTATTTAGGGATTTAAACTTGAGTTGTTATTAGCGGCTTCATAACCGATTTGTTATGCCGCACTACATTAGTTTTCCCCTTTTATTTTCTTTTTCATTTCCTTTATTTGAAAAATTTTCATGGATAAAAGTGAAGGCGACGATTATCAACCATGCAAGTTTAGCTTAGCTTCTGATGAGGAAAGCAGTGAAAATTATCCCAACAATGCTTGGCTCTCGAAAGGGGCACACGGTGAAGCTAATCCAACATGCAATTTCAATATACCTTCCGATGATGATTTCGAATTCTCTGCTCAAAACAAACCTATAGATAGTTGGTTAAATGAAGAAAATGGCCCTGTAGCTTTTTATCGTTTCGATTCTAAGGAAATACGATGCACAACACCCAAAAAACGTGCTAAATGGGTCGGAAAATATTTAATGGGTGATGTTCTTGGGGAAGGATCTTATGGTAAAGTTAAGGAGGTTTTAGATTCAACTACACTTTGTCGTAGAGCTGTTAAAATCTTAAAAAGAAGAAAGCTTCGAAAGATACCCAATGGAGAGAAAAATGTCGAGAGGTATAGCATACATCTAATTTGGATTTTATCAGTTATTTGAATTTGATTATGTTTGTGTATTGTGTAACAACATCTAAAGAAAATTTTTTTAATAGTAGCAGATACACTTGTGAAGGTAACTTGATTTTTTCCATTTCTTTAACTATGAGATGTGATGTAAAAAAAGTAAAAGTCTAATATATATCTAGTAAAATGTATGGTAATCTGATGTAAATCATTTGCAAAACTTATTCTGAAAAATAGTATGAATCTTTTCCCAGCATGTTGATGAACAAAATACTTTCAAATAGGTTATATGGAGTTAATTATTAATGTCATGTTATTTTATGATTTGTAAATATTTTAACCTTTGTGTATGGAACAAATATTCTAACATTATTTTAAAAAATGGAAATACTGGTTGTAAAGAATAGAAAATGATGAGACAGGTAAATGCATTAGAATTACATTTGAAAAAAGGTGAAGTATAATAAGAAATGTACTTACATTTTCCATGGAAAACGACTGAAAAGTATTGAGTACCAGGATAAAAAAAATTAGAATATTAGGAATTTCTTAATGAGATGTAAGAAAAAGGAATTAATAAAACAAGGGTTACAGCAAGAAATTTTTTAAAAATAGTTTGTAGCTGAAGGAAATATTAAGAAGGAAAAAAAAATAAGTGACACATGATCATGAAATATAAAAAAATTATGGAAGCATTTATCAAAAAGCAATGGGAATTTATGATGGGCTACCTGTAATAAAAGAAATTATGCTTGACATTTAATGTGACTACAAGATTCAGCTGTCTAGTTTATTTTGTTGGAAACAACTTTCCCCTTTTACTGCCATATTTTTAACTTGTCATAATGACCAAAATCAGCAAAATTTTTACTTAGCATGAAAAAAAGTAATTCAAACCCTTAGAAAACAAAACTGATTAGGAATTTTATAAACCTTTTGGTCTAATAATTAAATACAAAACCCTCATACTCTTTTGGAGATCTTGGTACTCCCTAATAATTTCTGAGATATCCAGAAGTTGAAAGAATAGAATACACAAATACTGTAACAACAGTGTCTAATACGAAAATGGAAAAGAAATTCTTTTAAATAATGTATATATATGTAAATATTATAGTATATAACCACAGTGCCAAATGATAAATTCAAAGTAACCATATATTGTAATACTATCTCTCAAAATTGTGCAGCAACAATTTGGTGGGTAGCATACCAATAATCAATTAGATATAATTCTTTGGGGTTAAAATTTTAAATTTAATTTTTTTATGCAATATTTAAAAAGAAATAAGGTTTCAAAAAAGTGTAAAATGTTTAATACATAATCATAATTTTAAAAATTTTAAGCATATGAAAATAGACATTTTTGTAAGAATTATGAATCAAGTTTTATGTTGTGCACGATATTTTCTAAAATTGTAGCCATAAGTTGATTTTTAAAGTCAAATATATCCTTATTACACTGTAGTATTTTTTTTTTAAATAAACAAAATAATAAATCTTTTTTTTTAAAAAAAAAAGTGTTTAAATTTCAATTATTTTTTTAAAAAATTTTGAAATAAAAAAAGATATGCAATACTAAAATTAGTTGGGGTTTATATAAAGAGTAAGATATATTTTATAATTCTGTAAAGTTTTATGCTTCAAAGACTACTATTTTAGAAAATATCATGCTCAATATAAAATTTTCTTAATATTCCTTACAGAAATGTTTCTTGTTTTCATATGCTTATATTTAATTTATTAATGTAAATGCTGCTTCACGTGGAAAGATTCCCAACCATTTTGCACTTTATCAGCAGAAGTGTAGTATACATTTTATTGAGTTCAGTGAGCTGTTAATTTAAAATGTGCTTGTAATCATGATTACCTCTAATGTAAGGCTGCTTTTTATTTTTAAAATTGTTAAGACTGCAAATTGGCAATTTAATTATTTATATCTCTCACCACTATCTAGATAATATAAAATTAGTTAAAGCTGTATTCAAATAGATTTCTACTCTGAAATATTCTGGAGAATTATGATTAATAAGTATTTCATTTTCATTTTTTATTGCTATGAGCTAAATGATTTAAAATATAACAGGTCTTTTCAAAATTGCATTTTCAAAAATACTATCATGTTTTAAATAATATTAATAAAAAATTCTTAAGTAAAATTTATGTACATTACTGCTTTTAATGACTTTGTTGTTTATATTACATTAATTGAATAAACTTAAAACTGTTACTCTTGACCACTTGTGCTTAAGCTTAATTTTTAAGATTATTTTTAATCATATTAAATGTTATAAAGGGAAATGGTAGTTTGTTTTTCAAAGTCACTTTTAATGTAATATCATTGATTCATAAAGTATCCTCATTTCCTTCAGTATTTTCTCATATTTAAGAATGTTTTGGCACCTATATATTTCAAACTTTTCTTGTAATTTTTGTGAATGTTGTAGTATAATATGGTCCCCTTTAGGTCAAATTATTCTAGTACATTCATTAGAATCAACATTTGTTTTTTAAATTATATCGTGTCTTCAACTATACATATAAAAACAATTGAAGGTGCTAGTAATCATGGGTCTATGCGCCAAGATGGGCGATAACATTACAATATGGTTATCTTGATATTTTTATCATCTGGCAATGTGGTTGCCATGGGGATAGATACATTACTGTTAATTTTTATTGTTTTATTTCCCGTGGTAACCCTATTAATTTCGGACGATTATAATTCGATTTCTTTAAAAATTTAGCTATTTTCAATTGCATTTATTCTTAAAGCCATCTGCTTCAGTGTTCTGTTGTATTTTGTGCTATTTTTTTAATATGGATATTTCTAGTATCATTGGTGAGTACCAGGACATTTTTTTAAAAAGAAATGAGTGTTGTGCTTTTAATTGTTGCTATAAATCATACATTTTTACTTTTTAAAAATGCGGGGTTTTTTTAACATTCCTTGTTCGATGAAATTCATTGAAGGAACTTGCAGTTTTTGGAATATTGCAAGTTTTTGGCACTTTTTAATTGATATTCATTATTAATGTATATTATTTGTGATTATTTTATTAATAATAGAATATAAAAATACAATTACTTTTATACATATGTAATAATCTTTATTTATAATTATTTTTATTTATTTATAATTTTGTTTTTAAGTATTGTTATATATAATTTTTATTATATTACAATATTATTATTATATATAATAATTATTATATTATATGAATATTGCTATTAGTAAATATCATTTTTTTAATATTATATTGCTATTCATTATTCATTGAGCTTGGTTATTCTTAATCTCTTCCTATATTCTTCATTCCTATATTCTTCCTATATCCCGAGGCTGATCCACTTGTTTTGGTACATCCACCAAAATCTGAATCACTATAACAATGAAGCACACCTTTTGTCTCTGTAGCACGGTATCCCCTCAGGGGGCTCACCTTCTTTAGGTGAGTGCGGGTTTCACGCTCCCGAGGTACCCTAGTGATCTTTTTCTTTTCCCTAGGGGTTTACTGTCTTTGGTAAACACAGGCTTCACGAACCCGGGGAACCCTAGTGATCTTTCTCTATTTTCGGCCCTCTTTCTTGCCATTCAAATTTCCCTTTTCTTCATTTCACGTCGAGACCACGGACAAATATTTCAAATTTACAATTGTTATTGGTTTTTTCTATTGAAAAAACTTTTTATTACTAACATATTCTGGTTTACATTTTGTATTGCGTTATTTAGTTTCTTTTTCGTACATTATTTAAAAAATTTTGATTGTGTTGCCTTATTTGTTTTTGACTAACACCGTTTTTAATATGGTTTTAATATTTTAACAAACGTGTGGAGCAGTATAGCCAAATTTGGCTCTTGCGCCATAAAACCCAACAATCACTCACTGTAGCACGGTATGTTATTCCCTATCCAACTGTGCTAGCTATATAGCAGAATACTCTCTTCACCCTGACTATATCTTCTGCAGATGGGTTTTCAAGTGATGTCAAAAGAAATCCTACACTATATGCTATGTCTGACCTGGTTCCATCCATAACCACATAAGGGCACCAACATCTTGCCTATATGGAAAATCAGAGTTTTTGGTTTCAGACTTTTGCAACCTGCAATCCTTTAACATGGGCATTGTAACAGGTTTGCATTCTTCAAATCCAAAACACTTAAGTATTTTTCTGGCATATCCTTTTTGACTGATAGTTATTGAGTTGTCTTTATGATGCTCAATTTCAAGACCTAGAAAACAAGAAGCTTCTCCTACTGAGATCTTGAATTTTGTTTTCAGCTCCTTGATGAACATTTCAGAATCCTGTTGGTCAGTTGCAGCAATTAATCCATCATCAACATACAACAGAATCAATAATTTTCTACCTTTTCTTTCCTGAATGTAAAGGCATGGATCAGCTTCATTTGCTTTAAAGCCAAGATCTGTTAAAAATTGACCAAAACACTTGTTCCAACAGCATGGTGATTGTTTTAAACCATACAGGCTGCGCTTGAGTTTACATACTCTTACTGAGCCATCTTTGAAACCTTCTAGTTGTTGCATATATATGGTTTCCTCCAGATCTCCATAAAGGAATGCTGTTGATACATCAAATTGAGTAAGTGCATCCTTTCTTCAGCTGCATTGCTTAAAACTGCCCGTATTGTTCCCAATTTGGCTACTGGGCTGTATGTTACACTGTAATCAATGCCCTGGCGTTGACTGAAGCCCCTCACAACAAGCCTGGCTTTATATTTGTTGATGCTGCCAACTGGATTTGTTTTGAGTTTATAAACCCACTTACAGGGTATTGCCTTAGCTCCAACTGGTAGGTCTGATAACTCCCAAGTATGATTTTCACTTAATGAATTCATTTCACTTTCCATGGCTTTCTTCCAGTTTATGCTATCCTTGGAGTTAACTGCCTCTTCATATGTTTCAGGATTATAGTCATCTAAATATGACTCTGCTTCCATAATATGATCCTCAAACCATTTTGGTTTCTGCAGAAGTGAGCGGTTTCTCAGCTGTCTGTCTGATATAGGTTCAGCATCTTCTTCCCTATCAATCTCAGAATCACTTAAGTCTTCTAGGGTTTGCATCCTTTCTATAGGATTGTCCTCAATTTTTATGAGCTGCTCTTCATACTTTCCCTGATTTGTATCTTCTCTTATCCTGTCTTCTAATTTCAATTCTGTATGGTCATCACACTTCCCTGCTTTTTCTTGAAAGATTACATCTCTAGATAAGATTACTGTGTTCTTTCTTTACCCAGATTCTTTATCGTTCATCTCCCTCATATCCCACAAGGTACCCTTGAATGGCCTTTTTATCCATTTTCCTTCTCTTCTGAGCTGGAACATGAGCCTAGCATGGAGATCCTATTATGCACAGGTGTTTTAACCAGGGTTTCTTTTTGAGCCAAAGCTCATATGGACTTTCCTTTTCTATTGATGACTTTCCTTTTCTGTTTAGTATGTATATGGCAGAGTTAAATAATTCAGCCCAGATGGCTGCAGGGAATTTTGATTATTTTTGGATTTTTGAGTATTTGAATGTTCTGGCCATTTCAATAGTGGTTTGCATTTCTTGTTCACTGGCTCCATTTTGTTCTGGGGTGTAAGGTGCTGTGAGCCTTTGAGTAATTCCATTTGAATGTAAAATTTCACGAACATCTTTGTTATGAAATTCTCCACCATTATCGCAGAGGAGTTCTTTCACTGAATATTCCAATGTCCTTGTATGTGCAAGCATGTGCTCTAACAACTTTTTTACTTCTGACTTCTCTTTTATTAGGTAACCATAGTGAAACTTTGTAAAACTGTCTTTGAATACAACTAGGTACTTTTTCTTCTGAAATTACTCATCAAATGGTCCACAAACATATGCTGAAATTAGTTCACCAGACTCAGAGGCTTTCTCCCTGGTGCCAAATGATAGTCTGTGTGCTTTCCCATAAATACATGGCTCATACAATTCCTTATCTAGCTGGCTCACACAATTCCTTATCTAGCTTGATGCGGATGCCTAATTCCTTTTCAAGCATGTTTCAGATGTGACGTTTATCTTGGTGGCCCCATCTTTCATGATACAACTGTAGCAAAGAGCTGTCTGCTACAACAGTATAAACTTCTATCGTTTCTTTGGGCAAAATTGGTTCTGAATAAGGAACCATTTACACTGCGAGAACCATAGAGCACCACATCACTGTTGACTTTTAACCAGCACTCAGTAGGAGTCGACACAAATTCACTATTTTGATTTCTGTCTTGAGCGGCAAGTACAGAATAAAATTCAATTAATCTTCGGAACATACCAAACATCTTTTAGAACAACTTCCTGGCATTTTCCATTAATGGTTGATTTTACTTTTATTGTGCCTTTCCCAAAGGCAGCTAATGCTTCATTTCCTGCCGCTTTAATGCCACAGGGACTATTAAATTTTATGAAGTCAAGAAAATATGTGTAGCAGTTTGTGTGTGACATGCCTAGTAGCTCTATTGTCAATCCAATATGATGTTGGACTAGTCTCTGATGTACAGACTTCCTCAGATATAGACATCAATGCTACATTAGCTGATACTGTATTAGAGTATGTATCACTCAATTAATTCTTTGATGGTCTTCCATCTGAAAGCCACTTTCTGCAATCTCTTACCCAATGTCCTTTTCATTTACAGTAATTGCAGCTATCTTCTTTTCTTGGTTTGGACTTATATTTGCCCTCTTGTTTGGGTCTTTCTGATTTTGTGGCTATTAAGGCTTCCTGGGCTTTTTGACTACTGTTTTGAACTTTAGTAAAATTTTTTTTCGAACATACACTGCTGCACTGTTAACTCTTCAAATGAATTCTTGTCATCTCCAGCCAACAACATCCAACTGGATTTAAAGGTTTCAAACTGACAAGGCAAAATATGTAACACTTTATAGACTAGCATCAAATCTGGCAATTTACTTTCTTCTCTAGCCTCAAGTCCGTTATTCAGCTCATTCCAAAGACTTCTTAGCTTTGCAATGTGTGTCAAGACATCCTCTCCTGGAGCCCAGCTGAATGCAAAAAACTCTGTGCAAATTTTAAACAGCTGATCTCTTTAGAAGTTGTTTCAATGCTTCCCAAGATTCAAAGGCTGTTTCTTTGTTCATATTCTTCTGATACACAGCATCAGAGTAACAGTTCTTGCGATCATTGATTTCACATAACTGTTTGCTTTTCTGTACAAATCGCAGTGTTCTTTATGCTGTTTTCTTACAGATTCTTGTGTCTCAGCATCTATGGATTCTGGTCTTTTCAGCTTGCCATCTATGGTCTCGATCGCTCCTTCGTGGTAGTCGAGTAGACCGCGTATCTTTCGTTTCCAGATTGGCCAATCTGTTTCTCCGATCAAAAGCTTAATATGACGGCCAAAATCCATACTTATTTCCTTTCTAGAATATTTAGACTTGTAGGTTTCTTAAATAATCTGTATCGGTACCTCTAGGCTAAACAACAACGCTTTTCTTCTGTTTCTTCCTCTCGATCGCTTCCGTGATCACGCTGTAGCCGAGTGGAATAGGTATCGGATCGTGGCTTGCCTTGTCACAAGTTCGAGCCCAGTACCACTAAAGACCCGCCGTGTAGGGCAGTGATGCACGTTAAATCTGTCGAAAGCTGAAACGTCCTCCCATTGATGTGATGTGGTAGTTAGGATAGGGGGGGTACCCCAGCTCAGGTGTCGTCCACGTCACTTGACCATGGTTCAAATTATGTGGTCTGTCGCGAAAAGCCCTCGTGTAGCTGAACAGTGCGGCGTTAATATTCAATCAATCCGCGATCACGCAATCTTCCCGCCAAACTGCCGATCGGCGAAACTTTGCCATGACTTGTTGCGTCCAAGAAATAAAGTTTTGTCTGCCTTTTCTATCATAAATGACTCATAGCTTTGATACTTCAAGCATGGTTTAAGCTTGTGCAGGTACCCAAACCCTGTTTAAGTTTTATTATTAATGAAATATTAGCAGAATTAAATTACAACCTGCACACTTGGTGACAAGAACTAGAATGATTTTATATGTGAAAGAAAACTATATTTACAAAAGAAAGATACAGGCGCCATCTATTAGCATAGGAACAAAATCCTGTTAGCATTAGATATTGTCATTATCTTTAACAATAATGCCTGCATATTTTCATCATTTGAAACTTATTTCCTTTGTTAAACATGTTACTGTTTGGAACATTTTCAAATTCCTTATTTATTTTGTTTTAAATGTTGTATGCTCATATCTTTATAAACAGAATTCATTCCAAAATAAGAGGAAAAAAAGAGAGATAAATTTTTGCTTTGAAAAGAAATGTTCTAGGGAAATACTATTCTTTATGGATAATACTAAATACTTACGATTTCTTATTGAGATTTAGTACTTCTAAGAAATATTTTTATTTGGAAGTGTGAATGAGTAATGTGTTGAAAAATTCTTCAAAGTTTGATAAGGAATTGTGTCTTTAAAGGGAACATTATTAATTTTGTCTGTGTAAAATTCTGAAGAATATTGATATACCTGTGATATAAACTTGCATTATTTCATATGTCTTATACTATCTATTTGAATTGTAGATCTCTAAGTATCTATTTTTCTCCAATTGTTTCTTTGCCAAATAATTTTCAAGTATTTTTTTATGCAAGTTCTAACCTAAATTTTTTTAAGTACATGTTTTTGCACTAAGTGGTGATGTTTTGATAACCATTATGTATCTCTCTTCCAAAAATATGTATATCATTCTGTTTTAGATTCTTCTTATATATTGATAGTGTGTGTAGATTTGTATTTAAAATATTGGTCTTTTCATTATTAAATGAAGTATCAATAAATGTTCTTTTATAGTATTCTATCCTTCATTTGTGGTTCACAAATAATTTATCATTTTCATTGTAGAAAAAAACATTTTATACAAAAAAAATGGCTAATTCTACTTTATATTGTGTTCATATAATAATTCGTTGAAATTCATATTAATTACAACCTGTGATTTTTAGGTTAAGAAAAATTCAAGTGTTTACTAAAATGTTTTAAGAAATTAATTCTCATATGAAGGCCAAATTGAAATCCAATTATATTTGTCCTTAAATTCAAAGATCCAATTAAATCCATTTATTTATTTATTTTTAACAAATCTTGAGGCAAATTCAAATGTCTCGTTTTAGATATAATTATCAGTGAAATTTGCTCTCTTGCTAGTGTACTGAAAAGTCTCGCAATCATATTGAATTATATAGCATTTATATATATTTTAGCTGAAGGTTATAATAATTTTGTATTCAAATTCTTATTTCATGATAAATTTCTCAATTTTTCCTGTAAATATGGATGTTTAATGTTTAGTAATGTTTTAGCTATAATTGTTAAATTATTTTTTTTATTTTGTAAAACTTAAAACTTCATACATTTCCTCGGATTTTTATTAATTTGTTTCTGATTTCTGGGATGAATCAGAGGAAGAGTGTAATTTTCTGTTGAAATGAAGGATTTTACAAAAATTTCTCACTGCTTCCTTTTTTACATTTATATCAAGGTTCACAGTAGGAAAGTTGTAAAGAGTGGATTGCTTTAAAAGTTTATATTTACCAATTTTTGTGTCACTATTAATACATTAATCTTATCTCAGACTTGTTGGCTTTGTTTATATTTTTTGTTAATTTAAACTGCAAATTAAATAATTTGAAGGAATCATTAAAAACATATATTTTTTTTACACCTTAAAAGTTGGAAAAAGCCCGTATGTCAATTTTTTAAGTACTTTTCAAAGATTATGCATGTGAGCATTATACTACTTTCAAATCTTTATTAGCAATGGTACTGATCAGAATTTCTAAATTGTTAGATTTTTCTAAAAATTATGCTTGTCTAAGCTGAAATATTTGTCTCAATAATTTTAATAATGTTACATTTTTTTTTAAAATTCAGTTAATGAAACAGGAAAATTTTGATTACCTAGTTTGGGGCATTCAACAAATCTTGTTAAAGAAGTTGAAATATTTCCCTTTTTTTCGGATTAAATAGTACCCCTTTGATTTGACTAAATTTGAATTTGTTTGTTTGTGTGTGTGTGTGTGTTTTTTTGGTCACAGTTACTTTGACAAACTATTTACATATACAAATTTTATTTTGTCCGAGAAATAAAAATAAAATGCAAGCTTAATTTCTAAAATAAAGTAATATATATGTGTACAATTGCAATCACCACAGTTATTAAGAATTTTATCTCTAGAAGTTAACTTGTTTCACATGAGCATTGTACAGTTACTTAAGTTAATTGTTAAAATATTTGAATTATGTTCGTAAAATTATAAAAATTATCAGCTACTGTAGTTGAGATTTCTGCTTAGAAATATATGTATAAATTTTGTAGATAGTCAGATATTTTAAAGAATTTTTATAGATGTTGTGCATATGTATACTTAATTATGTTTGCTTTTCAGAGAAATATCTCTTTTGCGACAACTGCATCATAAGAATGTTATTGAATTAATTGAAGTAATTACTAATGATGAAAAACAAAAGCTGTACTTAATCTTTGAGTATTGTGTCTCAGTTCTACAAGAGCTTTTAGATTCCACCCCTGAGAAGAAATTCCCTATTTGGCAGGCTCATGGGTTAGTGTTTTCTTTTAGTATTCTCTTTCATGTTCATTTTTACTATTTCTTTTAAAAAAAATTATGTTTTTTAAACGTTTGTCTGTATTTAGTAATATAATCAGAAATTATAAAATTCCTTGTTTTTTATTATACATTTATTATCATTGCAGTTGTTTTGAAAATTTTGTCATTCATAATAGCAATTTCAAGACATTTCAAGTTAGTTGTAAAACATTTTAAGATTCATACTAGTAAAAATATTTGTATTAGTCTCAATTTAATGTGTTTGGAATTTCAGTTCCTTTACCAGTTTTTACAGAAACATTTTTCATAATGAAATATTAAATTAGTTCCTTTTTTACATTAAATCTATATCATCATAAGAATTAAATGTATTTATTATCTGCATAAGTATAATGTAAGTATCTTTAAAAGAAATACGATACTGTTTGAATTAATTGGTAAAAAAACGATTTTTTTACCCCCAGCTTTTAACCATTACATTATCTTATGTTGACAGAAAAATCTCTATATTAGTACGAAGTATGTCATGCTATAGCAAAAAGGACGTGTTCAACTCGTCTTGGTATAAATCGTTATTTCAGTGCACATGTTCTTAACTTCGTCATCCTGGAACCACACTTGTGTAGCTCTTTTCATTATTTGTTCTGCTGTTGTGCAACTCATCTAAGCTAAACAATT
This sequence comes from Trichonephila clavipes, assembly GCA_019973935.1. NCBI lineage: Eukaryota > Metazoa > Arthropoda > Arachnida > Araneae > Nephilidae > Trichonephila > Trichonephila clavipes. The sequence continues at coordinate 421,584 of BMAU01017921.1, forward strand.
CTTGAGAATATGCCATAAATTCTCAATAAGGTTTAGGTCTGATGAATTACCAAGCAAATTAAGCACTTTTATTTTATTTTTTTGCATAAAAGTCTAGACCAATATTGAATTGTAACAAGAAGCCTAATCATGTTCAAATGTTCCGTCAAATGTTTCCCTGGATAGAAAAATTCTACTGTGTAATATTTCTATGTATTTGACACAATCTGTTGTGCCTTTAAAAGAAACTATGCTTCTAGTGCCATTTGTTGTAAAAAAAACTCCAAAACATCTGTTTAGAAGGGTGTTCTACAGTTTGTTGGATATGATCTGGCAGCAGAGTTTCTACTTTACTTTGTCTAACTACACTTGTTTTGTATCCCTGCACAATTAAATGCGTTTCGTCATTGAAAATTTCCTTCTAGTCATTAACAGTTCAGGATCAATACTTTTGGTCTATTGTAAATGTTTTTTCATCGTTTTCTGAGTTAAAAATTGCTTTTTCTCTGTTTTGATGCCTTACAGCTAACTTCCAGAACCTTTTTCTGTACAGTTGAACTACTCATTTCAACACCATAATCCAATAAGTCCCTTCAAAGGTCTGTGCTTGTCTTACTTTGATTTATTTTGCTATTTCTCTTATTAGAATTTTATCAGTTCTTGGAGTAATTTTCCGTTTTAATCCACATTTTCCTTTTCTTGAGAAGATAATCAGGAATCTTGAAATGTTTTTAAAATTCTTGAAACACTTGATTTGCTCACACCAACTACCATAGCTGTATCTCTCATAGTCATAGAAGCATGTTTATTAAGAGCGATTATTTTAGAACGTTTCCTTGTAGTAACATCCATCTCTGAACAAGCAAAAGTTAAACATGTTACGTGGAGCGCAATCTGAACTACTAATGTACTAAAACCAATCAAACGAGTAAATTATAGTCGAGGTCGATCTGTCACATTACTTCTGGGCAGATATAACTAGTTTGAGATGGTTCAGAGCATAACTGGTAATCACATACCAACTCAGGCAAGAAAAAAAATGTTTTTCCCAATTAGTTCAGACAGTATAGTATATATTTATATTTTAAATCCTTTTTAAAAGGAAGATACACTTTACTATCAAAATAAACAAGATTCTTTTTTTTTCATTTAATAAAGTCTGGAAAGAATTGTCATTTTAAATAAGCATTTATTGTAAGCTTTATAGCAAAAAATGTCTTTAAAATTTTCATGCAATATTGCTGTTTTTAATTCTAGTGATTATTGGACTTTTTTATTACTTTAAAAAGGAAGAGATGCACTTTACTATTAAAATAAACAAGATTCTTTTTTTTTCATTCAGTAATATCTGGAAGGAATTGTCATTTTAAATAAGCACTTATAATAAGTATTGGCACAAAATGCCTTCATTTTCATGCAATGTCACTGTTTTTAATTCTTGGGATTATTGGACTTCTTTTAATACTTGGAACTTTCATAATAATTCTTATTAACTTATTTTAGCATGAATTCTATTGGCACTGAATTCAAAACAAAATATAAATTTGCTGTAATATTTTTATAAAGAAAATTGATTTGAAGAAAATCATTAATAAAATTAATACAATATAGCTCAAGGAGAATTATTTTCTACCAAATTTTATATTTTTGCAGTGTTATAAAATTCAAACTTTTAAAATATTTGAAATTATAAAATAGTTTAATTTCTCTTCACTATAAATACATGAAAAAGTGCTTTCAATAGCTCATGAATTAATTATTAGAATTATATTATGCTTATTTTAAATTAAATATAGCTAATCAATTTAAATTCAGATTATTCTTGACATACATAATTATTTAAATATTAAGTATGCTACCTCTATATATAATAGATGCCCCCAGAGATTAAAAAAAAGAATGCACTGATTTTATGAAATACATGCATTAATCAGATTTTAAATTTAAAAAGTGGCATTTTCTTTCTACAAGCTATTGGAAAATGATTTGATTGTAGTCACATTCATAAAAAAGAGGGAATTATAAAATAACACTAATTCATATTTCTAATTCAATGTAACATACTTAACTTTAAACTAAAAATTTCTTTGGAAAAATCATTAAGAATAGTTTTGAAAGGAATTGAAATATTTTTTAAAAAAATTGGTGGTACAACCTTTTGAAGAATCCAGTTTTTAAACTGAACAACCACACTATTGGGGGATCCAATCATGCCAGGTACTTTGAAATTATAATTGGCAATTCGCCAATCTGGTCCCAGGACATCATCTACTTAAAGAGAAGCAATCTATATTTTGATCACTCCAATAAAACATCTAATAATAATTGAGGCTTAACAAGGATTTATTAAATTTCTAGAGTCTTATAAAGAGTTTTAGAAAATACTATTATGTTGAAAAGGAACTTAACAGTGAATCAAATAAAATAAATTGAAAGAATAAATTTAGATTTTAACGAAGGTACACCAACAGATGCATTGGATGTAATTTTTGGAATTCATTCTGATGCATTTGGCAATTACAATGTTACATATACAAATTTCATATTGGGATAGTCATATCAATAACTATCCAACATTAATTATCCCTGATAAGGTAAAGGAGTTACATATATTTTTAAACTGAATAAAATCCTATAAAAATGTTATTCGTAATAATTTTTTAGGCTCCCTCTGTGGATGCTATACTCTGTTGAAAACAGTTTTGGAATTTTGGCATGTATATTCATGTATGTTATGCTACAACCCATTTTCAATTAAATAATTATATTGTTCTTCATAAAGAAGTTTCAACTACTGACTTTTCTGTCAGATGGTCAGCTAATAATTGTAAAATTAATTCTTATGCTCTGATAGTATGCATTCTATAAGATTTCTACCTAATCTTCTGAGAACATCATGTTATTTAAATAAAATTAAAAGAAATATATCTCAAAATAGCTCTGTACAAATTGACTTGGTTAAATCACATCAAATCATTAAACAAAAGGGAACTACAGACCATTTCACCAAAATAACTTCTGTTGAAATTACCTGAGATTCCTGCCACCCCCCACCCCTCCTTCTGAAATGTTTGCTGAAGGTTAGCTTTGTAATAACTGGAATATATATCAAAATAACTCTGGCACTGGAAATCGTATTAAACAGTCCTACCTAACATTTAATTGTTTGTTAACATTAAATTGCATGATGCAACTTAATTGTTGCAATGTTAATTAATTGCAATGAAATATCTTGTAACAGTTTTAACTAACCATGGTAATTACATATAATTAAAATGATTTAAAATGAAAACCATTCCCTACTGTCCTTTTGGTGGTGTTGAATGTTTCAATGCACTGTCTTTTTTTGTCCCTATTTTTGGATTTTAACCATACTTGACTCAGTATGAATAACAGAGAAATGGTTTAAAAATGAAATGAATAATCAAAGCATCCAGTGATTGAAACTGGTCATACTTAAGTTTGTGAGATTTTCATCCAAGCAATCTAAAGTAGTCTTCCAGCTTAAAGTTTTTTCCCAGGTGCCTTAAAGAATTCTTAAAGCCCTAGTTAGCAAGCATCTTCTCCCCCCTCCATATAATAATGTCTACAATTTTCAAGATGCTTTTATCCAGCCGTGTTTTCATCATAAATTGCACTGTGTCAAAATTTGATAAATCTTTATACCTTTTGCCAATGTTGCAGCAGTGTAAATTACTGAACTAAACATGGTCTCTGACTTATATGCACCTACTCAAACCTTACCCTTCCATTGTATTAATTCTTCAGATGGAGGTAATTGTATTGCTTTGGCTCCTTGGTTGTTTTGAATTTTTATTAATAAGTGAATTTATTTTATAATCTTTAATAAATGTTACATTTGATATTCATTTTTAAATACAGTTTTTAAAAAAATTGTATTGGAGGCATTAAAAACACGTTTATACCTTTTGCCGTGAGTTTTTTTTAAGTCAAGGAGTTTTCTAATGATAACTTTATTTATACGAAAACATTTTTTAGAATAAATACTCATATTTGCTATGCTTAATTTTATCTTACTCATTTTAATAGATATTTCTGTCAACTTCTGGATGGATTAGAATATTTGCATGGAAAAGGCGTCGTGCACAAAGATATAAAGCCTGGAAATTTGCTGTTAGCAAACTGTGGAACTTTAAAAATATCAGATTTAGGAGTTGCTGAGGTAGTTTTTCTTTTTTTTATATTGTAACCTCTGTTGCCAGTTATTTTTATTTTTTGTTTTACATATTTATTTATTTTGTTAAAACTAAGGGATGACTTTGAAAAACATTTAAACCTTCTTTTAAGTACAGAGAAAATCACTATTAAATAACATTCATTTTCCCTTTACAATAAGTATTGTTATAATTCTTTGAACTGTATAAAAAAATTTGAGACAGAAAATTTGAAAGATTGGAACGAATTTAATGGCTTCAGACATCAAACAAACATACAATTATAAATGGAATAAATTTTCAAAATCTTTTTTTTTTTTTTTTGTATTTTCTATCGGTAGAAGCTTTGCTTGGTTTGTGTGAAGTTGAGTTTGAGTGATCTCTCCTATCGAGAGAGAGGTTTACTGTCTTAAGAAAGCATGGATGAGTGAATAAGTGAATTTATTTTATAATCTTTAATAAATGTTACATTTGATATTCATTTTTAAATACAGTTTTTAAAAAAATTGTATTGGAGGCATTAAAAACACGTTTATACCTTTTGCCGTGAGTTTTTTTTAAGTCAAGGAGTTTTCTAATGATAACTTTATTTATACGAAAACATTTTTTAGAATAAATACTCATATTTGCTATGCTTAATTTTATCTTACTCATTTTAATAGATATTTCTGTCAACTTCTGGATGGATTAGAATATTTGCATGGAAATATTTTATCACAATGGAGATTTTAAAGAGTGCTCACACAATGCATCATAACATAATTCAGGAGACATCATAACAACATTGTCCCCTTGAATATTCTATAGATTCTTGTATTATTGAAAAGTTCATTAAAAAATACAAAGTCTTGTCTACAAGATATGTGAAAATGGTTTTTAATGAAAAAATTTACATATTGTAAACTTAAGATGGATTTTAAAGAAAACTATATTTACCTAAAAGCTATATTTCTCAAGTTGATACATTTTTCCACGTAAAAATGTTTACATTAAGTACAAGAGAAAATCTAATGTGTAACTTTGACTTTAGGTCACAAATTAAAGCTTTACTTGGTGCTTATAAAATGGTATATATAAATTATGCTATAATTTGTACTGATTGTTTATGTATCAGTTAATATTGTATTTGTTATGATGTCTCCTGAATTATGTTATGATGCATTGTGAGAGCACTCTTTAAAATCTCCATTGTGATAAAGCTTCACTTTTAGTTTTTTGTTTTCCATGGATAGCAGTCTTAAATTAAATTAGTTCGAACTCCCCCAACAAATCTATTTTTGGATTAATATCTAAGATATTTATTGCATTTTCCTTATTTAGCTTGAAACTTTGTTGCTACTTTCTGTCATAGCATTCATTCTTTAGATAAAATGTTGAATCCATAAAATTTCTTAATAGATATAACTTATATATAAAAATATACATTAAATGAGTGAAGTGGGTGTGATTTTAGAAACTTTGGAAAAATTTTCTTTTGGATGAATTGTTTTGTTTCATGTATTCTGTAATCATAGTTTTGTTTTTAAAAAATATTAGGCTTTGGATCACTTTGTTCCTGATGATATTTGTCATACAAGTCAAGGTTCTCCAGCATTTCAACCTCCTGAAATTGCAAATGGTGCTGAGAGTTTTTCTGGATTTAAAGTTGATATTTGGTCTTCAGGAGTTACTTTGTAAGTTGTGCATTTTAATATCCAAATTATCTCATGAAAATACTGCTAATATTAACTATGAGGAAGGAATTTTGTAGTGTATTTGACTTTTTAAATGTATTAAATGAAAGGTCTTAATTGTATTTTTATAAAGCTGGTAACTGGTGTAATAAAGTGATTTGACAGAATTTTTTTAAAACTAGAGATGAGATCCTGAACTTTTTTTTAATCTTGGGTTTTTCCCCTCTGTCTCTCAGAAGTTATAGTTAATTTTTTAGATTCGAAATGACAAAAAAATAAAATGTACTTTTTTAGTTTTTTTTATTTGAGGAAAATCACCAAAACAGGGAATACTGCCTTAAGGCAACACTTGAGTAATATAAAAGGTCAGAATCTATGGTGTTACAAAAGATGACAGTTTCAGAAGCAATATGTTCACTTTTCGTAATTACAGATAGTCAACCAATTTCAATTTGCAACAAATAGCGCCATATAGTTTTCTTTGGTACCTGATCCATAAGTTCAGATACCGTAGGCTACAATGCATGATTATATTATGGGATCAATTTATATAAATCTGACAGGCAATCAAATGGTTTGTTGCCTACAGTCTATACCCCCCTCCCCCAATCCAACCCCCGAGATGCCCAATGAATATTAAATTTTTATTTCCACTTTATATTCATTTTTGGTGTAATTTTATTTTATCTTGGAGGCATATTTAAATACTATTTAATTAAAAATTTTAATCAGAATAATCTAAAATCTAAATGCAAATAGGGGGCGGTAGGCCTAAATGCGGCGGGATGCCGGCAATAAAATTAACGTCGATAATACTAACGAGAGAGAAATAAAATCTTAATCCATAACAAACAAATATTTATTATGATTTAAATAGTTAAACAACAATAACAAATTAATAATGAATTTAAAGGTAAGTAGTACTAGACAAAGAGGCACTTTAAGCAATGAAACACATTCTACAACTGGGAGAGTATGTCCACTCAGTATGAGAAAACTCGTAGAAGTGATGAGTTGTAGGGGGCGCGACCAGCGACAATAACGGGGGTGTACAAGGTACAAACTTCAAACAACCAACGTTGCACCCTTAGCGAGCCATGGTAAAATTGTCAAATGTTGGCTGGTCTGCGGCGATGTCAATTTTAAAGGGGCACTGATCTACACGATATCACAAAGGGTTAAAGTTGATTTTCTTTATTTAAATCTGTATTGAAAAGTGTTACAAGAATCTAATAGTTATGGTGCCGATTTATTTTGTGTTTTAGAGTTAAAATCTGTGCAGAGTTTTACCAAATTATTTGATGTATTTGTCATGCTCCATGCCACACTCAAAATGTATCATGAGTTACAATTTTGCTTGCTTTTCTCATCCATATTGTAGAAGTGACTTTATTTAATCGTCCAAATGTAAAGCTTTACATAAACTTTAAATTAAGTTTTCTTTCAATAATACAATATACTATATTCACGGAATTGAACACTAGAAGATTTTTTTAATTTTAAATTTTTTATGTTCTTTTATTTGGTCCAAATTTCTGCTATAACAAAGATTATCATTTGTATTTCTAAACTTGTTGTAGAAAAAAATACTTTGGATAAATTAGTTTCAGAAGTTCTGTATTTTAATCATTTAATCTCTTTCTGTATTTTAATCTTCTCTCTGTAAGCTTTAGATTAAAATGTTTCATTGAATATCGCAGAAATCTTCTTTAAGTATACTTGTATCTTTTTCACATTTGAGGAAATATGTTTAGCATATTGATGGTACATATCTGCTTTTATAGATATTTAAAAGTGCATGGAACCAAATCTTTAAGACAGATTTATTATGGGTATTAAGTAAATGAAATGCTCCTTGTAGGTATACTTTTATTATTGTTATATTGGGGGATGGAGGATGAATTTATTATGTTACTCTTTTTGACATCCTAATTTAACTACTTTTGAAGCCAAATATTTCATCTTACCTGCATCCTATTCGTGGCAACCTTATTTCTCAAATGAAATTACTGTACTATTTTCCCTGTGCCCCCCAGATGGAGACTGAGAAACTCAGATTCTGAATGATGTGTGCACTTGGAAATAAAGCATGTATTTTGTTTACTTTATGTGTGTGTATCCTTGTAAAATAAATGTATTGAATGGGAAATTGCCTTGATTTGATGTCACGTAACATTTCAATATCCATCATACTATCAAAATGCCTTGAAAATCATATTATGCACGGTACATAAAAGAAGCGTCTACACTATAAAAATTCGAACGTAAACAAACGCATCTATGTGTACAACTTGGTGTATCTTCTCACGAACCGCACGACGCAGAAACTCGCCGAAGATACCAAAAGCTTGGGAATGATCCGAGGAATCCGTTTTAACCATTTATATTCCGATATTGCAAGGAGAAAAAGATATTAATGAAAAACCTTAAAACGCATAATTATTGCCATTTTTTCCGCCAAGCGGCGAAGTTCCGATTTTTTTACCTTTTTTTTCTCATCCGGACGTTTTTAAAACACGGTCTATTTTTTTAATGAGACTCGGACATAAAATAATTACAAAATCGCCAAGATCATTTACTTCGCTACGATATGGTATAATTTATTTTAAAAAATAATGATATTTTCTATTTTTTACGATTTTTTCTAAAATGAATCAAAATCGATTCGTTTTTATAAAAATAATTTCTAAATCGTTCCGATTGCATTTTCTTTCGCGTTAATGAAATGATATTCTACACTAAAAAAGTTCATGCTTTTCTCTTTTAGAATCAGTCATTTAAAAAATAAAATGTCAAAAACTTTTTTTTACGATTTTTCAAAATATACGCAAAATTTTACTTAAATACTTAATAATTTCTTTATTTATAAAATTAATCTCACGAAACTTTTTTCCCTTGTGTCCTTTTTGCGAGAAATATTTAAACATTATTTTTGTTACATTTTTTTGTTTAACAATAACCATTGTTTGCAATCGATATATAAAGTTTGAAGGCATTAACTTAAAAATGAAGCCCGAAAAAAAATTAAAACTAACAAATAACGCATTTTTCAATAGCCGAAGGCTTGACGGTGAAAACCTGTTTGACTCCGAACGAGTTTTTTCTCTCTACCCGTCACGTTTGATGAAAGTTTACACTAGAAAAGAAGATGCGCCCTTTTTTTAAATATTGAAAATCACCAGATTTGGCGAAATTGAATATCTCTTCCTTTTATTTTAAGTCTTTTCACTCCTTGTTCTCTAAGATTTCGCGGCCCGATCGTTTAAAGCGCTTTTTTGTAAACGGTTGTACCCGGGTTTCAAACAACACCATCGCTTAATTGTTATGATTTTTTAAAAAATGCTTAAAATTTTATTTTCGCGCATTTAATAACTTCGCCAGCAATTTCGTAATTGGAAAGATAATTTATTTCGTCATGAATGGTTTTTTTTTTCTACAAAACAAAACTACATATTTTAAGATTTTTTCTAAAATGAATCAATATCGATTCGTTTATATGAAAATGATTTTTAAAAAACTCATAATTTGATCTTTTAGAGTAAGTGATTTAAAAAATAAAATGCCGAGAAAACTTTTTTTACAAATTTTTAAAAAATACTCAAATTTTAAATATTTAATAACTACTTATCAAATTCAAAGTTTTTATAACTTCATTTATAAAAATAATTCTATGAAACTTTTTTTCCTTGTATCAAACATTTCAAAAATGCTCACAATTTTAATTCAACATTTAATACAGTTTGAAATTTTGTAATTATAAAAATTTCTACTTTTTCAACATGCAACTATTTTTAAAAGGGTACATTTTCGTTTCTGGGGTCTAAAAAGTTGCAAAGTGAGTGAGTGAATATTAAAGTCCCACTGTTCAGTTACTCGAGAGCTCTGATAGCTAGGGGGGAGAGGAATTTCCATGGCGATAAGTTATGCATTTAAAAATGTTTGTGCAACACCAGGAGAATTAAACCTGTCTGACAAAGAAAGGAAGCAAAAAAATTTAACTAAACAGAGAGGAGGTGGAAGTCACTTTGAAAAAGAGTATTAGAAGTGCTGATTATGTGATGGAAAGGGTAAAATTATAAAAATAGAGAAAGCCCATGCAACTAGTTTGTAATAAAAGCTGTCTTGAAAGATTACCTTTGATGTAGTTCTTCCTGAAAAATTTTGTGGTCCGTCGCCAAAAGCCCTCGTGTAGCTGAACAGTGCGACGTTAATATTCAATCAATCAATCAAATCCTGAAAAATTTTGTGATGTTGCATTGCATATGATATATTCTAGTTATTTCTAGATAGAGTGCTTTTACTTTAAGCTTTTTTGTTCTTCTATCTCTGAGCAGTGCAGCTTTTGATGTAATAACAAATGTAAAAAAATTTCCAACCTTCCAAAAGTCATCTACACTTCAATTCAGTAGAAAAAATATGTGTGTATTATGAAACTTATGATCGTTTTTTAACCAAAAGCAGTAATACACACTGAGCAAACCTATTTTACCATGCTTGGGATTTAAGCAAAGGACAAGTAAAATAAAATATTTTAAAATGTGCTAGCTAATGACACAAATCTGTACCTACATATAAATGCCTTTCAACTGCTTATTCATCATTAGACAAAGGAAATAAATGCAATATATAAGCATGCATTGTTTAAATGATGAACAGAATATGTAATTTTTAATGAATATTAATATTTCAATTATCATATAATTGTTCTAAGTTTTGTGAATTTAAAGCGAAATCAGATTCAAAAATTTATTAATAACTGACTTACTTTTAGACATATTTAAATTTATTTATTCACTCGTTTTTTAAATAATTTGAAGGAAATGTGCTTTCCTGTGTGCTCTCTTAATTGTAACCATGCTGTTATAAGATATGATACCCCCTTTATAATGTCTGTACAGTGGCGCACACAAGGGGGGTCCGGACTCCCCAAAGCCCTTGATTTTTTTCCGATTCATTATAATTCTAAGGATATAGTACGTAAAATTTAATTACTTGTTATTAATGATTAATTTTATTAATACTAATTATTTATTCAAAATTATTTTTTTACTGTGTTTTGTTCCCGAAAATCGACAAAATCAAAAGGAGCATGATACAAGAATGGTGAACTTTCGACCCCGGACCTCACACCCCCCCATTTGAAAAATTCCTGTGTGCGCTATTGTGTCTGTATCATAAGATATATACACTCAAAGATTTCTTAACATTTTCCATGCTAAATATTCTCTGAAATTTATGTATTAAAATGCTGATATCTTTTAATATATGAGTTTTTTGGGGAAAAAGAGCAATATATTCATGCGTAACAAATATAAGAATGATTGCTGGTAACCTGTTATTCAACGTCAATGAATTCAGTCCATGATCTTTTTGTTTTGGGTTCTGTAATGTTACCTGCTACACTATATGCTTTAGAATTATTTTAATTATAGTGTATGAAATAGAGTTGTTATATAAATCCAAAATTAATAAATATTACAATTAACATGTATTTTTCAAATTGAAAACATCTTGATGTATGTCTCCATGTAACTGAGCTGGTGTACATTAAATTTGTAATGATACACATGACGTGATTAGGAAGTCTCTAGAGTATGGGGTGTCAGCTGAGGTGTCAACCTCATTAATTGTGATTGAAAATTATCTGGGTGGCCGCGGTAGCCGAGTGGTATAGGCATCGGATCGTGGCTGGCTTTGTCACGAGTTCGAGCCCAGTACCACTAAAGACCCGCCGTGTAGGGCAGCGATGTACGCTAAATCTGTCGAGAGCTGAAACGTCCTCCCGTTGGTGTGGTGTGATAGTTAGGAGAGGGGGGTGCCAGCTCAAGTGTCGTCCACGTCTCTTGACCATGGTTCAAAATTACGTGGTCCGTCGCCAAAAGCCCTCGTGTAGCTAAACAGCGCGACGTTAATCTTCACTCACTCACTGAAAATTATCTGGTCTGTTATCAGTGGTTCTTGTGTTGCTTCAAGTTGCAAAGATAAATGATAAATTAACCAAAAAAACTGTTGAAGAATGCTACTATTTTGATTTCCTATTGAGCTGCAGTACTGGTTATTGTTAATATTCAGATTTTTTTTTCAATGATTATATTGACTTTGAAATAAGTTTCGGTTCGCATATGCTGTTAGAATTTCAGTATATGTTTACAAGTTTTGAAAAAACTGTTTTTGCATAGAAAATCATTATTTATTGTGCACTTTATTTATCAAATGCTTGTATATGTTATTATTCTTACAAAATAGTTGTATAATGAAGAGCTTTTTCTAATTTTGTTTAACTCTTTTATTTGCTTGTAATTATTTTGCATTGTTAAAAATTCATCAGCAGCTTTGTTTAGTTCTTCTTTTTCTAATGTGGTAGTGTTTTGTGTTTATAAATCTGTAATTTTTTTTTAAGTTTTCCATTTCATTACCTGTGTGACTTGGCTCTTAAATTTTTGTTTTTAAATAGTCCTTTTTCAGTGTTTATTGCTAAAGAATCTTCTAATATTCATTTCTTTCATTGTAATTTTAGGTATAACATTACAACAGGAAAATATCCTTTTGAAGGAGACAGTATTTATAAATTGTATGAAAATATAGCAGAATGTGAAGTAATCATTCCACAAGAACTGGAATTGCCTTTGCAAGATCTTCTTCAAGGTTAGATATTATTTATTCAGTACTTTGAAAATCACTATCACTATTGTGTAATTCCTATTTATGGACAGTTGCTAAATTTTTTGTTAGTGCTCAATATTGAGGTGCAGTTGTTACAAAGCCATTAAAAAGTGTCAAATCAAAAAATATATTCAAGAGGTATTCTTAAGCATATGTGCAAGTACAACTTCAGTTCAAGCAGGTTAAAGTGTGTTACACAGATAAAATAAAAGATTAGGCAGTTTCATTTTATTAAAATTAAATTTATTAAGATTTTTTTTTTCTCTTTCATTTGGTTAACATATTTTATTAATTCTAGATTTCTAGCCCACCATTAATGCTTAATAAATTAAAGAGTAAAGTGTGTATTGCTTTGTGCTAACATTTACACTTATTTTTAACAATTGTGAAATCTCCCTTATTTACCTAATGTATATACCATATTTTAACAGTCTAAATTTTCTTCTGCTGTATTCAAGGGAAATTAATAAGTGAAATTTGTTTTAGGATGTACTTTAAAATTGCTATTTTTCCAGTTAATGTAATTCCCTTGTAAAATGAAATGAACTTAATATTATATTTTAGATCAAAATCAGTTACTTAATTCCTTACATTTTTACCTGTCACCATTATAATATACTGGGTGAAGAGAGAAAAGGGAAATGTGTGTGTACATGATAGTACATCCTGCAATTTCTGCTTTTTTTTTTTAAAAAAAAAAAAGGTATCAAGCATTAGTTCTTTGCCTTTACAAAACCATATTGTTTCTTTGAACCATCATAGTTTATATCAGTGGTGGCCAACCCAAATGACCTTGGGGGCCACTTCGGAAAAACATAATCCTGCAGGTTGCATATAAAAATATATATCTTTATATTAGATTTGGACCCACTACAAACATTTTTTGGATTTAAAATTTAAAACAGATTGACATATTATTGTTTTCATTATTTTTCATGTATATAAACATAGATAATGTGATAATAATAATCCAATGATCAAATATTTTTTTATTTGTTAAATTAATGAGATTTTTTTATCAACTCTTTCACTTAGGTTTTGCAAGTCGATCTTAATGTGTGTATTTGCGCATTGTAATTGATGCAGGTTTTTGTTAAGTTTGAGTGTGATTTATGTTTGATAAATTTCACACAATTTTTTAAAAAATATATTCACATTGACAGAAACAATGTGATAAAATAGAAGCAGTTATGGGATTTATTTGATTAAAAAAACTCTAAAAACAAAAAATATTGCACAAAATAGTATTATATTGTGAAATTGTTATAAATCTCGTGGGTTGGCCACCCCTGGTTTATATAGACACCAATGAGAATGTCACTTCAGGGACTCTAAGCAAAGGACCCATTGATATTGTAAGTAGAAATGTCTTTCAAGCAGTAATATTACTTTTTTAGTTTTTGCAGTTTTTATCTTTCTTTCACAATGAATTGTAATAATTCTAAATTGATATAAAATGTTTTCAACCATGTTTTTATGTTAAGTTTAATGTTTCATTAAGTGTTGTCTCTTCTCATTGTACACACTGTCACCAAAAAATATATGCGCCCAAAAGAGGAAACGAGCTGCTATCACGAAACTTATGTATGTAGTGCATGACGAGATAAGCAAATGATTACAAATTCACGAGAACAGATTGTTTTATTCAGAAAATATGGCATGAAATAGGTTACATATCAATACGTAGTAAATCCATCTTTGGTAGATATACAAGCCTAAACATGGCAGGGCATCCAATCAGTGTGGTTACCTATAATCTTCTGCGGAAAATTATACCATAATCTTTGCAGTTGGGTAGTTAATTCACTAGTATTCCTGAATGGTGGCAGTTAACTTCCAAACAGGTCCAATCAATACTGCCTATGATGTGGAGTCTGTGGTAAGCATCTGTACGGTCGTCTGCTCCTTATACTTGTGTTGCTGAGTCGTCTCCGAAAGGTTTTCCTTACTACCGCTGGATGTCTGGAAGGTAGTAAATGCCATCAAACTGATTCTACAGACGTTGTTGGTGAGGACATTGGTGATGTTTCTTGATATTTGTGTTCCTGAGATGCCCGAATCCTCTACGATTTGAAAACTATCCCTTCCATGATCCATTGTTGTCAACACCGAGCAACTACCATATTGATCCTACCAAGTTGGTGGCTGATATGCCTGTTTGATCAACCTTTTTCTCTGAGGCCTATTTTTGTCCCTGTCTCTAAGTTCGATAATTGTTTGTACTGTCGCAAAGTCGACAAATTTGTTTTAATAGGCATGAGCAATCATACTTTTAAACTCTCCCAGCTGTTTATCCCAAATGCACACATAGCACACTTACCCTTGTCTCTTTAGCTTCGAAATTTTAATCATTTATCTTACCAGACTACATTCCTGCCAAGTTTCGTGATAGTTGCTCTATTTCTTCTGGATGCATGTATTTTTTTGTGACATAGTCTATTTTCTACACTGGTGTTCAAAAATTTGGGATGAAGTGGAGAAATGAACATAGCAGTAGAACGAGCAGTCTCAATGGTGAAAAAGACTTCTTAAAAAATCAATTACGGTCATTTGGGATAGGGAATTCTTATACATGCATCATGCTGCCTTAAAGCAGGAGGGCATGTCCATAGTGTGAGACAGGTTAGCAGCATTTCTGAGAACAGTACTGCATGATGTAGATGTACATCAGTTTAAATAATATGATATTGTTACCATTTTGTGATATGTCCAACAGACAGCACAGTGCACAACATGTGGATGCTTTGAAGTTGAATCATTGGGAAGTTTGAGAAAGCTTCAACCACACAGTATGACTACTGTGTTTAGTAATGCTCATAGCATTATTTCACAAGCTTAAGACAGGAGCAACTGCCCGAGTTAGTTTGGTAGTGTTTGACCACATACAACCATAGCAGACTGGTATATAGTCTTAAAAGGGAAAAGGAGAAAATGGCAGACAATAGGAGAAATTGCTTGAAATGTAGCACAGTATTGGATGCCTGATACGGCATTTTACTGTGGTGTAGTAAGTAGGAGAGGGAGGTGCCAGCTCACAGGTGTCGTCCACGTCACTTGACCATGATTCAAAATTACGTGGTCCGCCGCCAAAAGCCCTCGTGTAGCTGAACAGTGTGACGTTAATATTTAATCAATCCCTATGCGTTGCTCTCAGGAAACCGGATGAGGTTGTTGACAAAACACCTTTTATTTTCTTTCTCAGTTGCTCAAGGTGTATGTCTGAATACCGCATTGGGCACCATAGCCCAACGCTCTTGCTTGTCTGATCTCCCCTCCACACACTAAAAACCCCAACTCCCGTTTTGCTTAATACACTTAATCACCGACAGACGGCACCCACTGCGCATGCTCACACATACCCCCGGCTTTGCAATATTAATATTCAACAATAAGCAATAAAATTTCACAATCCACAAAAACTTTCAGATTACACTATTGTTTTTAAAAATTATTAAAGTACTATAAAATTTCAGTAAAAAAACAAGTTAAAATTACCTTTGTTGTTTTCTGCCAATGGCTTAATCTATCGTCATTAATATTAATTACTTTGGGCTCAACAGTAGAATTCATTGATCTACCAATCAAGAAATGTGTAGGCATTAATATCTCAAAGTTATCAAAAACATTGGAATAAGATTCCTTCCACCTGGATAATCACAGTTTCAAACTCCTCGTATATGAGTTGGGATTTCCCAGTGCTCGCTTGAGGTGATATTTCACTAACTTTATACCCGCCTCCCATATGTGGGGCCCTTGAGCCCTGTTTACATGGAAACCTGCAAAATGCCAGCAATTTCGAAATGCGGATGAAAGCCGGGATATTTTTTCAACCCGTTTACATGCGAATCTGGTGATTGGTTGATAGATTCATGTGATTATAAAATGTAACCATGGGAACAACTAGAATTTTTAGCGCAATTTTCATGAAGAGGACATGTGATTACTATGTTTTCGTTTTTTTACCGCCAAACATTTCTTTGTTTACTATTATTTATGCTCTTGCACATTTACATTATACCCGCTAAAATTTCGTATTTGACTATACGTCGTTGCTCGATTATAGTAAAAGATGTCGATTGTCGGAAAAAAATCTTTTTTGTTGTCATGGCTAAATTCTAAGCATAGTTTGACAAGTTGTGATAACTTACATGACATCACAATGTCGTCAGTAATCCAGAAATATAATATTACTTGTGTGGGAATGGCAAGCGATGTTGGCGTTTCAAGATGTGCCGCCATTTACGAAATGTAAACAAACCCCCGAAAAACGAGTGGAGTTGAGAAACAGCTTTTGCGGATGGCAGCTGTGCATTGACGTCGCCGCTTGTGACGTTACGGTTCTATCTGGCCACTCAGGAGTTTCTTAATAGTTTGTATCGCTTGTTGTGGAAGTAATCCAATATGCTAATTGTGTTCATGTATAAATACGGATTGCTACTGTTGTGTGTGTAGTCAGTAGCAGTTGGGTGTTTCTCAGCAAGTAGCTGACTCCATACTGTAATCAAATGTTTCTGAGCAAAGTGCTCAGTTAGAGTGTATTCAACTGTTTTTCAATTTAAAAATGTCACTGTAAATTTCATCTTTTTGCATTGTTGTTTAAGAAATTCTCGTCTCTCATGAAAAAGTCCTCCACATCCGTTATTTAATTTTTAGGATCCACTGTTCATAGCTCTACTAGTTAGTTTTCACCCTTTAATGTTAGAAGTGTAGAACTTAAGATAGAAAAACATGGGTTATAGGCCTAGTCAGAGCCAAATTTTTTTGAGAGGTGTGGAGGTGAAGAATTTTTCGGGACGGACTTTGAAAAATTTTGATGCGAGTTTTTCGAATTTAAAATGTGGATTTATTGAACTTTGATTTTTTTGGCTGTCAACGGATTGGTTTCTGCTGTCGAGTTATCAGAAACTTTTGTGCGTGAAATTCAAATTTTCAGTTGTGAACTTTAAGTTTTATCATGGAGTTTGCAGACTTGCTGTTTAAGTGAACTTTTATTTAACTATTTCGTCAAGTGCGCCACACCAGAAGTTACACTGATTTTAATTTGCCACACTATCTCTAGTTTTTCCTAGAATTTCTAACCGACGGATGTGAATAATGCTTATCAATATACTAGATTGGACAAAGTGATCTATATGCAACAACCAGAGGGTTATGTGAATGAGGCTAATAAAGTATGTAAATTATACAAAGCATTGTAGGATCTTCATCAAAGTGGTTGCCAATGGTATTTTAAAATAGATGATGTACTGTCTAATTTAGGTTTTCAAAAAATTTTGAAGCGTAACTGTGTATATGTTTATCAGTGTAGATTAATTTTTTTGTTGTATGTAGATGACAGTGATGTTTGGAGAGACCAAGAAGGACTTGGATAATGGTATAACACTTTAAAAGGGACATTTTGACTTGAAAATACTAGGGAAAACCAAGAAACTATTAGGTATTGAGTTTGAAGAGACAAAGGGAAAACTTTACATTCTCCAAAGTTCATACATAGAAAAATTATGTAAGCTGTATGAAAAGTTTAAATTTCCAGTAAGTTCTCTCCCAATTCCTAAGGATCTTGTGTTATCCAAATTGGATTGTCCAAGTACCCCTGCAGACATAAATGAAATGGCTAAATATCCATACGGAAACTTAATTGGTAGTCTTAAGTTTTATCTCTCCAAGGACAAGACCAGACATAATGTATGCCATCAATTTATTGTCCCTGTTTCAGTCCAATCCTGGAATCAAACATATGAACAGTTTGCTAAAATTATTAGGTTACTTAAAGTACACATATCACTATAAATTGGAATTGTCAAAAGTAAGTAATTTAAATTTAACTTGTTATTCAGATTCGGATTATGCAGCCAATAGAGCTGACCGGGTTTCTGTAGGTGGATACATTTTGTTGGTGGATGAAACTCCTATTACTTGGAGAACTTTCAAACAAAAATGTATTAGTTTATCCACTATGGAAGCAGAGTTTGTCACTCTAACAGAAGCAGCAAAATAACTGATTTGGCTAAAGGATGGTTTAGAAAATGAGTCTTTAAAATTAGAATTAAATAATTGTTTGCTTTTGTGCGATAATCAGGCTGCTATTTCTTTTTCAAACTCACCTTTTGAAAATCATAAGACTAAACATATTCATGTTAGGTACCTATTTATAAAAAATCTAGTACACGATAAATTTTTTGAATTAAAATATGTTCTGAGTAAGTTAAATTTATCCAACCCATTTACAAAACCACAAGTTAAAGAAGCATTAAATAAATTTTGTAGTAAAATTTTTGATGTGTAAAAAAAAAAAAATTTCAAATGTTAAATTATATGTTTTTTATGCAGCATTCGGTTTTAATGAGGTCAGACTGGATGATGGAGTAATGTTCCCCGCAGGGTGGTGTGTGAACCGTGTTTTAGTTCCATGGATGAGTATGAGCAAACCTCAGTACTGTCTCGGAGGGGGTGAAACTGTAATTTGCCAGAGTGCTCATCTGGGGGATTCGGGCACAGGGAGCACATCATTCTAGCCAAATTGTCACATGAGATGTTATTGTTTTTGTTCGTAAGCCCCATTATGTGATTGGAAGCTCCTATAGGTCCACCATCTTCTAGTCTGCCTTCAATCAAGTTTTCAGCTGCAAAGTTTCTGATTTTTGAGAATTTGTTTAAATTCTTTTCTCAAGTATATTGGACTCTAGAAATATTTTTCATTGATAAAGTGTTGTTCATGTTTATATTATGTAATTTATCTATATATTTTGTTAAGTGTGATCTCCTGGAATACTGACAAGGGGCGCCGCTTGTATGTCATGGCTAAATTCTAAGCATAGTTTGACAAGTTGTGGATAACTTACATAACATCACAATGTTGTCAGTAATCCAGGAATATAGTATTACTTGTGTGTGAACGGCAAGCGATGTGGGCGATTTAAGATATGCCGCCATTTACGAAATGTTAACAAACCCGAAAAACGAGTGGAGTTGAGAAACAGCTTTTGCTGATGGCAGTTGTGCATTAAAGGTTCGGTCGCCGCTTGTGACGTCACGGTTCTATCTGGCCACTCGGGAGTTTCTTAATAGTTTGTATTGCTTGTTGTGGAAGTAATACAATATGCTAATTGTATAAATACGCGGATCGCTACTGTTGTGTAGTCAGTAGCAGTTGGGTGTTTCTCAGCAAGTAGCTGACTCCATACTGTACTCAAATGTTTCTGAGCAAGGTGCTCAGTAAGAGTGTATTCAACTGTTTCAGTTACATTTAAAAATGTCACTGTAAATTTCATCTTTTTGCATCGTTTTCAATAAACATGTTAAGAAATTCTTGTCTCTCATGAAAAAGTCCACCACGTCCGTTATTTAATTTTAGGATCCACTGTTCACATAGCTCTACTAGTTAGTTAGTTTTCACACTTTAATGTTAGAAGTGTAGAACTTAAGATAAGAAAAGATTTTTTTAATATCCCGGTAAATATTCGACTGTTTTGTTAACATGGATAAGAATAACATTTGTTTTCAATACCAACCATTTAGAAACCATTGCCACCAAAAACCGAACTCCATTTTTACTAATTTTGTGTCCACGTAAGAAACTCCTAAACATATCAAATCGGCCACTGGTCCGATAAATTTTGAAAAATCGCGAATTTGGCGCGTTTTTGTGTGTTGTGTTTTGGAGTTTTGGACCCTACGATTTGGCAAGAAAAAATTTGGCGGGATAAGTAGATAAGTAGCCAAACAATCCAATCGGAAATTTTTGTTTATTTTAAATTAAATTATATAGAGAGAACATACATAAAAAGATAAATTATACTTAGTTAGCTTAAATTTTATTTTTTTTTACACATCTTCAGAGTAGTTATGAGATATTTCTGTATTTAATTATTTGAAATAAGAACACAAAAACCTGATATGTAATCATGCATGCCATATTAAAACAAATATATATAATTTATTTAACTAAATAATTTTACGTTCTTTTTGGGGGGGGAATTCAAAAAGCTTTCAAGACAGAAATGGAAAAATATCTTATTTTACTACAGGTTCATTAATGTTTATACTCGATAAAGAATAAAATACCACTTTTAAACATTAAAAGGAAAATTACCATTTGTAAAATTATGTGTAAAAAAATTATGCAACATTTTGAAAGTCTTTATTTGCAGTACTATTTTAGTAAAACGATATAATTTATCGAGAATTACATTCTGAATGTGGTAAAAAATTAAGGCATTAAAATGTGTGTATTATAGAATATAAAATTGTGTGCATATATTGAATATTAAAGTCCTGTTCTCTTGTACATGGTCAAAATAAAGTCATTTTTAAATCCATAATTCTTTTACACAAAAAAAAAATTATTAAACATTTGTGTGGTATCTATTTATTATGTGGTATGTGAGGATTTCTTAACACATCTGTTTTCCAGAATTTGACTGATATAAATTTTTCTCACACAGATTAACCTTTTTTTTCACTATGGATAACAAATATGCATTTATTGGTATTTGCACAATTAAAATGTAAAATTCAATAATTTTGATAAATTTCATATAAAGACTTTACACTTGTTATTGAAATATCAACATCGTGTGTTAAAGAAATCTGTGCAACCCCAGCTGAAATGTATTAAGCATAAGAATACTTTGGATTTTTTTACATAAGTATTAAAGTCTAAATGCTCATGTATATTGATATTATCCTGCTAATAAATTTAAGACCCAAATAAATTTGTTATATTGAGTTAGTTACAAATATTGACCCAAGAAGTGAATGATATTTCTGTTCTATGTTCCAGTTCTATGATATTTATTGTTAATTAGGATCATGAAACCAAATACGACTTTACATATAGACATTTTCTGTAGGATGTTTACTTTCTAAAAGCAATGGAAATATTCAGTATTTTAATATAACCTTTTTCAACTCTCTATTTACCCTTAAATGAATAACTTGACATTGTTGTTTACAATAATCTATATTCATGAAGAATTCAGTAAAAAAAGATAATTTCAAAGAATTTTTTTCAAAAATAAGTGTTTCATCATCCAAAATCACTGGTATTTTTGTGTAACATATGTTTAAAGGACAAATTTGGGGTGCTTGTATTGTATAATATCGACCAATTTCTTCAAATAAAAACCACCAAGTGCTGCAATATACAGCCACTAGTAGAAACTGTCCCTGATCATGTTTGAACACAGTAACAATAATAGTGATGTAACTGTTTTTTTATTATTATTATTTGTTGTGTCTTTTTGCTTGGCGAAATTAGTCAGCAATTTAATACATGTTCCAAAATTTGTGAAATGGTACGAGTACTGATTTAGCATTTCTCAGAGAAACTTTGAAGTAATTTAATATTTTGCTCATGTGTAATTTGGGGAACTGAGAAGTTTCATGAAATTAAAGATTGCCCTGGTAAAAGAATCGTGCTTACAATTAGTACAAATTGTGATTAATTTATTAATGATAAGCTTTGCTAACTTATCAAATTAATAATGATTTTAATTAATTTTGTATTAACTTTATTATGTTTTCAAACATTAAATTTCAGAGCGAGAATTCTGAATCTTTTTTTTCTGATGTCATTTCATCTTCCATTTTTTTTAAAGTATTAGTGTAATGTATAAAAAGATACTTCTGTTGCATATCAGTGATAACGAAATAACATGTCAATGCATTTCTCCAAATAAGTTTAAGCTCGGAGGAACTGAAGCATATTTAACACTATATATGTACAGTAACTGGTAGAAATAGGTATGCATTAAGTGTTGGTATGTTCAGTGTAAAAAAAATCAAATATTTCCATTAAAACAGAAGATAATGCTTTGTATATTTTAGAGGAAATGATTGTAGGAATTTTGTAATTAGTGTGAAATTCAAAAAAATATTTTTAAAAAAACCTTTGTCAATTTTACTGTGTATGTATCCATTCACCCCCTTTATTTTGATGTAGTTTTAAGTATATGCAATGTGTAGATTTATTTTTTTAATTAATGTAAGGAAAATTAGGGTGGTTTAAAAATAAATATAATAAGCTCTAGTATTTAATATGTAATTTTACAGTTTTGATGAACAGATGTTATACAAAGGTTTATTGTATTTTTAAGACATGAAAAAAGGTTTATCGAGATATTTTACAAAAAATACATGTATATATTGTTATATATACATGAACTTGTTTCTTTTATTCAACTTCTTTCTATAAGTTGCATGATTTCAGTATTCTAATTTGTTTTATGTAATTCTTAAAGTTGACTGTATAGAAGTAGATTTTATAACTCTGCCAGTTTGTAAGATCTGAAATTTCAAAATTCTTGTGGTATTTCATTTAATCTGGACCCATACCATTTACAAATTCTCAAAAATAGTATGAAAAGTTTTGCAGCTAACCTATATACAAATGTTATAGGTGTTTGCTTT
This sequence comes from Trichonephila clavipes, assembly GCA_019973935.1. Classification (NCBI taxonomy): domain Eukaryota; kingdom Metazoa; phylum Arthropoda; class Arachnida; order Araneae; family Nephilidae; genus Trichonephila; species Trichonephila clavipes. The sequence continues at coordinate 444,484 of BMAU01017921.1, forward strand.
CTAGTTTCTGGTATATTTCACACAGTAGGCTGTTTTTCTTTTATATTTAATTAATTTTAAAGAACAGACAACCCAATTACTTGTATTTTGAATTTCAAGATTTCTCTTTTTTTTCCCCCTTTATCTTTACTAAGTTAAAATTATTGTACATAAATAATTTACTACGTCTTTTTGAATTTGATCAGAATAAAATCTCCCTTCCTACCAAAGCAGCAAATTTTAAGAAAACTTTTTATGAAATTTCTTTTTTGTAGGCATTTTTATGATGTGCATTTTTTGTAAAGCTGTAGAATTAATTTTTCTTGTAGAATTTCAGTTACATAAATTAAGAGAAAAGGGCAATTTCATTGTTTACTTTATGAGCTGATTGCTTTGAAGCAATTTAATATGTAATAATGAGAAACCAAAAGATGTCTAGGTATTAAAACTTTTATGTGGTGTAGAAGTTTCAGCTCAACTGAAACTCTAGTTATTTCACTGGGAATTAATTTGCCATCAGTAAAGTATTAAATGACTAATTTTTGCCATTAATTTCTTTGAAAACAAGGGAAGACCTTTTCAAATCTTACTTTTGTAAATGTATTGTATCCAAAAAAGAAAAAAAAAGCATTAATTTGATTAAATTAATTTTGATAGTATTGAAATTAGAGTAAGTAAAATTCGCAAAAACTTTGAAGAAAAAAATGTTTTTTAAATTTTTTGTTTACTATTAATTATCTAATCATTAGGTGTTTAAAAAGTTGTTTTTATGTCATAAACCTAAAGTGAACATTTTAGAAACTACATAATTTGACCTTTTTTATCTATGAAATCTTTGATTTTAGGAGATAATTTTCTTTAATTTTTTTTTTTATTATTGTTTCATTTTATTTGTTTGGGTTAATGACATTTAATACTCGTTTGTAAATATTTTTAAAAATTAATACTTTTTTGTTGTAAACAAATTGTGCAAAAAGCCATTCATAAGATTTCCAGAGAATTTTATTAGATATTATCATCAATAAGATAAAAATTGAGATATATATATATATATATATATATATATATATATATATATATATAATAATAATAATAATAATAATTGTACAAGATATTATGCATGTTGAATATTGGCAGATAAGTCCTCGATTTGTCCTTATAGTATAATGTTACTTTCAGAGAGTGATTTATATAGCAGATCATGAAATGCTTTATTTACTTATAGTGCATTCATGTAATGTTAAAATTAAGTGTCGATAAATGATGTATATTAAAATGAGTATGATTATTAAATAAAACTGCATATGAGAAATTTTCATGAAAACAATTTAATTTGTTCTACAATAATATAATTTTATTAAAAAGCCTATTTCTTTAAACATGTTTCTTAATTTATTCATAAACGTCCAATTAATTTATTTCGGAATGTTGGAGACAGACATTTTTAAGAAAATTCAAACCTTTTGAAGGGTAATAATTACAAAGGAAGTCTTTGTATAAAACATATCAAATGTTTGTTTTTTTATAAGATTATTTCAGATACCCAAAACAATTAAATGATGTTAAAAGCAATTTTATTTCCATCTCAGAATTCCTAATTGTTAAACAAAAACTTTCGTATTAACCAACTTTAATTAAAAAGCTAAATTACAATTTTTGTTTGTAAAAAGTGTATTTTCTTTGATGTGCAATGTTTTCATAATAACTTGTTCATAGTATGTTTTATAATTGTGGGATTATTTAATCCTTCGAGGAGAAAAAGGTAGTATTTAGCCTACTTTTATAAAGAGATTTTAGAAAAAGAAATTTTCTTTTTAAGTTCTTATCCTCATGAATTTAAGGGAATGTTAGTATAAAACAGCTCATTCTATTGGTCATATCAACTTTCACAGTAAAAAAAAAAAATTCAATACACCCTTATGGAGTTATTTATTTACAAGATATTACTAATTTTTTACTTACATGGAAACACTCAATAAGATAAATCAGGAAAAATAACAAAAAAGTGCAATTTTTTTTGTGTACATCCAAAAGAATTATATTGTAATAATTTCAAATAAATCTCAAAAAATGTCTTAAAATATATGTATCATCTTATTAAAATATTGGAAACATACATGCAGAGCATACTAAATATAAATTTATGTACATCCTTCCCTCTACCTGAATAGAATATAATTTTTATCGGAAATGGACAGTTTTAAACTTCCGAATCCCGGACGGTTGTATCCAATATATTTTGGTTCCCCAAATGTTTATTAGGATTATTACTTTCTCTGTTACCCAACGTGCGCAATCCAAAACAGCAACCATCTTTGAATAAATGAATCTCTGGCACAATGCATCATGGGAGAATTAGAAAACGCACCACATTTTACCCCCAAAGTACCTGGTCGAAAGCGAGAACAAAAAACAGACCTGCATTTCGAGTCGGCAAAATGCCGGGTCGTCGTGTAAATGGGTCCAAAGCGGATGCGATCCGGCATATTGCCAGCAATTTTCGCCCATGTAAACGGGGTGGAATAAAACGGTGAAATAAAATTCCATTCAATGCCTTCCTCAGTGAAATATGCTGCCAGATTTTGATCTGGAAAGTTAAGGGTCTTATAAAATGCCTTTAGTTGAGAATTCACACCAACAAAATTTGTTGCATTATCCGTAAAAATGTCGGAGCATTTTCCTCGCCTGGACATGAATCTCTTAAGGGTTGCAATTACTGCATCCGAATTCAAATCGGAAAGAATTTCAAGGTGGATGGCACAAAGCAAATGCAAACACAATTTTAAATTTTATTCAGAATACCCTTTCTCTGGTTTTTGTAAGCTACAAAATACGAATGTCCCAAATCTAGACCAGTTACACTGAATGGAGGGGCCATATTCACTCTTTCATACGGAAGATTGCCCATTATTTGAGAAGAGGGATGAGAGATTTGAGATTTACACTCTCTTGAAACATACCATACAAGTATGAACCATTTTCCTAGCTAGATTTCTACTTCCTAAAGCCCAAAATCTCAATCTTACTGCATTCAGTAGTCCTTGTGGACCAACATGAAATAATTTATGTAAAGTTATGAAATATATTCTACTTAATTTAGAATTTTTAGTAGAGCCAAAATAGCTGGATGCTTCTGGCTGTAGGGTATGGAAGCCTTTTCCAGCCTTCCACCAACTCTCAGAACTCCTTTATCATCCTGGAATATGTTCAAAGATTTAAGATTACTTGAAGGGTCACTTAAGTTAATACCACTTTTTAACTGTCCTTAATAAGCCAGGTTTCTGCATCATTTAGCTCACTTGTAGTTAAAGGTCTCCTCTTTTTCACCTTGCACCTGCAATTTTCAATAAATCTGTAAATATAAGATACAATATGTATTATTTTAAAATAATTATTAGAAAGGTCCATAAGATGGTTGAAAAAGTCGTTCTTGAACTCAACAATCAAGTCTCCAGAGTTCTCTCAGCCACCCTTAGTTTGCAGTCAAAGTAATCTCTGGGTTGATTCCTGTAGTGTCTGACTGCTGTTTGACGGTAGATTCTGTAAGAGTTGGCGATGTTCCCCCACCTGAAGGGAAGGGTTACTGTGTTAGAGGATAGGGTTTTTTTTATCCCTGAGAGTACGGTCAGGAAAGAGAAAAAGTTCCTTGTGCTTTTGGAAACGCGAGGCACTGAAGGGGTGAAGGAAATTGAATTCCTTTGGAGAGAGATTGATCACAGGGCCTGGTCTGGTGTAATAAGAAGAGATATAGTCTCTTGGGACTGTTTTAACATAGAGGACTGTGTGTATTAGATAATTATGTTTAATCAAGAGGACTGTATTTAATCAAGATATATTATGTGTTGTAGTTGATTTTATGGAGAAGTATTTAAGAAAGTAATAAAGTTATCACATCACGCTCCTGTACAAGAACCAGAGAAAAAGGAACAAATGTTTGAAAACGTGACATAAGAAGATTTGATAACTTTTTTACATGAAATGGGAACAACCGTTAACTCTGACCTGGGAATTCTTGAGTTGAAATTATTGCTATGTAAAGCATACTTGGATGACGAAGAATTTGTCAAAGATATTTTGGCTACTACAGTAGAAGATAGAACGAGAAAGCAGGAGAACGCCGTTTGGAAAGAGAACACGAATTAAAATTAGTGAGAAAGGAAGCAGAAAAACGCAGCCTAGAGCGAAAACAAGAATTGGAATTTGCGAGAACAAAAGCAAGACGGAAAACAGAGAATGAGACTAAAATAAGAGGTTACTGTGTTTGGAGGAGAGGGTTTATTGACCCTGTAGAGTACGGTCAGGAAAGAGAAAGTTCCTTGTTTTTGGAAACGTGAGGCGCTGAACTGTTTGGGGTGAAGGAAATTGAATTCCTTCGGAGAGAGATCGACCACTGGGCCTGGTATGGCGTAATAAGAGATAGTCTCTTGGAACTGTGTGTATTAGATAATTACATTTATTAAAGACAATTATGTTTAATCAAGAGAACTGTATTTGATCAAGATAAATTATGTGTAGTAGTTGATTATATGGAGAAGTATTTAAGAAAGTAATAAATTTATCTCAGTTCCCCCAATGACAGTATCTGAATAAGCACTCTGTAGAAGAAGTTCAGGACCATGCTACCATAGAAAGTCGTCATGAAGCTCTTCAGGAAGTAATCCTCTAGATCAGAGGTGAGCAAACTAGGGGTTGCCAAATTTTTATGAAATGCATTATGCCTGCATGCTACGTACCATACAGTGTACATTTAAAAAATGAAACGCCGTCACTTACTGTTTAATTGCAATTTCCTGTTGTTCGCTCTTTCTTTGACCGTAAAGCGTAATGTATGTAAAGTGGAAAGACGCAGGTTTTTCACTCCGGTAGATGACGCCCTCTTCGCGGTATTTCGCCAGTTTTACTGAAAAGCGCCTATTTGTCCGACGTATTGATGTTATACGTACTGTGAAAAACGGTGCGCACCGTATGAGATGGAATGGTAATCAATGGCTGTGGGAGTCATCTTGTAGACATGCGTACCAAGCCAAGGCCAACCAAATTACCAAAAATTATCACTGAATTTTTTACTGCGTGTTTCCATGTAAAGTTGTAGCATGTAACAGTTGGCCTGCAATTGTTTTAGTTTCTCCTCGAGTTTTATCATGTGACGTTCTGTAATTATGATTTTTTTATATTTTTATCGGGCTTTGCTGCTCTTTGTTATCAGGTATGTGCTATCATTAGAGAAAGATCTCTGCTAATTTTATTGAATTTCTCGAAAAAAAAATGATAATTTTTTTTATTATTTGTTTTAGTTAAAAACATTTAACCCCTATATTCGTAATGGATTAATGGGTATTAGTACACCAGGTACATTTTCAGCTAACAAACGAACAAATACTGATGAGGAGTCTTAAAATTCTGAACTAAATGCCCCATCTAAAAAAATAAGAAAATACAATGAGGAATTTATTAAGTATGGTTTTACATTTTGTGTTGTTGTTGATGATGAAGAACGCCCGATATGTGTCATTTGCAACGAAAAATTAGCAAATAAAAACATGAAACCAGCTAAATTAAAAAGGCATCTGGAAACTAAACATAAAGAACTTCAAAATAAACATGCTGATTTTTTTCAAAGACCAGTTGAAAATCTGAAAATTCAAAGTGCAAATCTAAAGAAATTTACAACAATACCTCAGAAAGCATTACGAGCTTCTTTAGAAGTTTCTTATCTAATAGGAAAAACAATGAAACCCCATACAATAGGAGAATCCCTTATCCTTCCTGCAGCAATTAAGATGACATCAATTATGCATGGCGATAAATATGGAAATGAACTAAAAACAATACCATTATCAAGAGATACTGTGTCTCGGCGGGTTTCCGAAATGTCTCGAAATATCGAGTCAGAAGTCATAAAACGCATACAAAATTCATCTGTATTTGCTTTACAACTAGACGAGACTACTGATATTACTAAAATGTCACAACTAATTATTTACGTTAGATTTATTTTTAATGAAGATATAACAGAAACGTGTGTGTGTTTTTATGTTGCAAAAGTTTGGAAGGAAAAACAACTGGAGAAAAAATATTCGAAGTAATAAATGAATATTTTGAAGCAAAGTCCCTTACCTAAGCAAACTGTGTTGCTGTTTGTACTGATGGTGCTGCAGCATTAACAGGTTCGAACAAAGGGCTCAGAGGCTTAATCCTGAAAGTGGCGCCTCATATGGTATTTAATCACTGTATGATTCATCGGCAAGCTCTTGTTGCAAAAGATATGGATGAAGAATTGCACAACATATTACAAGACGCTGTTAGTTCAATTAACTACATTAAATGCAACAGTCTTAACAGTCGTCTCTTTTCAATACTTTGCAATGAGATGGACTCAACGTATGAAAGATTACTGTTACACACCGAAGTCAGATGGCTCTCACGTGAGAAAATACTACGACAGATATTTGATTTGAGAAATGAAGTGTATATGTTTTAAAGCGAAAAGAAACATAGATTGGCAAGTTATTATATCAATGAAGTTTGGCTTGAAAAGCAGAGCTATTTAGTTGATATTTTCGAAAAACTTAACGACCTAAATTTGAGCTTTCAGGGTGAGAATTCAACTATCATAACTTCAGCCAGTAAAATTCAAGCTTTTAAAAATAAGCTTAGTCTATGGCGAACTGAATAAAAACAACACCAACATGTTCCCTTGCTTTAACGATTTTATTAAGGAAAATAATATAGATATATTTACACTTAAAAACATCATTTCTCTCTCTCTCCCCAATCACATTGAAAAATTAAAAGAAAAGTTTTCGAGAAAATTCGAGGATTTTCCTGAAAACGATCTTGTTGGATTCGTGATCCATTTTCCTGCAACATATGCAGTTCAACTCTTCAAATTAGTAAGAAAGAGCAATTGATAGATTTGATTAGTGATTATACTCTTCGAAATCAATTTAAGACTCAGCCTTGCCAAAAATTTTGGCTATCCATGGAAAAGCAATATTCCGTTCTATGCAAGAATGCCATCAGATTACTAATACAATTTGCATCAACGTATTTATGTGAAACTGGATTTAGCAAACTAGTTTCAATAAAAACTAAATACCGCTCGCGTTTGAACCCTGAAGATGATATGCGAATTGCAATTAGCAACATACATCCGAACATCGATGAGATAATCGGAAACTTGCAGCCACATACATCTCATTAAAAGGCAATTTACTGATTTTTTTTTATGTTATACAAAAAATGTTTTCTTTAAATTATAAATAATATTAATATGTGTCAGAAATGATGACTTTTTTATTCAATAAAATGAAAGAAATGCGCCTATTTACATCGTATTTGTGAACATTTATCTCTAGGGGTCGCCAAAAATTTTCTCTCTACAAAAGGGGTCCCAGTCGAAAAACGTTTGCGCACCACTGCTCTAGATAACACAGCAGGATTCTGTTCTGATGCAATGTGATGCCACTGGTCACAGGAACTTAGTTGATGAATCGTAGACACTCAAACGAATGTCTTCAATTCTCTTGATTCTTGATGTATCCATGAAATCACAATAGTCTTATCCGACCAAAAATGCACAGCTGAATTCAATGCATCCTTCACCTTCTTCAGCAATTTAGTGGCAAGAATTGTCCCCCATAGTTCAAGTCTTTGAATGGAAATCTGCTTCAGAGGCGACACTTGGCTTTTACTCATCACCAGACTCACTTTAACTTCTCCAAGAGCAGATATGGACTTGGACTTGAGATAAATGGAGGACTTGGACTTGAGATAATTGCCTTATCCGACGTGTCGCTAAATGCATGCAACTCAATGCTCTCCACTCTGTCAACAAAGATATTGTTCACAGCTACCAAGGAGTCAATAAATCGACGCCACTCCCTTTCTTTAAAAGGGAGTTAATCATTCCATCCTAATTCCAGCAACCACATTCTTTGCATAAATATCTTTGCCCAAGTTATAATTGGTCCAAGGAGACCCAACGGGTCAAAGATTCTTGCAATAGTAGACAAAGCCATTCTTTTGGTGAATGGAGTTGGCCTTTGTTGCTCTATTCTGAAAAGGAAACAGTCTAATTTAGGATTCCAAATTATTCCTAGCGCTTTAGTCTCATCAGACTCCAAGAAAGCATACTCCTGAAGATTGGAAGTTATCTCGGGTAAATTTCCACACCACTTATGAAGATGCATCCCTGGTCTTGAACATTTCTATTAATTGATGCTGCAATTCGATTACCTCTTCTATACTCTCGGATCCCGTTAGTATGTCATCCATGTAGCAGTCAATCATCACCACAGGAGCTGCTGAAGGAAAATTATTAGCTTAATCCATCGCTAACTGCTTCAAAGTTCTCGTGGCCAGATAAGGTGCGCTAACTGTGCTGTAGGTGACTGTAATTGATTTGTACGTTTTTATTGGTTCTTCTATGCCCTTCCACAGAATTCTTTGCAAAAACATTTGCTCTGGGTGTATGTTTATCATTCTAAACATTTTCTCTATATCCGTAGTAAAGGTATATTTGTGCTTTCAGAAGCGAGCCATAATGGAGAAATGTCTTCTTGAACCAGTCTGCCATTAAATTGAGTTGAATTTAGAGATTTCCTATTCGTTGAAGGACTTGATGCATTAAAAACTGTTCTCACAGTTTAGATGTAAGCTTTTCGAGACGATAAACACCATGGTGTGGCATGTAAAATGCAACTCCAGACCCATCTGCCTCGATTTCCCTCATGTGGCCCAAATCCTCATATTCCTGTAAAATTTCTTAGACAGAGACAAATATTCTTTATCTCTACTTAGTCGTTTCCACAAAGAGTTTAATCTCTAAATCGCTGTTTGTTTGGATTCACCAAGACATGAAGGATCTTCTTTCAATGGCATTGCCACCGTATATCTTCCCTGGTCATCTCTCAAATGAGTGTTTTTGAAATGGTCTTCACAAATATCTAATTCATTGGGTTTAACAGAATCGATTTCTATATTTTTGATTTCCCAAAACTTCTTAATTGAAAGCTCTAGATTATCCACAGACTGAATAAACCCCACAATGTTTTTTTCTTTTCCCATCTGAAGGAGTAGATCCGGAAACAGCAAATCCGAAAACCATGTGTTGAAAAATAACATTTGAACCCTCCATCTTGAACTGTCTGGGTAACATTAATTCATAGAAGACTTCTGCACCTAGTAGCATTTGCACACACTCCGGAATATTGAAATTTTTGTCAACTAATTTAAGGTTGAGAATATCCAGATTATATATATATATATAAACTCGATCTTCATTGTTGGAACAAGATCATTGGTTATTGTTGATACCAAAAAAAAGTCTAACGTTTTAATATAACTTCCTTCTTTATTGCTAATAGATATTGTAACTTGCAAGTCAATCAGAATTACTGATTTGTTCAATCACGAAACCGAAACATTAGTCTTGCATTTTTTAAACCAATTAACTCGCATAAGCTTTTAGTTACAAAGTTCGAAGTGCTTCCATTATCTAAAATGGCCTTGACTGGGAATAAACCATTTTCACACTGAATATAACAAATTGCTGAACTTAACAAAATGCATTTCTTTCTGTTTACACTTGTTGCAGTTAATAAATTTTGGATTTCAAAGCTGAGCACGAAGTCTGGTGCTAATGGGTTTAGAGGTTCAAAGGTGGAATTTCTTGCTTCCTGGTCTCGCAATCTTTCTGCATAATGTATCGTTTTATGATGTCTCTTTTGACACTCTGAACAAGTAAATCTCGATTTACAGTCCTTCACTCTATGGGATGTAGAAAGACAATTAAAACAAAGGTTATTAGTTTTAATCAGATTAATTCTCTTATTTACTGGAAGTTTTAAATACACTGCACACTTATATAATGGATGCGATTCAACGCAACAAACACATTTAGAATCTTTAACCTCACTCAAAAATACCCTTGACACGTTCTTCACTAGATTACTTCTGGTAAGGACATTTGGCAAAGGTTTTACAAGTCTATCTCTTTGGCAAGCTCCAGTGGGCAAAACCAATCATTTCCTGCTCGATTGGAAATGTGTGAAGCTACCTCTCTTTCAAGTGAACTGAAAATTTTGCCCAACACAATAAGATTGCTTAAATTGTCAAAATCCGTGACCTTCCTTAATTTTAAGAAAAACTACCGAGTTGTAATTAAGCAAGGAGTATACTGAGTATACATTTCATGTGGATGACGCGTATCTTTCCTAAACTGTTCAAGGAATTGATTTGCACTTGGCTCATATTCTCTTAGTATTATTGATTTTAGTTTTTCATAATTATTAAGCTTGTCATCTTTAGTTATGTTAACACATTTGACGCCTTTTCACCTAACAAATTTAATAAAATTTCTGATTTAAATTTCTCGGGCACAATTTTTGACGCAAAGGAGTGAAGTGAAAAAGAATGCCCGACTTTCAGGTCTATTAGGCACCTTCACTGTTAGAGTTCAAACACTCTTCACCAACGCATCCAACGAGTTACAACCTTCACTTGTTCTCTCATTATCTTAATTAACTCCAACAAGTAAACGTGCAAGCTCAATCTCCATTTCTCTTAACCTAGTTTCATCTGCTTTCTTATGGTCCTTGATCATAAATTGAATGAATTTAACAAATTCAACATCTTCCTTAAAATATTTATATTTTTTAATAATTTCAGTAAACTCTCTCTCTCTCAACAATAGATACTTTTTCTTCAACAGTCTCACCAAGTTCAAGGGCTACGATACAAAGATCTTCCTTGCGACAGTTCTTAAACATTTTTCTAAAATTAATTTAGTCCGATTTATAATAATAAAAATACATAAAAGACCTCTACTCACGGCACCTTCAATTGTTCACTTCTCCGACTCAGCCTGACGGACTACAATGTTGAGGAGTGGTCCCTATGTGTTGCTCTCAGGAAACCAGACAAGGTTGTTGACAAAACACCTTTTATTTTCTCTCTCGGTTGCTCGAGGTGTATATCGGAACACTGCAATTGGCACCGTAGCTCAACGCTCTTGCTCGTCTTATGCGCATGCTCGAACATTACACAAGGGGTCTATTTGCATAATGATCAGCATGGTGTGTGTCATTAATGCCTACTCATCCAATATGTTTTATGTAATAGTGAGAACACATTAAAACTGGGCAAATGAGTAATTGGATCAAGCTTTCTGTATGGATGAGGGGGGATTTAAACTGACAAAGGATTTTAGATGCACACACATGTGAAAAAAGCAAAAAAGAAAGAAAGAAACATGCAACTAAACCTCCCATATCGTCGAAAGGAACCAATTTAATGGTGGCAAAGTTATTGTTTGAACCAGTTTCATGCTTGTGGAACTTGACTGACCTTCGTATCTTCCATGATGGTACATTTACTGGTTCCTGCTATTGTGCTGAAAAAATCCTTTCTCACATGTCTTTTTTTTAGGTGATGTGGGTGTTTTCTTCATGAATATCAAAAGTACACCTCATACATTGGCTATCACAGAACTGTTAGAAAGTGAGAATATATTACAAACATCAATTGGCCAGCAAGATCCCCTGATCTGAATCCAATCAAACATGTGTGAACACAAGGCAGACATTTAGCAGCATGGCTACCCACTAGTAATAATTCCTCTGATGTGATTGACATTGCACTAGGAATGAACATTAATTCCTTAGCACACAGCTCCATGACAATCACATCATCAGCATTGGCAGATTATGTCAATCCTGTGAAGTTATACTTGCCTCCAAAAGTCTGCATGCAGGCAATCATCAATTATTGGAAAAATGTGATGTATTCAATTGAAAGTAATTCTTCTATTTTCAGCATCAAAAAAGACAAAAATATGCCTCCAAAAATTCCTGTTTAGATCTTAAGAAAGATAATCTTTTTTTTTATTATCAAACATGGAGGAGGCGGCATAATGGCTGGGAGTGCATAATAGGAAGCCTTTGGGCTAGTAATCAGAAATTTATTGAATCAACAATTAACAAAATTTATTACTTTAACTTATTGAAATAAAATATCAGGTTATTGCCGAGAAACTTGCAGCGAGGGGTTATTTTTACTTTCAGCTGGACAAAGATACCAAGCAAATGGCTTACATAATGAAGTCACGGCTGCTCTACCATGTCCTAAACCAATGCCATAAGCCATCCCAGTCCCCAAACCTAAGCACAATACAGCATTTGTGGGATTTACTCAAGTGGATAATCAGGGAGCATATAATAACATCCAAAGAAATGCTCAAATCTCATAGTAGAAGAATGAAACAAAATAACCAGAAAAGAGACAACTCAACTGGTTAAATCCCTGCCAAATATGTTGAAAGAGTTAGAGAAAGAACAGAATAACTTAAAAAATATTAATTTTTAGTTACAATCCATTATCGTAAAGGATTTTCCACTGCTCCCATACTTTTGACGCACAAGATTTGTGTCATTCTCAAGTTATAATTATATTATTTTATGTAATAATCAGGTGATTGTTGCTTATACTACTTGAATTTACAACATTAGACGAATCAATTAAAAGCTGTATTGATTCAGAAAGGCTTAATTTAATTAGAAGTCTTTTCATGAATATGAAAGATGATCATCTGTACGCACACTTTCTGAGGCAAGTGTACATAAAAGACCTTCCTGTCCTTACTTTTTGTATGTGTAAATATCTACTGCCATTTAGTGGACCAGCACTGTAAAGTTTTAATTTAGAAGGGAGGTGAATTGTGCTCTTATATCATGTTAGAAACTGGTTTAAAATATCAAATTTCTCATAGTTTAAGTGAATTACTGGAATAGAGAGAGAGATGCTGTGTAAAGATTTTTTTAATGTGAATGTTTGTTACTTAATTGTTTTCATGACATTATCTTGTAAAACATCGATATTGAACTAGGCCATTGCAGCCTAGGAGTTATGGTTAGTGTGTCATGTTTTCGAATCCTAATACCACTGAAAACTTGTTGTGTAGAGGAGCTGATGCACGTTAAATCTGTAAAGGTTAAAAAATACAAGGCTCCTTTGCAATAGTCCATGTGTTGCCTTATAGGGTGACATTAATAAACACTCACTATTTACTTGACATTAGAATGTCAGCTTAGTTTGAATTTTGAAATTAATGATTGTGAGATCTAAAATCAAACCTGAAAATATTTTATCTTTTTAAAGGCTTTAGTTATTTATATAATTGAAAATGATTATCTTCCAAAGTATGGCTGTATGTAGAATTTGCCGTTATGTGGTATTTAGTATGAAGTAACTTCATTCAGAAAGTTAATCCAAACATAAAAGAAAGAATGACCAGAAACTCATTCATTATTAAAAACAATTTTTATTTGTCCTTTATCTTTCGCTTCTAATTTCATCTAGAATATGTATGTACAATAGCCTTTTATATGGGCTAGAGTTAAGATACATTAATGGAAATTTGATGGGTTAGGGAGGACAGTTGGTTACAAAATTTATCTGCTCCCGGATGGCTAAAAAAACATTTGACTTTTAGCACTGCATGTAAATCAGCTTCTTAAAAAGGTTTAAATTCCAAATATAATTGCTCATATTTATATTATTAAGTAAGAATAATATAAATTGAGACACTAAAATATTGGTTAAATGCTATAGAGAGAGAGAGTGAATAAATTTGTTTCAGATTTAAAAGATTCTCATTTGCTGATTTCTTGAAATATTTGCAATTTTTTTACCTTAATTATGGAAATAAATCTACATTGTTTAATAATTGTTCCTTCCTTTATATAAATATATTTATATTTTAAATGGCTGGCTTGGTGGCGTAGTTGGTTTTCGCTAGCCTTGTACACCTTAAAGTTCCTGATTCGACCCTGGCCCAAGTCAATGGATTTTCATGATGCAGAAAATCGACAGCATCCATGTCGTATGATAATGCGGCATGTTAAAGATCTCAAGAGTGCCTGTTTGGTTTGGGTACTCTTGGCAAAATTAAATTCCTAGTACTATTTCCCATCGTCAGAGCTCAGGTGCCTCCCTCTGGGGAGGAAACTGGGCCTCAAAATTACGTGCTGCAATTGGTATCGCCTGTATGGGGCCACACTAAAAAGTGATACCATCTCCTGGAGAATGTACTAGGTCTGCAATGGTAAAAATACCTATTCACAGCCCCATTAAAAAAAAATTTTAAGAATCACTGTGTTAATTTCACTTGCAATAAACTGTGATGAGAAAGAAGAATTAAAGGAGAAACTAAAAACTAAATTGCTTGTTCAAATATATATGTAAATTTTAACAAGTGGGTCGAATTAAAAAAGACAGGCTTTGGGGCTTAAAGTCTGAAACTTGTGGAGTGAATTGCAATTTCAATGAACTCTGAATAGAATTTTATCAAATTAAAAATTTATTGAAGGCCTTTGCTTATTACAGTTATAAGTATTTATTTATGCTATTGAGAAAATTATTCCATATAAGTAAGTTACATCTACTTAATCATGTTGGCTCAAAAAATCTAAGATGGATGTAATTTAGTTAATTGTGAAGTCCTTTCAATTCACTGCCAGTTGTTAAATGGTGAATTTTAAAAAAGAATTTGTTTTCCCAAGCTTGGAATGATGGGTTCACATTCCCGAGTAGTTTTTTACACATTTCGTTGGCAATCTTCACTGCTTTTCCTCTACCCCCCCCCCTCTTTTTAACGGGAATTTAACAGTTTTATTAATCGTCCACTTTTTCAGTTTATTCCTAGTGAACCAGGAAATTTTAGTTATTATCTTCAAATGAGTATTATAGCCACCACATTACTTTAGAGTGCAACATAAATAAAAATAAAATTCAAATGATCAGTTTGAAACAACGTGCAATCCTCGTAAATATATTGTTGCTAACATGTCTGAATTGGTGAAGCCTACAAGATTATCGATCTCTAAACAGATTTTTTAATTGATGCCTATACCTGATTGGAAACTTACCGTGTTGAGAAATGAAGTTCCTGAGCATGTATGCTCAAGAGCTTCATTCATAATGATTGCCTTCTGAAAAATTTAACCAAAGATTAAAAGCAAAATTTAATTTTTCATTTTAAAAAAAAACTCCTAATTAATTGTATTAACTTGGAGACATATTCAAAAATGTCGACATTAACCCTCTCACTGCGTAGTTATTTTATCAAAGAAGTTTCAAAACAATTGCGTATTGTTTTACTACCCATTTCAAATTTACATATTAAATCTACATTTTAGAGTTCAAATATAAAAAGAACTTTTGTAAAAGAGTGTTTATTTTAAAGTATAGAATTAGATCATAAAAATATGAGCATAAAAGCATACATCAAAACATATACAGGAACAGCACGGGTTGCACTTCTAAATTGTCGGAAAAAAATGCATACCCACAGAAATCGCAGGTTGCACAAATTTTGCTACATGTATGTTGCCCATGGAAATTGCAGGATGTGCAGTGAGAGGGTTAAAGTACTTGAACACTGTTTTCTTATAGAATAACAAATATTTTTTGTTGCATTTGACTTCAAGTATATGTGATGAAAAAATTATTCAAAACTATTGTTCCATTGATTTTTGATTATGTATCTTTTATTCTTATATTGTAATATTTATGTTTTAGGAATGCTACAGAAAGAACCAGAATATAGAATGACCCTTTCTGAAGTTAAGATTCATGGGTAACAATTTTTCTTCAGATTTATATGTGCTTATTATTACTTTTAGTTGCCTTATTTAGATTTGATAAATAAAATAATGAATAAACTGTATTCCTCTCTTTAGATTATAAAATTTGATATGTTTCTGGAACAGGGATGGCGAACGATTGGCACACGTGCCATTGATGGCATGCGGCACAATATTTTTGGGCACGCCCCTGATCAAAACGATCAACCACAATTGATTCTGTAATCAAGGAATTTTCAGGGAGATTTTCTCAGTTCAATGAATTATCAGAATCGCTCAAGTTTATTATGTACCCTGATGTGACATCATTTTATAAACTGAACTTGCCGCAATTCGATTGGTTGGAAATTGAAGAATTTGAAATGTAACTTATTGATTTCTAGTCTAGTTCAATATGGATTCAAAAATTTATTGAAACAAGGAGAAAGTTAAAACTGATTAAAGCAGAAAGATTAACAAGCAATATAAGTAAAAATGTCAGTAACAAAATTTTGGAAACATTAAATTCGATTCCAGATACATTGAACTGTTTGAAGAGGCAGGCTCATACTATTTTAACCATATTTTCATCGACTTATGCCTACGAATCATTATTTTCAGGGATGAATAATATTAAAGACTCGCTTAGAAGCCATGTAGCAGATGACTCTAATTCAGCATGTATTCTTCTAAAAGTAACATCTTACACAATCGTAATATAATTTGTCTTCTAATCTGCAATTGCAGAAATCACATTAATGTTACTTTATATAATTTGAATTACACTTAACTAAAACATTTACTATTATAAAATACAAAATGTATTTTTCTTTAGTAAATAAAGAGTTTTTGTGTTGTTAGTATTTAGTTTTATTATTTTCCCAAAAATCACAAGTCAAAATTATTTGACGGCACATCTATACCTCATTAAGCATTTCTTAGAAAAAAATGACACGTTGATTCAAAAAGGTTCGCCACCCCTGTTCTAGAACATACAATATTGGTGATGTCAACATTAATTGTTTGTGTAGGAAAAATTAAGTTGAAAGATTGTCATGAAACTAGTCTTATGTATTCTTCTAAAAGAATTGTTTAACAGTATGTAGATGATATTTATCCCATATGGGGATAGACCTTTAAAGCAGCTACATATATATTTTATCATTTGGAGAATTTCTTACCTTGTATTCATGTTTAAGATTGATACTTGTTTGTTTTTTTAAACAATTACCTTTTTATGGGAATGAGCTAGGAAATTTCACCATTTAAAAAATAGATTTTTCTGATTTTATGTTTTTATTCCGAAAATATCTTTTTGTATTTATTTAAATCTTTTGAAAGCCTTTAAATGTTACTTATAATGGTGGTATGTGTAAGTGATTTTGGTAGCTTCCAAATGTGAGACCATTTTTTAATTTAAATATTTGCAGCATTTAGCTAAAATGATCAAAATATACTCTAGAGGGAAGGGAAATAATATTAAAGTTGACTGACTTGATATCAGATGAGAGTACAATTTTGAGGCGTTTTCTTTCAATCTGAATACTATCATGTACCTTGTAAAAGTATATTTTAGAGTGTTACTGATGTTGTAGAATATTAGGAAGCCAATTTATGTATATCTGGATTAAAGTTTTCAGTAGTTTGGAGTTTATCACCCTAATGTGGGTAAATCATGCAATGTATTACGAACATTATATCAGCAAAGTCCTGGTTGTTTTGCTCATTTAACGGCTATCTCTACAACATTGAAATATGCAGAAAAACTACATACTAATAGCAATGACACATTCTTTTGAGAGGCCGAGTCTTATTTTGATACATTTTTAACATCATGCAACCTTATAAAAGAACTGAGGGAAAATCATTTCAATGCTACAAGCACTATTTGAAAATACAGAAATAGATGTTTTCAGTATGGAAGAGGTAAAGGAAATGAAGATAAAGGCCAGGGGCCAATTTTGTTACACTTCAGAGGGAAGTGTTTATTTGTGTCAATGGACAGATCATTCGGTGATCACACTGCCATCTAACCATCCCATGCATGATCCTGTTGTGCCCAACAGTGGAAAGAATTGCTCCTTCAAAAAAGCATACTCGTGTTCTTCTGCTATATATTGTGAAAGAATAAAACTAAACTAAGAGATTTGATGCCATGGATAGACAATAAGTTGCTACTGAAACAAGCTTGAATCAATGAAATGATGTTGGAATCTTTTTCCAATATTTTGAATATTACAGTAGCTGAAAGCTACTTAGCAAGGCTCAATATTAGCTACTCAAGTGTAGACCATTTAGATTTCAAGTGGCAGGTTGCTCAGAATTAAGCACATGCAAAATCAAAACTCACTGAAATCAGGACCAAGGACTGCCTGATACTGTTTCAGCATGGGGATATAAATGTACTCAAAATGTTTTGCTTATCATAAAGGGGAGCAAAAAATGGATTGACAATTTTTTCTTTACATTGTGTATTATTTTTATTGTTAGTAAATATTTCCTTTTAGACAGTTAAAATTTGTTGTCTAGTTCATCAAAAGTATATTCATTATGGTAAAAAAGGTATGGCATATTGCCATTGTTCTCAGTTTGAAAAGATGTACCTGAAACTCAAAATTGGGCAGGGATGTCAAAATATTTTTTTCTTTAAATGCAAAACAACTAAAAAAAATTGACAAGGCTTACATTATTAGTGCAGCCTTTAAGTAGTTGAAGTGTAAGCATTATTTTGAATTTAAAAGATGGAATCATAAATATTGCAAAGAATTTTAACTTTCAATAATTGGGTATGGATGTACAGACTGTAACATCTGAATTCAAAGTGGCCTTTTTGCAATTATAAATTTGAATATGGATTTCAATGGATGAATTTAAAAAACGTGGGATACTTTTTGAACATTTAATTTTATTTATGGCAGATAATTCTACAGTAATTGAAAGGGAAAAGACTGTTGTTACCAATTTAAAGAAAAAAATAAGGGCTTAATAAATATGGGTTGCTTGCATGTCATTTAAAAAATTAGACATCAAGATATCCTTAAGCATTCACTTACTCAATGGTTATTGCTTGTTCATAGACTTGTTGTCTTCTAATTTTATAGTCAACTTCTGTATGTGATTTTTTTATATAAAAATGTCTGAAAGTTAAGTAATCATTTCTCTATTTTTTTATAAAAGCATCCTTACTATAAAGTCATTTTCTTGTGTTACTATATATGTTGTCGGCAAAGATTAAAATCATGCATTCTATAGAATGCCTAGATATTGTATATAATGCCTAAAACTAACTGGCAATGTATTGATTCATATTTCACACATTCCCTAGGCTTTATATAGAATGCCAAATGAGAAACCGACAAAGTATGAAATAAATCTCCAATTTTTTTCGAATATCACATGGCAAAGCATGTGGATTTTAATGTGAATCTCAGGCTCAGACTTTTGCAGTTTGTTCAGGAGAGTTAAAATACTCAATTTTACTTAAATTTGTTAACAAAAAATAAATTTTATACTGTGCTACATGGAAATGAAGGGGCTAGCTGTTGTATTGGTAAAGGAGTCATGGTTCATAACAAGAGTCGGCAACTTCATAGCTGTGGTGTGCCAAACCAATCTACTAATATGATTCAGAGTGCCACACTATAGAAAATATTTGATACAATTCAATTTTCATCGCAATGCACACAGAGTTAGGGCATGAAGGTCAGAAATACAGTTTTAAAGTTTTATTATATATTAAATTATGCATCATTTTAAGATATTTATTAACATAAAAGTAAGCAATGTGAAATATAACTATTCCTTCAACATAAATGAAGAATCAAAATATTAGTATTTCTGCTATATAGTTAAATTAAAAAAGTAAAATTTTAATATAAATCTTGGCCTTTCAAAGCTCTACTTCATATTGCAATATCAGGGGTATTATTTATGACTTTCAATTTTACACATCTTTCTGAATGTTCCGTGTTAAACAACTTTGTGCACTCAAAATATATTTCATTTGAGGAAAAATTTGTTCTATTATATCTGTAGAACCGAAAGAGGAAAGAACACATACAATTTTCTTCAAATAATTAAATCGCTGTTGATTTATCAATAGAGTTATCTTTCATAACTTTTCATAATTCCTTAAATTTTGCTTTCAGTAATTCTCCAGATTTATTTCACGACACAGCATTGAGCGATGTTTCATTTTACAAGTATTACACAATCGTTTTGATTTGAATTGAACATTTAATGCTAAGAAAGAGTCACATATTTAAATAGAGGATGTTTTCTTTTACATTAATTACATACAAACTACATATAAGCAGATCCAGCAGAATAGTTTTATGACCAAAAATTGAAAGCGATAAATAACCATTAAATAAAAATGCATATGGCGTATTATATAACTTTATCTCTTAACTTTGAAGAGTGCCATTGAGAATCGCTATAGGTTGCCGATCCATGGTCTATAGACATCAAACAACGGTTCTACAAAGAACCGTCCAAAATTCGAGTTAACACTGTAAAAAAACTGTTTTCTTAACCGAAACTGCTTACCAGAAGTTAATAAATGATGTGCAATAAGCCAAAATGACTACTAAGAAGAAACCCAGGGACTAATGGCTGCTGAATCGCAGTGACATGATTGTGGAAAACTAAAGTCATTTGTCCTATTAAAGAAGGCATGAGTACTATAAAGTATTACGTCACTGATTTTGAGTTACTTCACGTACTACATGAACAGAGCTGATTCTAGAGGGTTGGCTGCCCTTGTACAAAGACATAATGTGCCACCCCTTCTGAGAATTTTCAAATTTTGACTAATATTTAACATTGATGTCATAAACTCGTCAACCTGTATAAGAATAAAAAGTTAAACAATAAAGATGCAAATTGACGCAAATATAACTTTTTTCCTCTATTTTGCTTTTCTAAATTGTAAGACTATTATTAAATTGAAAACTTTAATTTCCCTAAATGCATATTGAGTTCTCCTATGTCTTACATAAACTGGTGTCTAAAATTATGGTTACAAACACAAAAAATGCGATATCTTTGCATATAATATTTTATTTGTGATAGATTTTAGTACATACGTTCCTCATACTCTGAGAATATTATGCTAACAATTTAAATTTTAATGGGGATTACTTGTAATATGCAAATCAGGTAACAAATTGTCAAAACATGCTGTGTAATAATATAAAAAACTGAATGTTTAATAAAGTATATAGCAACCCATTGCTGCTATGCAAGCTTCACAACGAGCTCACATGCTACAAAGTAGGTTGTTAATTTCATCTTGTGGCAACAACCACTCTTCTATAAGCACAGATTTTAACGTCTGATGTGTGTTTGGAACGTATTGATGTGGCACATTGGTTCTTCCTGGGGCATTCCAAACATGCTCGATAGGATTTAGGTCAAAAGATTTTGCTGGCCATTCCATCTGGAAAGTACCCTCTTCCTCAAGAAAGACTTCAACAAGATAAGCTCTGTGAGGGTGGGCATCATCTTCCATAAAAATAAAATCTTGACCAATTGCTCCTCAGAACAGTCTATCACAAGGTTAAAGAACTTCAGTAACAGAACCCTCATCAAAAATGTGTTGTGGTGTATGGCTATCTAACAAAATGCCTCCCCAAACAAGAATTTTACACCCACCAAATCGATCGGATTCTCTTACTTTAGAAGGATGGTAGCGAGTCCCAGGCTCTCTCCATATGAAAACTCGACGAGAATCACTATTGGTACTGAACCTAGATTCATTAGTGAAAAGTACACGACTCTACTCTTTATTTGCCCAAGGCACAGGTTCATGGCTCCATAAAATACGAGCTTTTATCTGAGATGAATAAAGAGGGGCACTGTTGTGAAAATATCCGTGCTTTGAACGACGCTGGGGTGGAGTGACGTCTCGCTCCTACCCCTATGATGTAATTCCTTTTTTCGGGCACTCCGAACTTAAGCACGCAGAGAGTGAGGTCATTGCTCTATTGCCTTGCAGTGTAAATATAGCATTTTAACAGACCTCTCTGGAACTCTTTTAAGAAAGCCAAAAGCATCCAGCATCGGGTAGATGCATCTCACACATCTTAGAATTCGAACTTCATTTATGTTACACTTGAACGTAACAAGCACATACAATTGGCTGGTGGGCATAAAAGGCTTTCTCGGCTTGCGTCTGTAAATAGTTTGTGTAAAAACTTGTCTGTAGTGTCTGGTTACTGTTGAGTGGCCGCGGTAGCCGAGTGGTATAGGTATGGGATCGTGGCTTGCCTTGTCACGAGTTCGAGCCCAGTACCACTAAAGACCCGCCGGGTAGGGCAGCGATGCACGTTAAATCTGTCGAGAGCTGAAACATCCTCCATTGGTATGGTGTGGTAGTTAGGAGAGGGAGGTGCCGGCTCAGGTGTCGTCCACGTCACTTGACCATGGTTCAAAATTACGTGGTCCGTCGCTAAAAGCCCTCGTGTAGCTGAACAGTGTGATGTTAATATTCAATCAATTAATCTGGCTGTAGATTATGGAATGTTTGGTGCAATTCACTGCGCCTACAGAAGCGGGTTACTGTTTTTTAGGGAGAAGGTAACTGATCCTCGAGCAGGATGGTGAGAGAAGTCCCTTGCTTTTTGGAAGTGTGAAGCGTTGAACTCGATTCAGTTGTCAAGAAACTCAATTTCCTTCACACTCAATTCAGAGTGTGAAGGAAATTAGGTTTCTTGACCGACGCAAAGTTTGTGGTCTGTTGTACTAAGAAGAGAAGTTTCTTGGGAGAATTTTTAACACGACAGACTGTTTTTGTTTTATTGTATGAGAAGCGTTGAAAAGTAGTTTAGAAGGTAATTGAGATATATTACATCGCGCTCCCCTTTCTCAAACCAGAGAAAAGGGAAAAAAATGTTTGGAAACGCCACCAAAGTTTGGTTATATGAAATGGGAGAAACCATTGACTCTCTGACCTTGGAATTATGGAGTTGAAACAAATTAATGCCAAGTAAGGCGTACTTTGATGACAAATAATTCGTCTGGGATGTCTTAGCTACTGTGATAGAGGACAGAATGGAAAAAGAGTATAGAAAGAGAGTAGAAGAACGCCGCTTAGAGCGAAAACAAGAATTGGAATTAGCGAGAACAGAAGCAAGACGGAAAACAGAACAAGACTAGAATAAGAGAAGCAAGGTATAAAAAAGAGGAGACTAGGCTCGGGGCCGAGGAGGAAGCAAGGCACAAGGCCGAGATCAGACTCCAGGCTGAGGAGGAAGAAGAAAGAAGAATGAACGAAAGAATAGCTTTGGAAGAAGAGACAAGATTGGAGAAAGAAAGATGGCTTGTGGAAGAGCAGATGCGACATGTTCAAGAAGAAAATAAAATGGGAATGGAAGCAGAACAATAGAAGCGCTTACAAGAAGAAAGATGGAAAATGATGGAACAGCAAAAACAATTTTTAAATGAAGAGCAGGAAAAACCAAGGGAAGACATGGAGGTATCTCAAGAAATCGAGAAGGTTCTTGCTTTTAAAAGTGAACGAGCTCAAATGCTTAGTGTGGACCCAGATGTTGTTGCACAAACTGTTGCTGTTGAGGAAGAAAAGCGTTTATCTAGAGATCATCTAATGTACCACTAATTTCTGCCAATGGTGAGATGTATGAAGGAAAAGAAGGAACACCAGTAGATGTGATAAAAAATAAAGCTAAAGGGGATGTTGATCCTGTGAGCCTTAGTGAAGAGCTAGATGGTGATGAAATTGAAGAAAAGCCAAAATTATCTAAGAGAAAACTCAACAAATTAAGCAGAATGACTGTTGCAGAATTACAATAAAAAGGGAATTTAAAAGCCTCAAGCAACATTACAGTTGTGCCCCATCATTGGTGTTTTAAACGTAAATATTCACAAACCAGGAATAGGAGAATCTGCTTGGGAACTGCCTGATTTTATCAAACAATTTGGTATTATGAAAAAGCGACAATCATTGCGAGAAATAGAGGATCAAAAGACAACGAAAGCTAAAATGCAAAAAGAGTTAGACTTAAGTTAGGAACAAGCAAGAAGAATTCTCAAACTTTAAAATGGTGTTTTTGAAGGACAAACTAAACCAGAAGTGACCATTCATGGAGATTTGTGTATGAAGGAAAAGTCGCCACCCGTGCAGTACTTGACCGAAGAAAGATGCAAAGAAAAACGCAGAGGAGAGACACCCCCTGTTCAGTGTTGAACAAATAATTCTTGTGACGCCCACAACAAGTGAATATTTGTCACGAGAGGGCGCTAGTGTGTGTAGAACAGTGTATGTGTAACCAGAGTAAGAGCAAGAGCGTATGGAGAACGCTCTAATAAAATTGCTTTTATCCTAGTCCTAGCCATTTAATGTGTGGTGTAATCTTTTAGAGATTTTAAACTGTAGAGAATCGGTGCGAAAACACACACCCCTCCCCTCCTTGAACGGCTGTGGAAAGGTTTAGGGGTGAAACCAGATCCTGGGTTTTTGACCCAGCACGGGCAGAATTACTTTGGGGATCTAAAGGAGAAACGGAATTGGACACTTTCGCCCCCCCTCCCCCAAATGAACACATTTGAGATAAGACATTGTCAAAAGGTAAAATAATAAATCCTTATTTAATTGGGATATTGTTAATTCATAATGTATCCTTATTATTATTACTTTTTTTGTTAATGCTGTATATGCATATGTGTTAACCTTAATATTCATTTAAAAGTGGAATTTTTATAGTTTGCTAGGAAACCGTCTATTACTGAATTTAAATATGTGTGTAGTGTTGTTTATACATGTGTACTCTTAGAATTAATTCGATAATGTTATTTGAGAAGCTTGATATCCATAGTAAGATAATTTTGGTTTGTTTATTTACTATCTGAATATAGAGAGTGGGGAAAAGTTAAAAGAACAGTGTTTGTATCATAAATCTTAATTCTTATCCAAACTATTAGTTACTCAGGTTTGGTGAATTTTCCTATGTGTATGTCTTTGTATGTAAACTGTATTTTCTTTATTGTTTAACATCTTCTTAGGGTAATTCTCGGTAATATATTTTTTGGTGTATGTGCTGATTTTGTGTTTACTTAGGTAAGTTTTTAGGGTACCCATATTTGTTATTTACATATAATTGAGCTGTTGTGTATCTGTGTATGTGGCTGTGTAATTTTAGGAAGTCCCCCCACAGTAGTCAGTTTTGATATTTCAAATTTATGCTTGGTGGCGACGTGTAGTGTCTGGCTACTGTTAGCAGTAGATTATGGAATGTATAACGCAATTCACCATGCCTACGGAGTTGGGTTACTGTTTTTTAGGGAGAAGGTGACTGACCCTCGAGTAGCACTGTGAAGGGTGAGAGAATTCCCTTGTTTTTGGAAGCTCGAAGCGTCCGACTCTGAATTGAGTGTGAAGGAAATTGAGTTTCTTGAACGACGCACAGCACGTGGTCTGCTGTACTAAGAAGAGATAGTTTCTCTTGGGAGAATTTTTAACGTGATGAACTGTGTTTGATTGTTGTGAAGAAGTTTAGAAAGTAATTGAGAGATATATTACACTGTCTTTCCAAGGGCTGAGCGCGAAGTCAAGCGACTTAGCTATCATGTCTTTGTGAAGACGTGCATTTATTGTCAAATATCGATGTTCTGTAGTTGTAGCTTTTGGTCGATTTTGTTCAGATCTTCTAGCGGTAGCCGTTATTTGAAATTGTTTCCACAGTTTGGATATCACCTTACGAGAAACATTTATGCTTCGGGCTACTTCTGCTTGAGATATCCCACCCTCAAACCGCCCAATAGCTCTCCACCTCAAATCATAATCAAAACGATTGTGAGAACTCGTTTTAAAGAAATTAACACAAATTTGTGCTTATCACAGTAGGATACACCTCTAAACCCAAAATTAAAACTTTACTGTAAAAACAGTTTTCCCTCAAAACAACCATAAAAATTCTTTTTATCAGTCAAAACTTGCAAAACTAGGATGTGATGCCTTTTTTCGCCCACTTTATACATAATATTAAGTTTTCAAAAAAAAATGGTAGATTTCATGAAATAGTTGGAAATTTACCTTTGTAATGCGTTAATTTTGAACACCAATGCAATATTAATCATATTAAATATTTTCCTAAAGCAACTTTTGCAAAAATCATTTTTGAAACGCCTTTATTAAGCAATGACCCACAGTCTAGCGCCAGTATTGCTGATAAGCAAAAATACCCTTTTCTTGCAGTATTGCCACCTCTGCCATGAATTTTGCTATTTTGCTACTAAATGAAGGATATGTGTAAAGAGTAGACATAAATGGACTATGAACCAACACACTGTGCACTAACATTCTAATTTTCTTAAACTATGCTGTGAAATCAGAACTTATTTTGATTTTTCAATAACTATTTAAAATTCAACATATTTATTTGACTTATAATAAGTTTTATTTCGAGAAACTCATGAAAAAATTTTATTTGATTCATGGAAGGAAAATGCGGTCGCCCCTTGTTTGGGCCTCCACGGGCTATGCACGCGCTGCACACCTTTTTGGATCGGCCTTGTATACGAATCTCATTTAGCTATTGGGCAGGGAGGGCGTGATAAAATGTTGAAATAACTTTCAAGCAAATACAGACATGTTACACATCGTGATATTGAACTGTGGTACATCCACCTTTGTCAACCTGGCCTGAAGAATAAAAGGTATTAAAAAAGGCATTGTTGCGAAACAGGTGATTTTTTTTCCCAATTTATAATTCCCGTTGTCAAGTAGATCATATTGGCTTTCAGTCAGCCAGATAAAGAATACAAATTTATTTTGGTGTACCAAGATCATCTCACTAAATTTGTGATTATCAAGTCTAACGTCAAAAATAGCTGAAGAAGTAGCCTACAAAGTAGACATATTCTCGTTGCTTGGAGCGCCATCTATATTACAGTATGATACTGGTAGGGAATTCATCCATAATGTGGCAACCAGCTTGAAGGAGTTTTAGCCAGCACTGAAGGTCGTTCGTCCATGGGAAGACTCGCCATTCACAAAGCCAAAATAACGCCGAAAGAGCTAATCAAGACATTGAAAATATGCCCAGTACTTGGATGCAGGGCAACATATCTGACCACTGGAGTGAAGGACTGTATTTTTTTCGTTCAATGCATGAAAAATAATAAATCATTCTGAGATCAAAAAACACCATGCAATGCTCTTTTTGGTTGCAAACCTAAAGTAGGGCTTACAACGTCTTTTCTACCTGAAGATATTTTTAAATGCAAAGGAGCAGCTAGAAAAAGTAATAGAAAGTGTCCAAACAATGGAAAGGGTGAAACTAATAAAATATACTTAAATTCTACAAAAAAATTAACCACATATATGCAAGAAAAAGAGCCTGTTTAAAAAATCATGGATGAAATTGTAGTCAATAATGGATTAAATCAATTTAAAGAAGACATGTTTACCGAAGAAATTTCTATTTCTGATACCTGTTATGTAAATTTAAAGAAAAGGAGTGATACATTTGCTTGCAAAAAGTGTCACCAAAAAATTCATACCTTCTGTGGCCATAACAGTAAAGTTGATGAAATGGATATTTTGTGCACCCTTTGTTTCAAAACTGAAAATACTATTGAAAGTAAAATACATTCTAAAATACAAGCCAAACAAGATTAAACTGAATTTGGACGAAAAAAAATCCCACTGTTCTGTGGGAACTACTCAACAAGTTCCTTTTCCTGATGTCGACGAGGAGCGAGGTAATTCGTGCAATATATTGACAATTATAATGAGTGTGACAGACGATGGTTTGTACCGAATTTTTACACAAGTATATACGAGGTCACAATTAATTTTATGCCCTAAAAATCTACTTAGAATTGAAAATATTCTTGACCACGAAATTCCTCTCTGGTCAGTTGCAGTTGCTCAGTCCAGTAAAAGCAGTCAAGGATTCGTCAAATGTTTTGTGTAAGGAAAGTGTCAAAGCATAAAATGTCATTCACAAAATGTCATTCAAGCCTACCATGATGCAACTAGTAGGTTAACTTTAATTTCTTAGTTCTTATATGAAATTTTTTTTCCTTAAAAAGAAAAGCATTAACTTTACTTTGCACAACTCTAATTTTCTTCATGTATTTTGAATATTTTTTTTAATAGCATTAATTATTTTTTTAAAATAACATTTGTGTTTTTGAGGAATACGTGTCATTTATATAATAGTCTTATCAGAACTTTTTTATCATACTTTGCCTAAATAGCATTTGTCATTCTATAGAATGTCTTGGTGTTATATACAATGCCTGTAACATATACATGGTTATAATTGTTATAATACCGGTAACATGTACACAGAGTGACCAGATTATTATGACTACTTCAATACAATGCTGAACCATATTTCACCCTTGACACTGCATAAATTCTTCTTGGTATGGACTCTATGAGATATTGATATGTGGTATGTGAGGAATTTGAGACCATATCCGATGAATTGCACTTTTCAATGCCTTCAGATTGGATGGTACCTGATAAAGTTGCCAGATGCTCCACTTAATCTCATCCAACAGATTTTCAACTGGATTGAGATCTGATAATTGTACTAGCCATCTAAACAAGGTAAAGTTTCTGTCATACTCTTTGAACAATCTGGGCTGTTATACCAGGGAGCATTGTCCTGCTGAAAATATCCTTCTCTTGCAGGGTACTTTAATAATATAAAAGGATGTATAAATGATCTGCGATAACACTTAATACCCTTTAGCATTCAAATGTTCTTCCATACGAATCAAAGGGACTCATGCAATGCAAAAAAAAAAGCCCGAACATGATATTGTCTCCACCAGCTGCAAGAGTTGCGGTAATACAGACGAAGTTCGTACTTTCATTCTGAACGTGATTCATCGGACCACATGACCCGTTTTCAGTCGTCTACAGTCCAATCCTTCTGCTCCTTTACGAACTGGAAACATCTTTTCTTGTTCAAGAAAAACAGTAGGCAGTGACGTCTTAAATCATGGACCAGCTGGGCCAGGGCCTCTTCCTCGACTCCGTCTTAATAAGACCATTAT
This sequence comes from Trichonephila clavipes, assembly GCA_019973935.1. Lineage (NCBI taxonomy): Eukaryota > Metazoa > Arthropoda > Arachnida > Araneae > Nephilidae > Trichonephila > Trichonephila clavipes. The sequence goes on from BMAU01017921.1 coordinate 473,118, forward strand.
ACGGATAATGGTCATTGCCGTATATATTCTCCGAAAAACAGAATTTCAACTACTATTGGCAAAAGGGGTAAGACTGTATTATAATCTGATGGCTGTTGTCCATGTCTTAGGCCTATTCCTAATACCATTAACAATCATTCAACTCATTTAGTCGAAATGCGGCCATCGTTCGAACCAGCTTGTGCTTAGGTTTTTGAGATTTTGGGTAGTATACATTTGTTTGTTTCAAATTGTCATTTGAAGGAGTATTTGACCATGCATGATGTATACTGTCTATACTTTAAAGATCCTATGAAAGGCCTACTTTTGCATAGGGGCCCCAGAGCCTCAAGAAACCTTAAGATTCTTGGCCCAGGGCCTCAAAGAGTCTTAAGACGTCCCTGACAGTTGGACTAACTTGTTAGACGTCCTGACTTGTTGGCTAACATATCATATACAGTGTAACGTGTGGCGAACTGTTCTTTTAGAGGTGTTTGCAGAGGTTTCTTCTTGATTAAGATTGAAGTACGGTAGCTCTTCCTCTGGACTGGACAACTTTAGCTATTCTCCTTTCGGAGAGAATTTCCAGTAGCTTGTAATGACCACAAGCCTGACGTTGAGACCCGCTTTTCAGCTTGGAAATCCACTCTATATAAACATTAATAAATGTTGCTCTCAGACATTTCACAAGTGCCGCCGTTTTATCGATAATGATTCCGACACTTCGAGCACCTTCATTCATCCCGCGTTCTAACACAACTAAGTCATGTTTTTTCACTATTGATGCATTCATTATCAATAGCTAACTCACCCTCTCGTGGCAACTATGTGAAGTTAAAGCTGTTCTCCGTATAAGTGTCAAGTGGTCATAATATTTTGGCTACTCAGTGTATATGCCTTTACCTGAATGTTTTTAAATCAGGGCAATACAAAAGAAACGTTTCTTAAAAGTACATTCCTCATCGAAATATCTTTATTATGGAATTTTCTTCATGCTATATAAAAAATATTTGTGTCTTATGCTTTGTTTTCTAAAATTTAAAATGTTTGTTTTATTTTAAAAATTTGCTTGAAATGTCGATCTTGCGTTTTTCTTTTTTTACACTGTCATTTTTTTTCAAGTATTAATTCATTAAAGTTTAATTCATTCATTTCATATGGGAGAAGAAAAAATTAAATTTGTTCCGAATGTGAAAAGGCAATAGATGGCGACAGTATACATTGATTATCCAACAGTATACATTGATTTTCTTTGTTGACCTAAGTAGAAATTGACTTTAAAAAAAAGTTATATTACTTGTGTTCTATTGAGTTTCCTTTCTAAATTTAATTCCCTCAAAAAATACTATGTGTATTCTCAGTTTTTAGAAAATAATCACATTTCAAAGAAGAATTGTAATTTTCTCATTATTTTTCTATTATTCAGTTCTTACAAACTAATATTTACTATTTTGATAAACTATCCGATCTGAAAAGTGTTTTCCTGAAATAGATGTAACTTTTAAAAAATATGAACAAAGAAGAAACTTGTTCTTAGGACCATCCTGTATAAGTTGTTGTACATACACGAAATGTTCATTAAATGAGAGGTCGCCAATTTACTATAATAAATCATGGTAAATTATAGTTGTTCTCCGTATAAGTGTCAAGTGGTCATAATAATTTGGCCACTCAGTTTATATGCCTTTGCCTGAGTGTGTATGGATTTTTTTAAATCAAGGCAATAAAAAGAAACGTTTCCTAAAAGTACATTCCTCATCGAAATATCTTTATTATGAAATTTTTTCATGTTATATAAAAAAATATATTTTTGTCTTATGCTTTGTTTTCTAACATTTAAAATGTTGTGTATGCTTTATTTTAAGAATCTGCTTGAAATATCGATCCCGCGTTTTTTTACACTTTGTCATTTTCAAGTTGACAAGGTATGGTTTTCTTAGAACCATGATCGTTGTTAATTTAGTAAGAGGCTCACGTGAATTTGACAGTAAAGAGATTTCTTTTTAGTTGACAATTAACGTTTATTTAGAAGTATAATTTTTAAACTAAACTATTTTCTACAAAAACCTCTACACAACGCATTCTATTCTCTCGCCTCATTATACATGTCTGTTCAGTTTCCTTTCAACAGCTCGAATCCCCTTGTTTACAACAGCTCGCTTGTCACAGCGGGCGTTAGAGGTGTAATATGTGCAGTTTCACATATTTTAAAATCTTTCTTTTAATTTTTAATAACATTCAAAAATGGTCTGTAGTCCATTACATCAGTTACCTCCTGTTCATTCTTGTCGCAAAAACCGTGCGCCAGACGGCGCTGTCTGTGTATCTCTAGTTACAATGTGTTTAGGTGAATAAAAATAGAGAGTGTTTTACAGTCCATGTGTGAGGTGTGTGTTATTGAGCTATCACGGGTGTAGTGATCAAACATTTTGGTCCGTCGAGCCGGAGTTCAACAAGCAACTATGGTTTTGTGCTTTATTAGTTGAGTATTTGGTGGTGAAATTTTTGAATAGGTGAGTGTTTCTATTCTTAATGATGTTTTAGGAGTTATTTGGTTGTGTTCGCTAAAGTTGGTGTTAATAGTTGAATAGTTTTAACGGATATCATGGTTGAAATTAGTGTTTGTAGATTTGTGTTGATTGTGATATTCTTGTGTGTTTTTGTATACTTTCCTATTCTCAATAGTGTAATTTAGGTGCTTACAAATGCTTTTTGGTTGAAAATAGTGTATATTGTGTAGATGTTGTGACAAAATAAGTTTAAAAATGGCGTTGAAATTAAATCTAAAGAAAGACGAGCTTATCTCGGTTGCTGTGGAAATGGGTTTGGAGATTCCTAGCAAAGCTAAAATAATAGATTTAAAAAAGTTAATTGAATCAAGTGCCGTGTATAAAAATGATATTGAATTTGTGCGTAGTCTTGTTGAAAATGCTTTAGAGAAAAATGAGCGCGAGGCTGAGAAAATGAGCGCGAGGCTGAGAAAAATAAGCGCGAGGCTGAGAAATATAAGCGCGAGGCTGAAATTCAGTTAGAAAAAATTAAATTATCTCATATTGAAAAACAATTAGAATTGGAGAAGGTTAGGAAGGAATCCGAAAAAAATTCTCAATCTCTTGAAAGCGGAGAACCAAGCTCCATAACTGATAAATTGGAGAGTTTGGTAAAGAGCATTAAAACTTTGACAATTCAAGTACCGGTTAGGTCAGAGTCCTTTAATTTATTTTTTTTCGTTCTTTAGAAAAGGCATTTCAAATCAAATTCGTGCCTGAAAGCTAAAAGCCGAAATTATATTAAATATTTTAGGAGAAAGAGAGAGTCAATAATTTGCTAACATATGTGAGTCAAGAGGATTTAAGCAATTATGTTAAAATTAAAGAATTAATATTAAGAGAATTTTTGAACCGACACCTCAAGAATGCCTGAGTAACTTTAAAAAGGCTCGTAAACTACCATCCGAAAACTGTTCAGTTTGCTTCCCGCTTAAGTGCAACTTTCGATTATTATTGTCAGTTGCGTAAAGTTAATGAATTCCGCTCTTTGTGTGATCTAATAATTTCAGATAAAATATTTGAAACGCTAGATAGAGATACGATGAATCATATTGCAACGAAACAGGGAGAAACATTTCAAGCCTCAACAGCTTGGGAGGGAATGTGATGTCTATTTATCCGCGAGAGGAAAGGTTTCGAATGATTTAATGAGCAGAAATCCAGGGAGTGGAGTCAAAACAGATGGGCGCAATAGACTGCAGACGATTAACACTTGGCGTCAAGAGAGAAACTCGTCGAATGTTTTCGTGGCCGAAACCAAACCAAATTGTGTTCTATGTAAGGGTAATAATTTTCATCCCCTTTCTAAGTGTTATCAGTTTAAGAAACTGTCAGTTGAGGATAGAGTAGAGGTAGTTAAACGGAATAATCTTTGTTTTCGTTGTTTTTTACCTCATAGATTGAAGGAATGCCTTTCAGAGAAAAACTGTTTTTTTTTTTTTTTTTTTTTTGCCTTAGACCTCATAATAGCTTGATTCATTTTTCACGTGACAAAACGAGGAATCTCACTCCCACTAGTAATTTAAATTTGGATGCTCCTACTTTTGTTCCAGGGCAGATTGAAGGATCAGTTGAAGCAAATTCACAATCAGTTTGTGGCGACTGGGTTTGAGAAAGGCAGACTAAAGAATGTGTTTTTGAGTACTGTTCGCGCGCTTGTTAAAAATAAATACTCTCAATGGGGGGAGGTCAGATGCTTGTTAGATGTAGGATCGCAGTCTTGTTTATGTACGAGGGCATGTGCTGAGAAGTTGCAGCTGAAAATGGAGAAAATAAATACAGTGGTTTCGTGCGTTAATGATGCTTCTATGGTTGTTAAAAATTGCGTAAAAACTTCAGTTGCAAATAAAGCCAAAACTTTTGAGAGTGAGTTAATGTTGTTAGTAGTTAATAAGATTACAGATCTCATTCCAAACAAGGTGATTGATGTAGATGTTAATGTTTCAGAGTTTGTGCCCTTAGCGGATGATAAATTTAATATACCAGATAGAATTGATATGTTACTTGGTGCTGAAATCTTTTACGAATTGTTAAAGCCTGGAAAATTTTATTGGGATAATTCGCATTTAGTGTTACAAAATACGGTGTTTGGTTATGTTGTAAGTGGAAGTGTAGATCACACAGACACAAGGTACAGAGAATCGCGTTCATTGCGGATTAATTGTTGATGACGATTTAAACAAAACACTGAAAAATTCTGGGAAATTGAGGGTGTTCACATAGAGCCTAAGGTTGATACAGAGGTGTCCTTGTGTGAGGATCATTTTGTGCGCACTCATAGGAGGAATTGTGAGGGTAGGTATGTAGTATCGATGGCATTAAATAAAGATCCGTCTTGTTTAGGAAACTCCAAAGATATTGCTATTAGGCGACTTAATTCATTGTGGAAACGGTTATCTAGGGATTCTAGTTATTTATCGTTGTATGCGGAATTTTGAAGGAGTATGAGGAGTTAGGTCATTTGGAAAGGGTAGTTGAGTCAAGTGAACCACCCACACATTACTACATACCCCACCATGGTGTATTACGCCCTGAAAAACTGACTACTAAACTAAGAATCGTCTTTAACGGTTCATCCCCCACCACAACAGGCATAAGCCTTAATGACATTTTATTGAAAGGTAAAGTGAAGGAAGATGTGTTTGAGACAATATCTCGTTTTAGAAGACACAAATTTGCTTTTACGACTGACATCCAAAAGATGTACAGGCAAATATTAATAAATCCTGATCAGCAAGATTTGCAACGCATTATATGGAAACATGGACTAGATGCAGAAATTTTAACGTTCCGACTAAAGACTGTCACTTACGGGCTGTCCAACGCACCCTTCCTTGCCATAAGAACCCTGCAGCAGTTGGCGAAGGGTGAAAATCGAGATTTCCTTTAGCTTCTGAAACCCTGTTATATGATACCTACATGGATGATATTGTGAGCGGAGCGCCGGATTTGAGACTGCTCAACAATTGCAATCGCAACTGAAAGACGCCCTGCAATCTTGTGGAATGAACCTTCATAAGTGGTCATCTAATTCTCCTGAGTTATTAAATAGTTCGTTGTCATCAGACGTCGAGCATTCATTTTCTACTGACATTGACTTATCTGTGAAGACATTGGGAATTAGTTGGAAGCCATTTGAAGATTGTTTCGTGTTTAAGGTATCTGTTTCAGCTAAACATATATATACAAAACGTGAAGTTTTAAGTGTAATTGCTAAGCTATACGACCCTTTGGGTTTCTTAGGCCCAGTGATTGCGAAAGCAAAGGTGTTTCTGCAGCAATTATGGCAATGTAAACTGGATTGGGATGATGTGTTACCTAATTCAATTGCCAACGAGTGGAGAGAATTTGTGACAACATTAAAAATGTATCGAGGAAGTGAAAATTAACAGATTTATTATGGCTGACAATAATGTTAGAATCGTTCTCCAAGGATTTGCGGATGCATCTGAAGCGGCCTACGGAGCGGTCGTTTACCTACAGTGTTTTCTTCACAACGGTGCTGCGAAAGTGAGCATTCTTGCCAGAAAATCTCGTGTTGCACCAATTCGAGTTATTTCCATACCTCGACTCGAGCTAATAAAACACAGGCACAAAGCTCAACTCGTCAAGAAAATACGCTCCACCTTGAGGTTAAACATAAGTGATATTGTGCTACATACGGATTCAACTATTGCATTGGCACGGTTAAATACACCTGCCAATCGTTTAAAAACCTTCGTGGCCAATCGTGTCGCCAAGGTGCAAGAATTGACTGAAGGATTCCAGTGGAACCATGTGCCATCTGTTCTCAACCCAGCAGATCTTGTGTCTCGGGGATTGCGCCCTTGTGACCTTCCAAATTTAAGTTTATGGTGGCATGGTCCACAATTCCTTGAAAAAGGTAAGTTGTCAAGTGAAGAAACAAGTTTGTCACCAGTTAAGGAATGCGAGTATTCTAAGGAACTGAAAACTGGTTCGAGTTCTGATATAATTACATCTAGTGTTTGTGTTTCAACTAATTGTGTATCTTCTATTTTATCTACTGTTATGTAAAAGTAATAGTTATATGAAAATTGTTCGTATATTTAGTTATGTGTTAAGATTTAGTAATAATGTAAACAAACGTAAACTAACATTGAGTGGTCCCCTTTCTGCTACAGATATAGACCAAGTAGAAACTAAACTGATCAGAATGGTCCAAGAACAGGTTTTTTTGGCTGAAATTAAGAGCTTACAAAGTAAAGGAGTTGTCTCACACCTAATAGTAAACTTAGAAATTTAAACCCCTTTATAGACAGCGATGGATTATTGAGAGTTGGAGGCCGGCTGAGTAATTCAGATTTACCTTATGTTAATAAACATCCTGCAATTTTACCAGGAAATCATAATTTAACTGTTCAAATAATTGTCCATTTCCATAGAAAGAATCTGCATACTGGTGCTTCTTCTCTTCTACACTATGTAAGGGAAAAGTTCTGGCCATTAAATGGTCGTTCATTATGCAGAAAAGTAGTGCATGAGTGCCTTGTCTGTTTTAAAAGCAGACCCCTTGTTACCTCTCAGCTAATGGGTAATCTACCCCGTGATAGAGTAGTCCCAGATTACCCGTTCAACTGTTCTGGTGTGGATTTTTGTGGCCCATTCATGATCAGGTACAAAAAATCAAAGAAAAGGAATTTTGCATAAAATTTATATTTGTGTATTTGTATGTTTTGTGTCTAAAGCGATTCACATAGAAATTGTGTCAGATCTTACATCTGATGCTTTTATTGCTACATTAAAAGATTTTTAGTCGCAGAGGTAAATGTGCTAAATTGTATTCCGATAATGGGAAAACATTTGTAGGTGCCAATAAAGAGCTCAAGAGATTTCTAAAACTTATTGAGGATTCAGATGATAATTTAGCAGGTTTCTTATTTGCTGAGGGTATAGAATGGAAGTTTATACCACCTAGAGCGCCATCCTTTAGTGGTCTTTGGGAAGCTTCGGTTAAGTCAATAAAGTACCATCTTAGGAGAGTTGTCAGTGGCTCTCTCAAATTTAACCTATGAGGAATTTTTAACTGTTTGTATCCAAATAGAGGGAATTTTAAATTCCAGGCCACTGTGTGCCCTTTATCGAGCAAATCGGATGACTTGAACGCTTTAACTTCAACCCACTTTTTGATAGGGAGGTCTATGACTTCAGTAGTCGAGCCCAATTTAATTGAATTAAAAGAGAATGCCCTTAAAAATGGCAACGGATAACCAGACTAGTACAACTAATTTGGAATAAGTGGCACAGATGTTATCTTAGTGAATTACAACAACGCAATAAATGGCAATTTAAAAAACAAAATGTTAACGTGGGTGATTTGTTAGTTCTCATTGAAGACAATATGCCAACCTTTAAATGGCCTTTAGGGAGAATCACTGAGATTTATAGTGGCAGTGATGCACTAATAAGGGTTGTAAAAGTAAAAACACAATTTGGAGAATATAAAAGAGCCATTTCAAGAGTTTGTCTTTTACCTATGTCAGTTTGAATTTTGTCTCTGAATATTGTGTATTAGAATTTTTATATGTACCTTAATTTGTTTTACGTAATCCTATAGTATTTTATCGCGCGTTTAATGTTTTATTGTAATTTGTGTTATTGTTGAATGTATTACATGTCAACGCGGGGGAGAATGTTCATGCTTGTCGCAAAAACCGTGCGCCAGACGGCGCTGTCTGTGTATCTCTAGTTACTATGTGTTTAGGTGAATAAAAATAGAGAGTGTTTTACAGTCCATGTGTGAGGTGTGTGTTATTGAGCTATCCCGGGTGTAGTGATCAAACACCTATTTGACTCTTACTTACAAAATGCCTCACATTTTTTCAATTCCTACTATTAGTTCACTCTCTCCCTATATATATATTTGTTCAAATTTTCAATCATTGATAAAATATTTTTTATTCATCCACTCAAGTTCAAATACATTTTTTTAACTTGTAGTGGATGGCACTTTTGATGTTAATACAGTTTTTCAAATATTCATTAATTAAATTTAATTAATTAATTTTAAATGGGAGTTTTTAGTAATTATTAAAAATATCTTTTCTCTCAAAGAAAAAGAATTTTAATTTTCAAATCATTTTTCTATTCAGTTCTTACAAACTCATGTTTACTATTTTGATAAACTATCCAATCTAAAAAGTGTTTTCCTGAAATAGAGGTAACATTTTTAAAAAAATGAGCAAAGAAGAAACTTGTTCTTGGGTCATCATGTTGTACATGCACTTCATTAAAAGAGGGATTACCATTTTACTAATAAATCATGGTAGATATTTTAAAATTCTATGTTTCTATTTGTAAATATATTTCCAAATACTGTAAAAGGAATATTGCCACTTGTTTTACAGATAAATACAAATTTTTTCTACATCAGACTTAACTAAAGAAATAATTTTTTCATACACATTCCTATCATACTTGTTATGGTCTTATATCTTGAAATTATCGAATAGTCTAGATCAGTGATCCACAACCCCCGGTCCGTGGATAAAATGGTGCCGGGCCGCCTTAAGTATATTAAACTATTGTCATTTTTGTGCATTTCTCTCGGATTTGCGCAACTATCCACGGAAATCACTTTATATTCCCCGTCAGATCACTTTTATTCATTTTTGGTGTAACTATATTTTATTCTGAAGGCACATTTAAATGTAACTAAATTAAAATTTTTAAATCAAAACAATCTAAAATATAAACAATCAACGTGTCCCACCCTCTTCGGGCCGCAATAAAATTATCAAACGTTGACCGGCCCTCAGCGATAAAAAGGTTGCGGAGCACTGGTCAAGATAAATTCTCACCAATGTGTTTTTCCCTATCTTACTTTTGAGTTTAATTTTTAATTCATAACTCAAAATATTCTTTTCACTCTTATTTGATTGCATTGTGAAATAAGAATGAATATGCAATCAAATTCGTCTTATTACGATTAAATTCTTGTATTCTCGATTAATGTTTATGTATATATTGGTGTATTGATTTTTATTAATGAGTTTCATTTCGTATTTTAAAAACGTTAAGTATCCAAAGGTAAATTTGATATAAATTTTTAGTTTCTCCCCCTGAATTAAATTTTTGTTAGTTTGAAAGATAATGTGTATTTTTATGATGAGTGCATATTTTTAGAACGATTTTGGAGCTTTTTTTTCTCAATTCCTACTATTCACACTCCTATATTTATATTTAGTCAAAATTGTCTACTAAAGAGAGATGAATATTCAATGAGCAAAACTGAAAAAAAAAAAAATATTGAAATTGCAAGAAAGCCGGACATTAAAGGATATATGAGAAATTAAAAATATAATACAGCTTTAAATATATATAAAAAATGGATGCTGCAGTTAGAGTTTAATATATATATATTAATCATGCTCAAATTTTCGATCGTTAATTAAATACGCCGGATTTTAAGTTAACCAACAAAATTTTTTTCTTTCTTGACCTAAGTAGGAATTGACTTTAACAAGTAATATAATTTTTTTAAAAGTTCTGATTGTAAAGACTAGATTTAATTATTCTACTAATTTTTTTAATGTTCGATCTGATAACCTTTTATTTAAATTATTAATCTACATTGTGCTTTCCATGATAGATGGACCTTTCTTGAAATTTACAAGAGGTATTGTTTGTCATTCCTCTTTCATTACTTTTCGAAGTACATCTGTGATGAGTTTACACTTAGAAAAAGCACTTTTAAGTATACCGGAGACACGATAGCCCATTAGTGAAATTTCAGGACACTTGCTAGAATATATTTTAAAGGTATATTCGTAATATATGAGGAAACAAAACTTTCTTCTTTGTTGTGTGCGGTCCACTCTTCCCCAGTTGCTTTCGATAAATGCACATTCACTAGTTTTATACATCAAAATAAATCTTAGTTTCGAAGGGAGAGGTTTGCCATGCCTCTCTTTATTTGAATAGTAGCATATTGATTTTCTTCAATGAATCAGTTTTCATTATTTCAATGAATCGGTCGTGGTAGTTTTTTTAGCATGATCGGTGACTTTCTTTTGATGAAGTTTCCTTCTTTGAAAGTTGTTGGGATCATTAAAAAATTAAATTTCTTCTGTAAATATTGGACTAAAAAGTTATCCACAGATAGTAGATGAGTTGATATTCTGTGTTTTCCACTTGACTTTTCATTTTTTAGAGAAACCTGCAAGAATTATTATTGCAAACAAATATTCTTTAAATAAACATGTGAAAAATATTTCTTAATATTTTCCTGCTTCCAAAAGAGGCCAGTGGTGAGTCGGGTGTACTGTTCTTAGTTAAAAATCAATTTTTCCTAAGATAAAGAAGCTTTTTTAATTCAGCGTGGTCTTACAAAAACACGTCTTCCTTTTAAGAATTTTTTTGAACACACTACCAGATGGCGTTGGAAGGTTGAGGCGCAGTAGATCGCTGGCATGCAACCATTATAAAACTGCAGAAACGTTCTTTACATACTCGAACAGAGAGCAGACTAAGCTCTCACCCAAGCCAAATTTCCAACAATTTTTTCGCCCAGATGAAGAACCAAAACCACGCCTCCCGGATCCCATGGATCGACCAATCACCGTCATGCCAACTCAGCAGAATGTATAAACTCCACTTTCGTCATGCCCAACATCGCAGACTAATCCAGACATGGGATTGAGGAATGTTTTACAGTCCGGATACCCAAAAAGTAACGCCTATTACATACTCGAAACCAAGCTAAACAGTGCCGGTTTTAACTCATTTCGGACCCTGGCCCTTGGCTGTGGGGGCTCTTGGATCCGGTTAAGTCTAGCTTATCTGGGCCCCTCCCGTCCAATGCGCCAAGTGGATGAAGCTAAGTCATCTTTTTCTCTACTTTTTCGGTACCTTAAAGGCCCTTTTTATTTGTAATCATTTAGATAAATCCATGTTTCATCTGGGGTAACGATGTATTTCATTATTTATCCCCTTTCGATATTCTTTTGATACAGAATTATACAAAATGTCTTGCGTCGAGCTAAATGTCTCCTGCAAAAGACGAACATTATCATTTTTTTTACTTTGTACATCTTGGTATTTAATTTTGTTTCTGCAGATGCTTTTGCAATTGATTTTTGCTTCGTCAGATTTTCTCTTGTTATCATTGACTTTTCTATAGGAATTTAAGAAACAATATGCGTATCTTTTTCGAATATTCATTTGGAATCTTCTTTCCATGTAGAAGTTGCTATTGCTGATTGTTTTCATGTCCAGTTAATATATAATGTTGCTTTCCACAAAAGCTTTTTAATCATGGTGTTTGCGCAACTGCGCTGCCTGAACTGCGCTTGCCCAGCAATTCCGATGTGAAGTTGCGAGAAATAGATACTTGTCCCACAAGAGACTGTGTAGTGATTGTGTCATGAGTAATTAATCTATCGACGGAGTGAGCCATAACACATAGAATAAAAATATTTCTCCTCGGAAAGGGCTAAAACGTATGCTTCGATCTTCATGTTGTTCATGTCCCCTGTTTTAAATGAAAATTGTTTTTAAGATACCAATCTATAATTTGAATTTCAAATTTTAAGAATTTCCCCGAATCTTTTTACTTAAAATATTTACATTTCTTTAATTCTTTATCGAAATCGTTCAGAAAATTTTAAACGTTCTCTATATTTTATAGTAACTTTTTTCAAAAATTATTATCCTTTTTCCGCAGCTATAAATTATCTCCTAAATTTAAGAAAGGGAAGTGTATTTAAAAATTTTATAAATTTAGAATTATAAAGTTGTGAGTCATTCCTTTGGTTTTATTAAAAAAAATATTTTACCGTCTCATCACGGTTCAACCTCGGGAAAATAGTAGAAGGGAAAAAGTGTTTTGACGCTAGATCGTCTGTTTTGAATTTGACGCCAGCTCAAATATCTTTAAACCTGGGAGCAGTCGCGTGGATCCTTTTTATAATTATTTTACTGTACACCGGTGGTCTCCAAACTTTTTCAACTCACGGAACCCCTAAAACTTAAGTGTTTTCCTGAAACCCCTAGAACTAGAAAGTGCTTTCGTGGGGAACCCCATTCCATACACATCTAAATATACACTGGTGTGCAAAAATTAAGGACGAAGTCGAAAAATTAGCATATCAGCTGAACGAAGAGGCAGAGCGGACAGAAAGACCAATCAGGAGATTAAGTAAGGTGATGTACGGTAGCACATGCGCAGATATGCAGGTAGACGTAATGGGGAGAGTCTGAGTAGTATAAAGCATGTTGTCGGTGTAAGATCAGTATTTCTGGCAAAGAGATTGCACGCCGTATAGCAGCTAAAATCACACCGAGTTGCTGCCTCAACGAGAAATGGCGAATAATCAATCTGTTAGACGACATCTGAATGCTTTTACCCGAGGTTGAATCATTGGGAAGTTGGAGGAAGGCCGCAGTGTGACAAGTGTGGCTGCAGAGTTCGGAATTGCTCACAGCATCGTTTCACGACTTTGGAGACAATTTCAAACTACAGGAACAGCTATCCGGGGGTTCAGTAGTGGTCGTCCATGAGGAACCACACCCGTAGATGACCGGTACATTGTCTTACAGGCCAGAAGAAACAGGCGGCAGACAGCGGGAGAAATCGCTAGACACACGACACAGGCGACTGTGGACGACCGATATATCGCGTTTTACCGTGGCCAGAAGACTGCAGTCTGTTTGCACGACGTCCTGTACGGTGTGTACCTTTAACGTCTGCCCATCGGAGAAGGCGTTCTCTGTGGTGCCGGGAACACCGGAATTGGAGAGACAATGAATGGGGACGAGTACTCTTTACAGATGAGAGCAGATTCAGTTTAAGTAGCGATTCTCATCGCATACTCATCTGGAGAGAACGGGGAAGCCGCAATCATCCCTCGAACATCATTGAAAGGGACAGGTATGGAGGTCGTGGTGTTCTCGTTTGGGGAGGCATCATGCTTGGTAGTCGTACGGACCTTCACATCTTCGACGCAGGTTCAGTCAACGGGACCCGTTATTGTAACGAGATTCTTCTTCCATATGTTCGTCTTTTTAGAGGCGCTATGGGTCTGCAGTTCCTTTTCATGGACGACAATGCACCATGTCATCGCACAGTAGCTGCCGAACAGCTCTTAGAGAGTGAGGATATTGAACGTATGGATTGGCCGGCACGATCTCCGGATCTCAATCCAATCGAGCATGTATGGGTTTTCTAGGCAGACGCTTGGCAGCTCGTACCTTACCACCAGTAACGATTCGGGAGCTTCGATTGGCGCTGCAAGACGAATGGGTAGCAATGCCTCAACAACTCATTGACACCCTCAAGAAGCTGTGAAACCTGCCTAGCCGTCAGGGGAGATCATATCCCCTACTAAAGACCGGATGTTTCTTGCTGGACACCCATCACACAGGGATGTTTCGGCCTTCAGTCGCATTGCGCTCCATGCTACTTTTTCAATCAAGCTTCTTTTTATCCCTCTGATTTCTCTTTTAGTAAGTGTTGCTTACATATTACACATGTCCTTACGTATTGGGGATCTTACGGTATTAAATGTGTTTATTTGGAAAGCTTTTGTACAAAGTTATATTGAAAAAACCGTCTCGTCCTTAATTTTTGCACACCAGTGTATATTATAAATGCGAAAGTTTATGAGGATGTTTGTCCGTCTTTCACGCAAAAACAACTGAATGGATTTTAATGAAACTTTATAGTAATATAGCTTATACATCAGAATAACACATAGGCTATAATTTAAAAAGATATTGTTTGAAGTGTCCAAAATATAACGATATTTTCAAGTAAGTAGGAAAAAATTCTGCCATCTGCAAGCAATTCTGTCGTGCCCTGCAAAAAATCCCACGACAGCATATATCTATCTTTTGTTTGTGAAAAACCCTTTTTGTTTTGGCTACGCAAGGCGCTCGCTTCTAATTAATTACCGTGATCAGCATGTGAAGGTCTCCTTGGACCTCACTTTGAGAACGAGAATAAATACGAGTCATGTAAGAACCAGAAGCCATTTTTATAAACAACTTTCTTTATTTGGTTATCTTATCCAAATAGAATCAAAGACTTATTAACAAATATATCTAACTAATATTATGAGGTTTTAAAGGTAATATCCTTTAATTTAAGTTAATGAATTAATGATCCAATTAATTTTAACAATTAAATAACGATCACGCAGAGATTACCACGATAAGAGATCCCAGAATTATATTTAATAATGTTCCTATTGAACATTTAACTTTAATCTCACTCTTAAAACTTTAATGAGACTTTAATTATAAATCAATAATTACCAACGGAATCTCAACTCTTCTTGATGTTAAATTATCTCCAACAAGAAATCTTCAATTTAACTTCACTATAACTTTCTGCTTCAATCGCTATCTCCTACTGCTCCAACTTTACTATTCCGTTTGACTTAAATACTTTATCTAATCTGCATATATAACAAGGAATCCTGTCCGCTTTTTTTTTTGGAGTTGATTGGAAATAGGTAGGGAATTAAATTTCCCTAAAAAGGACGACTCAGAAGGTTAGTGATAAAGTTCCGTATAGATTTGTCACAAGCATAATGCCTATTTTTTTTATTTCAGAATAAAACTAAGTTTTGAAGGGAGAGGTGTTATAAATCTCTCTTTATTTTAATGAGTTTTTTTTATGATTTTATTATGCATATTTGGTAATAAGAAATTGATCTTTCTTCAAAATAAATGCTTTTATAAGTTCTGGTACTTAAAGTAAATAAACTTTCTCTTTCACACTACATCATTTGGACAAATTTTCAAAATTTGTTTGTGGTTAGTAGTTAATTAATATTATAACGCTATAATTTTAATTGAATAGACAGGTATTGCGTTTTTAAGTATAAAAATAATTATAACTACTATACTGTGTATTTTTTGGAGTGTGTGAGTGAGTGAATATTTACGTCGCACACTGTTCAGCTATACGAGGGCTTTTGGCCACGGACCACGTGATTTTGAACCATGGTCAAGTGACGTGGACGACACCTGAGCTGGCACCCCCTTCTCCTAACTACCACACCAACTTAGCAGGAATATTCTACCAATACTTAGAAGGAATATTCTTTGAAATCCACTCTTCCATGATATATGGCAGCACGGGTTCTATGATGAATATTTTAGCGGGGAAGGCGAATAGTTTTGTAGCAGATATTGCGTTTTCAGCTGATTGCACAGATTATTATTTTTGTCCCGAAAAAATAGTTTGTCAAAATTTAAGTGTCCTATGTTTTTGTATGTTAATGAAGACCTTAGAAAATGATTTCACTATTTATTTTAAGTGAACTGTGTATATAATTAATTTTACAGTGGAATATCTTATTAATTTATTAGCTCTAACGGATTAAATTTCCCAACGTGGAGTATTTTGTTTATGTATATCTCTTAATTTTCAATGTAGTGTTTAAAAAAAAAGTATTGTATGAAAAATGCAGTAAATCATAATGCGGTGGATAAAGTATTAACGTGCATCACTCCCCTACATTGCGGTTCTAAGAAAGCTGTAATAAAGCTCGAGCTATGAAAGTAGCTAGACATTTGTCAACTTGACTCTATCGTTAACATTTCACTGTTTTTCATTGAATCGCTATTATAATTTAAGAAACGGCGTTGCTTGTGAATATTTCAATTTTAACGTAAAATAAATACAACAGAAAATAATATTAATGTATTACACTTTCAGATATAAATTATTTATACTATTTTAAGCGTTCATTACACAAAACTTTTAACAATGTGTTACTTTTGCTGAGCAAAGATCAGCTTAGGGAGGTATTTTCAAAAATCGACCCTCAAGAGTGTTACGGCGAGTTATAAATAAAATAAAAATCTCTTTTATCAGCTATTAGTTCACCATTCTTATATCATGCTCCTTTTGATTTTGTCGATTTTCGGGAACAAAACAGTAAAAACTAATTATTGAATAAATAATTAGCATTAATTAATAAAATTAATCATTAATAACAAATACTTAATTAAATTTTACGTACTATGTACTTAGAATTATAATCAATCGGGAAAAAAATCAAGGGCTTTGGGGGGTTCCGGACCCTCAGGATCCCCCCCTAGTGTGCGCCTCTGTCCACATTTCTTTTTTTATATACCGTTCATTTACATTTATAAACCATAACAAGTTGTACAACTCAGCAATCAAACAAATGTCGTTCATAGGGGGAAATGTAGCCTGTTCATACAATGGTGATCGCGCTGGGAACTTAGTCAACCCAAATATTTTAAAATTGTAAAAAAAAAATTTTAAAAAATCGTTTACCATTTCCAAAAAAAGAGGGAGATATGTGACAAGTACATTTTAGTCCCCTTGAAAACTGTCGCATATAGGAGGATACTGACTAGGCAACAGTTTCCCCAGAATGAAAGATTTCATGAGCCTAGGGTGACTCTGCCCCACGCGACCACTTCCGGGTTGTACTTGCTGCTTGTAAAAATAAAAACATGAAGATCGGAACATCAATAAATCAGGTAAGTGACCACGATAGTTAAGTGCTCATGACATTTAGCTGGTGAATTTTTATGTTTCAGTCGAGTCACTTTTTCGAATTATGATTTCACTTAGAAACCTGTCGTATAGAGTAGGGGTGGCCAACGTTTCGATCACGAAGCTAATTTTTAGATCAGATATTGAATAGACGGCATGATTTAAAAGCACCTTTTTCCTACACCTATGATAAATTGATCGCGACACATTGAAATAAGGAAAAAGTGATCTACTTAGATGATCTAATTCTCATTAAATCTGTCCGGGCGTTAACTGGATATGGAAAGATTCGTGTCAACTCATGAATACTGAGTGCCGATGATCGATAAGTGCCATTATACGTACGAAGAAATTGCGCTGCAAATCCGGCTGAACTCAAATCCTCCCTAGCTGCAAGCTCCGGAAGGTTGGTATTAAGGTCAACCGTGCGTCGAAGGTTTCACGAACTGGGTCTTTATGCGAGGCAACCAGTATTTGCTGTCATGTCATAGGTGGGAACGTTTGCAGCGGGCAAGTCAACATGTCCACTGGACGCGTGACCAATGGAGGGCTGTTCTCTTTCCCAATGAGTCAAGATTTAGCCTTGAACACGACAGTAGGCGTATGTTCATTTGGAGAAAACCTGAACTCATTTTCATCCATCACACAATCGTAAAAGAGTTGCATACGGATTAGGCAATGTCTGTGTTTGAGGTTGTATCTCTTTGGGAGGACGCACATACCTCCATGTCTTTGCCCGTGGAAATGTTAGTGCTCACACCTGTAGAGATAACATCCTGAATGCTTATGTGTGCCCTTTTGGCGGAGCAATAGGTTATGCTTTCGTGCTACAAGATGATAATGCGAGGCCACACTGAACTCACTACGTGGATGCTTATCTTAAGCAAGAAACAATTCAGCGCAAGCAGTGGCCAGCTCGATCACCGGACCTTAACCCTATAGAGCATGTTTGGGACTCTCTAGGATGACGTGTAGCTGCTCTCAATCCCTCTCCTAGGACCCTAGCCACGCTTTCAATTGCCTTGGAAAGAGCAATGACTCGCATTTCCTACAGAATTAATAAACCGCATAATCTCTCATAATAACTGAGATTCTCTCAATTATTGAGAGAATCGCACGTCGCTGCATGTGCTGTATTGCAGAGATCGCCAAAGTGTGGTCCGTGAGAAAATTTCGCTGGTCCCCAGAAAAATACTTTTAAAACACGGTATTTCAGCTTAAAATAAATGCAGTTCTCTGTCTTACAGTAACAACATTGGATCCAAATATCCATTATCTTATTTAAAGTTAACAGAAACATCCATCACAATAGGAATGTGTAATGCTAAAAGTTTAATATACGTACTTAAACCATTTTTTGTTTTGTTTTTACAGGGTTTGTTTATTTTATTATGGTTTATTATTAAAGCTTTCATAATTTGATTACAATTAATAGTTTCATTTTATTAACTAGGCACTTTATGTGTTCTTAGTTCACTATTTTTTATAAATATATTTAACGCTTAAAAAATCCTATTAGTGGTCCGCGGGATTTAAATTATGAATTTACTGGTCCATGAGGTCAAAAAGTTTGGCGACCGCTGCTGTATTGTTTCTCAGGGGTATCATATCCCGTATTAACCCTTTAACGCCCAAATTATTTTAAAATCGAAATTTTTGAAAAATATTTTTTAATTACATTTTAAATATCATAAACAGAGTAATTATGAAGTTGTATCCCTTTTCCGTAATTAGCAGCTGTAATAATATGTGATCTATAAATAGTATGGTAGTAAAAGACCCAAGTAACTTTCCTACATTTAAAAAATTACAAATTTAGGAGGGAAAATGAAACTTTTGTGAATTTAAAAACAACTGATGAGATTTAAAAGAGAAAATATTATTTTACGGATCTAAACTTAGTTACAATTTTATATAGCCAATTTGTAAAAGCTAAGTGTGATATAATGGAAAACATTTCAGACAAAGGGTTACATTACATTTTGTACAAAACGCAAGAGGTCCACCCGAACATTTTTTAAACTGGCATCTTTGGCTTTTTCCTAGGACTGCGGTAGCCCAGTGGATAGGGTATCGGACCATGGCAGATATGTCATGAGTTCGAGCCCAGTACCACTAAAGACCCGCCGTGTAGGGCAGCGATGCACGTTAAATCTGTCGAGAGCTGAAACGTCCTCCCGTTGGTGTGGTGTGGTAGTTAGGAGAGGGGGGTGCCAGCTCAGGTGTCGTCCACGTCACTTGACCATGGTTCAAAATTACGTGGTCCGTCGCCAAAAGCCCTCGTGTAGCTGAACAGTGCGACGTTAATATTCAATCAATCAATCAATTGGCTTTTTCCTATAACATGGTCTTTTCTATCTAAACGCACAGAGTCTATTACGTTTTGATCTTGATGACATCATCAGAGGTCTTCCAATGCCTTTCTTAGAATTTGTTCCCCGTTTGAGGCGATAGATCTTCGGATGTCTTTTATACTTCTCTTTTCGCAATTTGTTAAATTGAACAGAATATACGTATTTACGATAGCTATGTCGATAACTCTAGTAAAGATTGGCCAGTACCATTTTTTGCAACGGATTTGAATTATGTGTTTTCTAAGAGACAGTCATGCTGGTCGACTCCACCCGTATTTTTGTTATACTGGTAAACAGTATTAGGTTGCAAAATTTGGGATTTTTCTTTCAAACCTTTTTGTTGCCTTGAAACTTGGATTAAAGGCTCTATGTAACACAGTTTGTCGTTGTTGTTACAACTTGTTATCTTTCCGTTTAACTATAGTTATTTCGTTCTTTTCGTCGAAACAGTAGTCATAAGAACCATGCACTAGATGGCAGCTGCTCCGTACTATTAGGGCCCTCCTCATGTATGTCCATCGATTCATATTGTTCTTTTACTTCCATTGAGGACACAAATTTCTACATTACCTGACAGATCCTTTACCGATGGAGTAGTCATTTAATCATCATCAAAATACTCTTCCTCATCCACATCAGGTGGTAGAGCAATTATATCCTTAGAAAACATATATTCTAACGTTTCTTCAGCGGTGTGAAACTATTTACGCCGAGACATTCTGGAAGAAATGAAACGGGGAAAAAATTATATTAGTTACCACTAACGCCCAGCGATCTATTTATAGATCAGCATGTTTAAACTTACATTTTAATAATAAAAGCAGTTATTTTTCTAATATAAATAAACCAGAATAATTAAAAAGGTATTCAAAATGTAAAACACATAAAAAAAAGTATAACTTACTTTTAACTTTTTTTCTGTTGGATACAAAATCGAAAGCTGCACTTTGAAGCTTCAAAATGGCGAACATCAGACGTTAGCTGCTGAACTGCTCCGGGAAAGAATGCTTCAAATCTCGTTTGGGGGTTTGGCCTCATGTGTAAGGAAACCAGCCATTGACAATACGAAGTAATTAAAATATATCGTTTTCACTGGGAGTTCTGAGTGGGAGGTGATCTATAAATAGATCACTGGGCGGTAACGGGTTAAAGGTACTTTTCCTACACCAAAACTGTCACTTCCGATTTTTTCATTGTATACATAAGCTAATTTCTGTAACACCGTAATTATGTGCTGATTTCTTTTAATGCTACTTTATACTTTCCTACAGTGGTGTGGCAAAAAGTCCTGAACTTACTCACTTTTTCTGTCCAATTTTTGAGATTGACGAAATTTTTCTTCATGAAATGATTGTATTATCCTAAATGCTGTTATTGATTCCAGTGCTGGGGTCGGCAACCTGTGGCTCTTTAGTTCCATACGCAAATATTATTTATTTTATCAAAAAAGTCATTTAAAAATCGTTCTGAATCGATTAACGAGGATTAGGCACCGTTTCTCTCTCTCGGTCACTTGTACTCGCTTTTCACCGCACCCCTCCCCCCTGAAACGCGTCCTCACTGTCGTCTGCCCGTCGGAAGCTCTCGAATGATGTCGTCGTCGGATATTTCTATGTAGGTTTTAATTCGCTTTCTCGGTGCATGACAATTTGGTGTCTTCACCAGTGCTTTGGCTGTGACGTATAGTTTATTGTTTTAAGTAGAAGACTTAGAAGCGAATTAATTTCTCAAAGGTATACATGTACATATACACTAGCTAGAAAAAGTCTGCGTTCACTCATAACATATCATAGAGCAAAGGTAAAATTTAATAGAAATATAATTTTTATCTAACAAAATTTTATTAATTTGTTTACTATTATTTAAATGTTGAGTATGCAAGAATTAATTAGTTTTGAATTAAAAACTACGTAAGATAGCGGGTTTTTTGTAGCAAAGCACGCAAATAGTAGGCAGAAAAAGTCTGCATTCACCATTTGAATATTCATGATTCCTGGAATTTTTATCAACAGGCGTTATAGGTTAACAGAGTTTTTGCATTCAGTTATCAAGTAAAATAGCTTAAGAAAGTTGTTGCACAATAACTTTTATATTTGTGTGAGGTACGAAGCAATTCAATGACATGGGAAATAAAAGGAAGGAAATTAGTATCAGTGAGCTTAAAATCATGTAAAATGTGGAAAGATGGAAAAAGTCATCGGAACTTTAAAACTGCAAGAATTTACGCATCGAAACCTCGTTCAGGTCGTCCATCTAAACTCACAATCAGAGAAAAATGAAGTATGCTATGCGTGGTGAAAAAAAAAAACCGCGTTTGACTGGAACTCAAATAGCAACAGACATCCATGAGAAGTTTAACAAAAACATTTGTGCGGATACTGCAAGAAAAATCTTAAAATAGGCCGGAATACTGTATTCGAGTGGCTCGTAGAAAGCCTTATATTTCAAAGACCAACGGATAGCTTTTGCAAAAGAGCAGATACATATGCTTTCGGTGTTCTGGAGGGCTGTGATATTCTCTAATGAAGCAAATTTTACATCTTTGGCATAAAAGGTCATAAATTGGTATGCAGATAACCTTGTACAGCTCTTCAAAAAGAGCACTTAGTACCAACGGTGAAGCACGGCGACGGTGGAGTTATGGTGTGGGGGTGCATGGCGAGCAATAGTGTTGACAAGTTGGAGTATATCGGATCAATTACGAACAAATATGATTACCTTGATGTCCTAAAAAAAATTTAAGGAAAGTGCCACCAAACTCGGCCTTGGGTCCTCATTTTGCTTCCAACACGACAACGATCCTAAGCATACCGCTGAGATTGTGAAGCTTTGGCTATTGTATAATGTCCCAAATCAACTGCACACGCCCCCACAGTCACCTGATCTGAATCCTATAGAACACCTATGGGATTTGCTGGAGCGTAAGAATCGTCAACACAATATATCTAGCAAGGATATGCTGAAGAGTGTTCTTAAGGACGAATTGGAGAAGATAAGCGCTTAAGAAACAACTAAAATTGTTAATTCAATGCCGAAACGACTTCAGGAGGTTCTCGAAAGACGGGGTTATTATCCAACCAGCTAGTAAATAGCTCATTATCCTTTTTAAATATTTTTTTTATAGCTTCTACTCTAAAACAGTGAACGCAGACTTTTTCTACTTGATTTTTGTAGGCATCGCTACAAATCTGTCTTTATTTTAAAAGCTATGAAAGCAAACCAAATTTACTTTAGTTATCCTCATTACTTGAAATAAACTAAATAAAATATATTTTTTAAAAGAAATTCAGATTCCAGTTTTTAAATTTTTTTCGTTGTTTTTGTAAGTAATAGTACGTGAACGCAGACTTTTTCTAGCTAGTGTATAATAGTAATAAAAAAAAAAGAACCGAAGGTTGGTAAATAATAAGTATTATATTTTTAAAATACATATTATACATAATTTTTTCCAAGTAAGGTACCTAACTACTTTTTGAAGTCAATAAGAATTGTCAAAAGAAAGACAAAATACTATTGTTGCATATTACCGTGAAAGTATTTTTATTAAAATATATATTTAATAAATTACCCCTATTTTATTATTTATCTATTTTATAGCTTTCATTATTTAAAAATTAGCGTTAAAATAATTATTATAAGTGTAAGTACCTGTTACGACCCGCATGTGCAGAGGGCGCTAGTAGTCCTCCTTGTTTACATTTCGTCAGTATGCTTGTAATGCATCCTCGGAGCGGACGTACCTACCGTCCTCAATAAACAAACAATTTTTAAAGTATACAGTCCACGCCTTTTGCTTGAGCAGTCAAGTTATACATAACTCAAAGTCTGCTCATAATCCGTTATAGACATTTCTAGAATAACCACACCATTTGTGGTTAAAATCAGAGCGATCGACCTCACCCAGTTTTGTGGTCGGTGTCGAGCCCGAGCCAAAATTCAAAATGGCTCCAAAGGAACTATCAGAACTCACCATGTTTAACAGAAGGAACGCACATTTAACTCTCGAAGAGTTCATCACAATACTTTGTGAAATTGAGGCTGTGCTAAATTCCCGACCACTCACTCCTTTGACGTCAAATTTCGATGATTTCGAAACACTGACCCCTGGACACTTCTTAGTAGGTAGACCCCTAACATCCATAGTTGAACCGCAAATAACTAATATAAACGAGAATCAGTTGTCGAGATGGGAAAGAGTAAAAAAAATTACCCAACATATATATAAGCTTTGGAAACGCGATTATTTGAATAATTTACAAGAACGTCACAAGTGGAAATTTAACAAAAATAATGTTTCTGTAGGAACCTTAGTTTTAATCAAAGATGAAAATCTTCCTAGTACGAAATGGAGTACCGGAAGAATAACTGAAATTTTTCCTGGCACCGATGGTAAAGTGCGAGTTGTGAACCTGCGTATGCCAAACGGAAATATATTAAAAAGGACAATCAGAAATCTTTGTATATTACCTGTATGAATTTTGTTATTAGTAATTATTGTATGTGTATAAATTAACTTCAATCGTATTTAAGTATCATAAAATGTATTGTGTATTTTTCATTTAAGTACTGTAAATATTGTGTATTTTTCATTTAAGTACTGTAAATATTGTGTATTTTTCATTTAAGTACTGTAAATATTGTGCATGCCTTTTTGCTTTGCAAATATTGTGTATTTTGTATGTAAGTATCGTCAATTGCATTATGTATTTGTATTGAAATTTCATTTCAATGGCGGGGACTCTGTTACGACCCGCATGTGCAGAGGGCGCTAGTAGTCCTCCTTGTTTACATTTCGTCAGTATGCTTGTAATGCATCCTCGGAGCGGACGTACCTACCGTCCTCAATAAACAAACATTTTTAAAGTATACAGTCCACGCCTTTTGCTTGAGCAGTCAAGTTATACATAACTCAAAGTCTGCTCATAATCCGTTATAGACATTTCTAGAATAACCACACCATTTGTGGTTAAAATCAGAGCTATCGACCTCACCCAGTACCTATAAATTGTTATTTAATAAACCTATTTTCGAACTCTGAGGATCAAAGTAGGTAAATATTTCCAGTTTTAGATTGTTTATATGTTTGACAATTTTCATTGATTTTGGCATAGCTGGGCATAACACCTTTACTCGTAAACTAAATATCTTTTTTTTTTTTTTTTTTTTTTTTTTTTTTTACAATTTTTTTAAAAAAAAACTTAAATATGTAGACTGCGCCCTGATAAACACGTTCTGACAAGTCCGTTCGTACCAGTCGTCGATCACCGCACACGGGAGGTGACCACAGATGCGACGAAACTATGCACTTATAGTCAATCGGTACGTGAGAGAGTGAGACAAACAGTGTTTCGTGTCTAAATTACTTATTTTAATAATTAAACTATTAGAGAATTATTTATTTTATTTGGGTAAGTATTTTTAATTGGGAAATATCGTTGTGTAAAATGTTTTTTAATAAATTATATTTCATTATGCCCAGCGTCTCGTATGTATTTACTTAGGTATATGTTCACATAGTCAATAATTGCATAACTTGTCATCTGCTGTTTTGGATACCTAAATAACAATTTTTAGAATTCTTTTATTACCGCAAGCATGACATCCACAAAAACAAGTAATATAAAAAAATTAAGTCAATTTATACCAATTAGGAGACGGGGAACTAAATAGTAGGAATAGCAAAAAGAGCATGATTTGGCTGCATTGTTGTAACAATGCAAACCCGGTTTGACTAGTTTGGCTGAAAAACAGGTTTTCGACGCCAACTTTTGTCTTTGTTTTAACAGTTACATTGTTACAATAGAGAGGAATCTAAGATGGAGTCAGAAACCGGTTATTGATTTAATTAAATTATCGTATTTTTACCCAAAACAATAGTGTATAGAAAACTTCAGCTCAAATAAGCGCTTTAAAAAATGATTAAAAAACCTTTTCAAGTTTTAACACAAGTCGTCAAAAATGATGCCAACGTGGCTGTATTTGTAATTCTTTGAATAATTAGTTTAATCAATTTTTATTAATTATAATTAAATTACTTTATTGTCGTTCAAAATAATCATGTGTATAACATTTCAGCTCAATTGAACGCTTTAAAATGTATTTTATTAACGATTGAAAGTTCCACCAAGATAGATAAATATATAGAGAGAGTGAGCTAATATAGTAGGAATTGAAAAAGATAAGAACTGAAGAAGAGCATCGAGAATTCAATCGGGATTGGACGGAATCGTTCGCTTTCATATGCAACTCAGATGGCCTTCCGACTTGTCTCATTTGCGATGAAAAACTCGCACACAATAAGAAATTAAATTTAAAGAGGAATTTCATTACAAAACATACTCAGTTTGCTAGTAAATATCCAGACGACGAAGAACGAAAAAGAGCTGTTGACGAGCTCCAAAAACAAAAACAGCGATCAAGTTCCATGTTAAGTAACTGGTGTAACGGCGTGGCACATAGTACACTAGGAGGCTTGACACCTAGCACACGATAGACTAGAAAGAGGGCGCTGCTGTGAACTGTTTTGGTTTTTTTTTAGCGGGAAGGAGAGAAGAAGAGGAGTCTGGAACGTAAAATGGAGGAAGCTGTTAGTAGTTCCTGATGTAATTTTTAATTGTAAAGGAAATTATTAGTATAGTGATGTGTTTGAAGGAAATAATAAAACGGTAAATCCGGTTAATTAGAGCTCATTAATTCACCCACAAGACGATCTTACACTGGACGCGATGTACAAGTAATGTTAATCTGACAAGCTTCGTGGTATCACACTAAAAATTGCGAAAAAAGGCAAACCATTCACGGATGGTGAGTATGTCAAAGATTGTTTCATACGTGCATCTGAAGAACTGCTTCGTGATTTCAAAAACAAACTAGAAATCTTGAAAAAAAAATCAGATTTGCCACTATCCACTAAAACAAAGATAGAATAGCTAAAATGTCATCAAATGTTACATATTTGCAGGTGGAAGATATTCAACTTTCTTCTGAGTTTCTATAGTTGTCTTGCGACATAAAAGTCACGGCACAAGTTGCCCTTTTTGTCAGGTATATGTCTTCCAAAGGTCCAAAAGAACTTCTAGGATTGCTACCGCTCTCGGGACAAACTAGAGGGGAAGCGAATGCCGTGAAGACAATAAGATCGATTTAAATAAAATCGTTTTAACAGCAACTGATGGAGCCAGAAGTATGACAGGAAAAAATAAAAGGACAACAACGATTCTTCAGAGCAAAATAAACCACGAAATTCTTACGTTTCACTGCTTAATACACCAAGAATAGCTTTGTGCCCAAACATTTCCGGCCGAAATAGTTGAGGTCATGAATTTGGTAATCAAGATTGTTAACATCTTGTCAAAAGCACTCTACCATCGTCAGTTTAAATGGAGACTCCGTATTCCGATATTCTTCTGCGCAATAAAATGCGATGGCCTTCCAAAGGTAAGGTGCTGAAACGTTTTGCTTTGTCCCTGAATGAAATAAATACATTTCTCAATGAAAAAGGCATTAATCACCCTGAATTAAAGAGCGACAAATGGTTGCAATAATTTTTCTTTATGGTGGATACTACAGCGAAATTAAATGAACTGAATCTAAAAGTGTAAGGAAAGGGAATCCCAGCCTATGTTTTGGTAGAAGAATTGGTTTCTTTCGGAGAAAAATTGATTCTTTTTGCAGAAGATATTCAGAGCGGTAAATTACTTGATTTTCGATTTCTAAAGCAATATCGCGATAAAAACAGTGCGGCTGTTGACACGAATGAATTCAGCATAGTTATAAAAAAATTAAAGATGAATTTGCTGACAGATTTGAGCAATTCAAAACCACTCTAGCATTCATAGTAAATCCTCTCAATACAAATAGTAACGAAATCCACATTGAGCCATTTAGAATTGATACTGGATATCTAGAAACGCAATTGCTCGATTTAAAAAGTAAAAAGCTTTGTAGAGTGGAAAATTTACAGAGTTGAAAAGCATGTTGGAGGTCCAGAAATGTAAGTACGCAACACAACAAAAGTTAACAGCTTTAAAAGAAATGCCGCGAGTTGAGGCACTTATATTCGACGCATAGAATAGTCTTCTAGACTGCTACAGTGAGGTGAAGAAGTTGGCATTTGGAGTGCTGACTATCTATGGATCGACATATTCGTGCGAGCAAGCTTTCTCTTGCGTGAATATAATTGAAAGTAAAGTAAGAAGTCAACTAACAAATGAAAATTTAAGTCGTGTTTGAAACTTAAAACAACAAGTTATGAGCCAAATTTATCCAAACTTTCTAAAACCAGGGAAAGCTAACACTCCCATTGAATTTTTTTGCTGAATTGTTTGTTATTGAAGTAAAAGTTAGTGCTGTAAGTAAATGTTTAATTGCTTTAATTTTTTACTTAAATAATAATTATCTAATAAGGCCATATATATTATCTAATGGTAAAATCCTAAGAGGACCCACTGGTGTTTTTGACGCCAAAAAGCGCCAAATTGAAGGTTTTCAAAAAGGTGTCAATGACGAAAAACTCTTGGGAAGTGTATGTGTCAGCGGGGGGGGTTGAAATGGGCGAAGAGCAACGATTGGTTTCTGAAAGTGGGGGAGGGTACGAAAAGTTAAAAAATCATGAAATGAACGGTGATTCATGAATGACTTCCATTGAAAACCGTTGGTAGTAAATGTTTTACATTAAAAAAAAGGAAAAAATACGCCTTTTGCAAAGATAAGAAAAGGAAAAAAATGCAATTAATCATTTTGAAAGAGATTTAAACGGAGAAATCAATGAAATTCATTTTAGAAAAGCACTCAAAAACCAGTACATGATTTATTTAAAAAAAAGGACGAAATGAGCGTTTCACAAAGATGAAATCGAATAAATACATTAAATTAATCATTATAAAAAGATAAAAACGAAGAAAGCAATGAAATACATTTTAAAAAAGCATTCTAAAACCAGTGTGTAGAACATGATTTACATTTTTAAAAAAGGACGAAAGGGGCGTTTCGCAAAGATAAAATCGAAGAAATACATGAAATCAATCATTTTAAAAAATTTTAAAAGGCACTTACCTTACGCTTGCATTTCGTCATGTTCCATTGGTCGGAATTCATGAAAGTCATTCACCACGAACGCATTCATGCTCTTGCCGAACCAATATCTGGTCAAACGCAAGATAATAGTTATAGCAAGTTTGCTTTCGCTAAACCAAGTGCCCTTTCTCACACTCCGAACGACGTCGTGCGGATTATCTTTCGACTGGCTGCGGCAACGCCATTCGTAGCCGTCAACCGTTCCCTTTCGCTTTTGCAAACGCATTTCGTTTTTACACCTCGGACATTCATAACGAGAAGCAATTAAATTAGCTTTCATACACCATTCTAACGTCCCTTTCTTCCCCTTTGTGCCCAGGAGCACAAAGAAACCTGTCGTAGCCTCACTTTCAAGTAATTTCCTTTCACAAGCCATTCTTAACAAAAACCGGTGGAGAGCAAACCTTTCTCAAGCGAAGTCAGGTGTCAAAAAGACGTTTTTCGGAAAAGGCGAAAAACGTTGCACTTTTTTTAGGGTTGCCATTTTTTTCGGTGATTTGAAAATCCAAATTTTTGGATTAAATGGAAGGGTTATCATATTGTAACCTTTATCGCTCAAAATTTGGCGACCAAAAGTGGGCCCTCCTAGGATTCAACCAATTTTATGGCTCCTTAAAATTTTTGAAATTTTGTAAATTGTAATTTTTGGCTCTTCCGACTCAAAAGGTTGCCGATCCCTGTTCTTGTGTATTTTTTAAATGTTGATTTCTAATCTGTCTCTAGTTTTTTAATCGTGCAAGTATTTTTTGCAGTACTGCTGCCTGAACACGAGATTGTACAGTATGTACAAAATAACATGATATAGAAAAACATAATATACATAGTAGAATAACGCAAAACTTTACAAGCAGGGTACTTTTAACATGGCCTTTGAAAATTACATGTTTTAGCATCGATATTTAAAGGAACATCTGTTTACTTTAATTACGGCTCGATATCTTTTGGGCATGGCTTACGCTGATTTCACAAGAAGTTCTTTCATGACATCATAGTTGAAAGAAATATCAAAACTCTCTCTCTGTAATTAACTTGCATTTGTCTAAATATTTTTTTATTCCTAATATGATAGCCTATGTTATGCCATAGGCTCTATCGGATTAAGATTCGAAGATTGTTCTGTTCAGTTCATACTATTCACAGTATTGTCTTCGAACCATTTCTGGAATGCATTTACACGGTCCTGATTATTGTCCTGAAACATCCTTGAATGATCTCCAAAAATATCTTACCCCCCCCACCACCACCACCTGTTAGTAGCAATTTATTTTGTATTATTTTGCAGAATTCCCTGGTTTCCTTTGTTCCTCTCTGAGTGTGAAGTCTTCTAAACAACATGAAAAGACATACAACCTCATATCATCACTTCCGTTGGATGCTTTATTGTGGGCTTCAGATACTAAGAGCTGAATTCTTCATGAGGCATTATTTTTGTTAACTGAAATGCAAAAAAGACTTTCATCACCAAATATTACCTTTTTTAAGTCTTTTACAGTCCAAAATGAATGATCCTTTGTTCAATCAGTGAGCAATGGGTTTGGGGCTTGCTTTGAAGACTTGAAATCTAATTTCCAGCAGTCTTCCTCTCACAATTCGTGGGCACACATTCATATTTGATGTCAAAATCCTTTATTTCCAAATTTGTGGTGAATTAAGCTTTCTGTTTGGAAATATATCCTGTACAATACCCTGTATTCACGTAAAGTTGTTTATCTCAGATCGTAAATATCGCTTCCTGTTCATAATAGAATTTGTTTCAGAATATTTTTTCAACATGCCCATGATAGTAGGAAGACCACATAGTGTTTCAGTAACAATTTGGTGCATAAAATAATATTCTTCCTTCCAAAGTTTTATTTTGTATCTTTCATGATAAGGCAGAAAAAAATTTTTACCTTATAACTCCAATATTATCCTCCTACACATTTCAAATTACATCAAAGAATTTATTTAAATGCATTAAAATGTGCAGCACATTCTGCTTTCAATCCTTTATCACAAATGCTCTCGAATTGGTTGGAATAATTGAACATTTCATTGGTTGAAAAAAACAATCACTTATTACACTATAATGCCCTTGTTCCTTTATCATTGTTTCTCTAAAATATAGATAAAATTATTTAATTTATATAAAATCTACAAACAGATTTGAAATCAGAATGAAAAAAAATCTTCTAGAATCAATAAAAATAGTTAAGAAAGTGCGACAATTACAAAACGAAAAATTAAGCCAAACTCAAAACTTAGTAAAAAAAAATGAGGAGTGTGTTCAGGACTTTTTGCCGCCACTGTATATGTTGCATAATGTGTATAATTTTCATTGTGTGTGTGTCAGAGAGAGACTTTTCGAGTTATTGTCGTTTTGTGATTTTTTCCCCTTGTTTTATGATACAGTATATATATATATATATGTGTGTTAGCAGGATGGGACAAAAACTGTCCCAGGATTATTAATTGAATGAAGCAATTACTGTAATTAAAATTCAGAATATTGTCGAGTATTAAAACTTCCACTGCAAAATTTTTCCATTTTCATATTAGTTGATATTGTTTAAAAGATCAAGAACTGTGTGTTTCTTGTTTTATTTTGGCTAACATATTTTTTTGTTGATTTGGTTGCAGAAAAAATTTATACTGTGAATGGATAAATCAAAAAATATAATTTGATTAAAGGTTAATTTAATTGATATAAATTCCTGTGATTAATAATAAAAGTTATTTCAGTTATGTTTTCTGACATTTCAAAAGCAGTATTTATAATCTGCGAATTTTTAATTTGCCATGTCAGGGGACTTTTACCATTTTTACATTTATTTACTTTTATAGTTGGGTTAAACGACCTCCTCCAGTACTATCAAAAGATGTTCCTATTCCTGAGAGATCTGACAGAGATATTTATAGAAATACAACAGTAATTCCATATTTGAAAGTACTCCATTGTGGTGGTGATGAGCAAGATACTGAAGATGATGAAGATATTTTTTACAGAGTAATTCCATGTATGTGAAACTATTTATAAGACATTTATTTTTATTATTCTAATTGTAATATGAATATAAAAAAGTGTGATGGTTTTGTCATTAATTTTAACTGTGCAATGAAAGAATTGATTCCTGTGTATACAGATTTAGTGAATATCACTGAAATATTAGTTTGTTTATAATAATACACAGCTTATATATAAATATATGTATCTTAATTATTCCTTTGTTTTAGAAACGTTTTTTTTAGAATAAGGATTAGGAGTGAGTGAATATTAACGTCGCACTGTTCAGCTACACAATGGCTTTCGGCGAAGGACCTGGTAATTTTGAACCATGGTCAAGTGACGAGGACGACACCTGAGCTGGCACCTCCTCTCCTAACTACCATACCACACCAACAAGAGGATGTTTGAACTCATGACAGATTTAACGTACATCGCTTGCCTACACAGCGGGTCTTTAGTGGTACTGGGCTTGAACTCGTGACAAGCCAGCCACGATCCGATACCTTGACCACTAGGCTACCGTGGCCTCATAACGATTAGGAACATAAAGGGTTTTATTTATTTAATTTTTTATTTTTACCTTTGTCCTAATTCTACTTTCTGAAATATAAATTTGTTTCATGATTGAAACGTTTGACTTTAAACTTTGATATGTTTTCAGGATCTTTAAAAAAAAACCCTTTTTTTTCCTCCATCAATTTGAATATTACATTTAATGTTTGCTATAAAAGTTCTCGGGGTTGTCCCCCTCATAGTTTGCATGTTTAGGTGATTTACACAAAAGATGTGAAGAACAGTTATTGAGAAATCTGTAATCCTCAGGACAATCTACATTTCTCTAAGACTGTTGTGAAAATTAAGTAGACAGTTGATGCATTGAATTTGAAGAATATTAAACAAAGGCGTTTGAGTTGTAAATGATTGTCAACTCCAATACATATTATTTTACAACAAAAGTTTCTATATTATTGAAAATATACAATTGGTGAGATATGCATACTCCTCAAGTTCAATGTTTCTCAATCATTATGTGATAACCATTATCAGCTTCTATTATATTGAGCTGGTAAAGTAATCATCTAGTTATATGCATATTTATGGCTTAAGTAATTCTTTGAGCACACTTTGTTATATACTCACCCTCATAAATTATTTTTTGTCTTAATTGCTTGTTTGAACATGCAACCTCTTATATAAGTTGTTTGATGAAAGTTTTCATAAATTCTTAAACCCAATTTTTTTGTTAATAATATTTGTAGGTGTTCCTGAAAATACTTCTGCTAATAATACTCCAATTGAAAGTGAAACTTGTGTTGTGGAAGAAAAGGAACGCAAACTTGGTTGCATTAATCTAAAAAGCAGCAGTGTTTGTAAACAATCTTGATTCTTCTGTGATGAATTTTTCCAAGTGTAGATATTCTTTTTTTGTATTAAAATACTCATATTCAATCTTCTGTTCAATCTAAAAATACTCAGATTAATGGGTTAGTGAAAAACTATGTTTATGTTTTTAAAAGATCAAATTGTTATTAAATCTATAATTATTTGATAATTAAGGAATATAATTCTTTTGTATATATTTTAGCTTTGTAAAAAATTTTAATATTACATTTAATCATCAGTTTTTGCTGCTTGCAATTAATACTTAATATATTAATTTGAGATTATTTAATGTTTTTTTTAATTTATATATATAAGTTTATTGTATTGTCATTTTTATAAAATGTAATCAGTAATTTTTCATATGTGTATATTAATTACTTTTAAAGTAAATTAAAGTTTTTCTAAAAATTTAGTTTTATTTTTAAAACTGTTCATATCTCTTTATTACTGGAATTTTGTTTGTTCTGTCACCTGTAATTTTTATTAGAGATTATTCCTTTTCAAATTAAATTCATTATTATATATATATTAAATGAATTCGACGTTTCTTTTTTCTGATATTTAAAAAAATATCGTATTTATATGTAATTTAAAGATGTCATTTGTCTTGAGGTTGTAGAAGAGGATTATTTCCCACTCGAGCTTAGTACAATCATATTTAATGTGTAGGCCTGTCTTTACCATCCTTTAACTTAGTGTCTTATGTTCTTGTTTTTCTTCCATGTCATACTTTATAATTGCCATAATTTTTCCTAGTAGAATTTTTTGTAGTTTTACATTTTAAAGTTATTTAAGTAATTTTTACCATGTATAAATATGTGTACGTATTTATTGTATATACATGTCAGTGAAAAAATCTTGTGAGAGAAATTTATTTCTGGAACTTTTATATGATTTTGTGGTTCATTAAAGATTAGTAAAACAGTTTCTCAACTCGTATGGAAATTGTAATGTACACTCCTGGACAAAAAAATTAGCGCACCAAGAAGGAATCATCAAAATGAAACGAAATTTTACGTACGTAATGACTACTTAGATATAAGTAAAAGATTAGAAAATCAAAGAAAAAGGATAATTTATTTCAGAGAAAAAGGCAAAAGAATGAAGGATTTAATACCCTGTTGAACCCCCTCTATGCCCGATGCAAAACGATTGGGCATTGAGGCATACAAGTTCTGTCTTGAGACATTTCATTCCATATTTGCTGTAACCTTATTTCTAGTTCGTTCAAACTCGTGGGATGCCCAACTCACCATCCCAAATGATCCTAGATATGTTCGATTGGAGACAAATCTGAGGATCGGGAAGGCCAAGGAAGGGTAGTAACAGTGCAGAGACAGTCTTGTGACACCCTTGGCATGAGAGCAATTGAAAAATGGCTCCTGGGAGCCGTTGCATGAGTGGCAACACATGTGGTTGCAGGATGTCATGGTGCCACGGATCAATACTAGGAGTGACCGTGCATTGTAGGCAATGGTACCGAATCGCTAAAGACGACCTAGCTCCATTCCACAGCAGTCCAGTTTCCTTGTGCCCGGCACCGCGTCGTTGGGTGGTGTCAAGTGCAGTACACGTAATGGTCATTGCGATCCCAAATGTCCTTCAAGCAGGCGCCTTCGTATGGTTCAAGGAGCCCCTAGTGAAGGTGCTTCCTGTGCCTGGATGGCAGCCGATGAAGCAGTTAGTTGTACGCGTGCATTTTTACGATGTGGTGGTCTTCTCTATGACTGGTCTGTCGAGGCCGTCCTGAGCCTGTTCTTTGTGTAAGTGACATCTCTCGGATCCACTGGTCCCAACACCTCCTCACAACATAATCAGAGCGGCCCAATTGACGAGCTACTCGCCTAGCTGTCCACCCAGCTTCCATTATGCCGATGATTCTCCCCCTGCTTATATTGTCTTCGAAAACGGCGTAATGGCATGTCTACCTCAGCTCATCCTTTGTAAACGATTCAGCACACTCAAACAAGCTTTGGTTACCTGTTTTATACCCCACGGAGAACGACATTAAACACCCTCTATCAGATACATAAGGCTCAATCTTGCTGCATTTCTAATCATTTACATATCTCCCTGACATGTACCTCCATGCCATGTTTTGCTACGATCCCGCAATTATTTCTGGGTGCGCTAATTTTTTTGTGCATGAGTGTAATTTTTATCTGATTTGAGATATTTAACTTTTTTTTTAATTAAAATACTCAACCAGTTTTGGGTAAAAATTGGTGAAACATATCTTTGGTTATATACTTAAAAACTTCATAATTATTGTTTTGTAGTAAGATAAGTAAAATAAATCATAAGTCCAAATCAAATGATATGGCTTAGTTGTAGCTTCATACTAATGACTTAGTTTCTTCTGTATGAATTTTGCTGTTACTGTTAACAAACAACTTATGACAGTTTTAAAGATGCATTTTTTAATTATAAAACTAAAATTATCTTTTTACACTTGACCGTTTACTCTGCTGAATCTCTTAAATTTTTAATTAGATATTTTAGAACTTTTAATATACAGTGAATATTATATCTATATATTATTTAAAAAACTGAAGAACCCTTATTTGAATTAAATCTCATTGTAATTTAATTTTTCATTGTACAATTTTCTTCATTTGGCCCATTTTTATTCCATTCAATCGAAACTTTTAAGCTCTGTTATTTTATGCTTTGCTCATTTCTTCATTTTATTAGGTTATTTTATAATTCATGAAGTCAAAGATATTTTGTGAATTTATTTTGAATCAATAAAAAAATTAAGTATAGATGTTAAATATTTTACCACTCATTAATAAATTCAATGATTTACTTTATGTTCTGAAAATTTACTAAAAAAGGCTTTAATTTGTGTTTCCTATTAGGAAAATTTTAAAATTCTTTTGAATACAAAAGGGAATTAGGTGTTAATCAAAAATTATTATATAATGTTAAACAATTTTGAAAGTTAACAATCAATAAACTTCTGTGTTCAAATGAAGCAAAGACTACTTGTTCTTTGAATAAATACATTATCATGTTTACTAATTTTGAGATGACTTATTACTAATTTATTATCTATTTATGAGAGGATACCTTGGGTAGTAGGTAGAATAGTAGTAGCACTTATAATTGTCTAATGTTACATGGATACAGTTTAAAAAAATAAGAATTTCATTACATATACTATACAACTACATACAAAATTTTTTCCTACTTGATTCATTTACTACAGAATTTCATTGTTGCTGATATTAATTGCCATTTAATTAAAAATGATGTTAAGCGATGTATATAAGTTCTAAATATTTTACTAATTTCATCAAAATATTGTTCATGAAATCATTTCGAGTAATAATTACATAACACTGCATTAAGTATAATTCTGAAAACATTCAAAAATTGCAACTCGAATGTAACCAATAATGCCCATAAGAATAGGGAAAATTGATGCAGCTTTTTTTATGTAATTCTTCATTTCATCTCATCACCTAACTTTCTTTTCATCCTTGTGACTAAAAATTGCAAAGTCTTTTGTTAAATTTCTATTTGCTTAGTTCTTGTGTTATTATTTGTTATAATTCATGGGTTTAGCAGATCAAAGTCTACTTAATTTAACCACAATCAAATGGCTTCAAAATCTTATTACACTGTCTACTTTTAGAATAATGAGAACTGCTGGAAGTTAAGTTTTAACTGGACTTGTAAGTTTTTCTGTAGCTGCTTTAGGTATATTGTTGTCTTCAATTAAATGCAATTCACAATTATATTATACTTCACTGATGCTAATTTTGCTGTGCAAATGCATGACTTCAATTTCAAAATTGTTAAGTAAATCAGGTAAAACGTAACTAAATTCTGTAATTGTTCGAACTTTTAAAAATCACACATTTCCAAATATGAAATTGCAAAGTCAACAATGAAATAAATAAAATTGGTATTAAAATTAGTTATTCATAATTATATTTCCTTTTAAATATTGCAGAGTATATTATTACTAAGCAATATTGGAAAATTGACATAATCTAAAAAATACATTGATAGCTATAGATTGTCAAATTTTTTATGTATTAAATTTCCAATTTAATGAAAGGTTCTCATAGAAAAAAAAATGAGTATTGTTCTCCCAGGTAACAAACTTTTGAGGGAACTTTATACTTATGGCACATTTTTTTTTAAAAAAAAAAACTTATATTGGATTATATATACATATATATTGCTGGACAATTGCTAAGGACGGATCACAAATTGCTATGTAGCATAACATTAAGAGAGACATGAGGCCTAGTAGGATAAAATATAGTTGCCACACTGTTTCGACATTAGAATAAAGAATATTTATTGTTCTGGAAAGTGCAAAAGCTGTGAAACATCTGAAAGGAAAAAAAATGTTCATTTGATCTGCGTACGGAGAAATGGAACAATGCATCTAAAAGTCAGCAGGCACCTTAAAAAAAGGTATCAGTACGGGATATGTCCACCGTGGAGTGTGATGCAACATTCCACACGCCGTACCATACTTTGCACAACATTATCCAGCAGCTGTTGAGGCAATTTATCCCATTCCTCTGTGAGTGCACGGATGAGGGTGTTCTTGTTTGTTGGAGGATAGTTTCGACCAGCAACTTGCCTCCCCAAAGCATCCCACACATTTTCAATGGGGTTTAGATCTGGAGAACGCGCTGGCCATACGAGACGTTGAATACCCTCGCTGTCTAGACAATCCTGAACAGCGAGTGTTCGATGACATGTTGCGTTGTCGTCCATAAAAACAAATTTATCACCGACAGCACCACGGAAAAGATGAACACGAGGAAGTAGAACTTCATCAATGTATCGTTGGCCCGTCATAGTCCCATTCGCAACCACATGTAGGCGCGTGCGGCCATTGATCATGATACTGCATGTCGGATATTGGTC
Source organism: Trichonephila clavipes (assembly GCA_019973935.1). Taxonomy (NCBI): domain Eukaryota; kingdom Metazoa; phylum Arthropoda; class Arachnida; order Araneae; family Nephilidae; genus Trichonephila; species Trichonephila clavipes. The sequence goes on from BMAU01017921.1 coordinate 510,837, forward strand.
CTTTTCCTGGATATTTTCTGGACGATAAGCAGTACCACTCTTGCGCCAGATCAGTTGGCGTCTATAATCCGATGACAGACTGAACCTACTCTCATCTGAGAATAGTACGCATGCCCAGTCCTGTTCAGTCCAATTGTGATGCTCACGACACCATTGCAAACGGGCAGTACGGTGCTGTCTGGTCAATGGGACACACACAACAGGTCTGCATGCGTATAGTCCCCTCCCCTCAAACGTCTGGCAACAGTTTTTTGGGAGATCTGCTTTCCTGAGGCAGCAAGAAACTGATTTGCCACCTGCTGAGCTGTGGTGCGCCTGTTCCTTTTTGCTGATAGGACGATATATCTTTCTTCTGCAGGCGTCGTACTTCTAACACGACCTACCCCGTGTCGTCTACTACACTTTCCAGTAGTTTTAAATGACTTCCACAGCCGTGAAACAACGCTGTGAGCGATGTCGAACTCCCTGGCAACATCTGTTATTTTTCGCCCTTCTTCGATCTTTCCAATAATTCGGCCACGCATAAAATCATCTATGTGATGTCGGGAAGACATGCCAAAAATTTTAAGTTCGTCTATTAAATCTTTCCTGTAAAACTTTGACTTGAAACAACAACTGTCCTCACGTGTCAAAACCTTTAAAGCTCTTATGAACGCTATCACGTGATGAACAGACGTGGAAAAAAATTTGCATACTCATACTTCTTCTTACTAATATCCCACACTTATTCTAATTTTCTACATTTTGCTTCCTTTCATTTTGTGGTTTCTATGGATGATAGTGTTATCTGTCCTTAGCAATTGTCCAGCAGTGTATATACAGTGGGTGATCAGTTAACGAACACTTTCAAGAAAGAGTTTTTGTGTTTGGACAATGAACACATATTCGGATAATTAACAGAACAAATTCTAACAAACACTTCTCGGCTTTGAAAAAAAATTGATATTAAACATTTGTTATCATTTTGCATACAAAATAAGATCACTGAAAGGAGAAATGTTTAAATCATGCTTAGTATTGATAATTACTAAATGAAACTTGAATTAACAATGAATGTAAAGATTATTCAATAATTATTATTATTATGACTAAAATCAATACACACTTGAATATATGAATTTCAATATGAATATCAATACTTTCTGACAGCTGATAAGTTATGGGCGAGTGGATTTGCTGACATGGCGAATAAATTAAGCGAATTCTTAATTTTTTCAATAAAATATAACTATAAAATATAAAGGTGCCAATGATGCGCTACCACCTTAAAAATACATGAAATATGAGAAACGGACTAAAAATCGTTTTTCATCTCTCTTGAATTATGTTGCTTACCTATTAAACTTCAAAGTTCTATTGAAAAAAAAATTCCAATAGAATATTCATACAAATTAGACCATCAGTTTCGGTTTTGATTTAATTCAAAACAGAAAATTATTTCATTTTGAGCGCTCCCCCGTTCATTCCCCATCCCATTCATTGTCTTGAATGACGAATTCCAGACGGCAGACTCCTTTCCAAATAGTCAATCGTCTTTTAGTCGCCACTGGCAACCCTAAATGTGGTAATAACACACGTGCAGTGCTAACGTGAACCATATCACGTGGCAGTGAGGCACGACTCATTTTTGAATTGTCGCGTACCGCAGTGTAGCTAGTGTGCGCCGAAACTTTGTCAATTGTGTACGCTAGTTCGTTCCTGTTCGTCTAAAATTTTCGTGTGTGCTTTTCTGAACCCCTAATAAAAAAAACTGAAAATCTGACAATATTTTGGGTCCCAAAAAGCATGGAGTGTCAAGGACTGTGCTCACTATAAACACCAAGCGAGAAATGATAGCCAAAGTTGAGAGTGGACAGAAAATGGCTGATGTTGCGAGACAGTATGGCTTGAACAGGTCTATAGTTTGCACAATATTAGCTAAGAAAGATATCATCAAGAAGACTCAAGCAGCTGAAGGAGTAACGAAATCACATCTGCGAAGCAAAGAAGTGCCATCCATGATAAAATGTAGAGGTTGCTCTTTTAGTTTGGATAAATGAATGGGAAATGAAACGAGATGTAACTAGTATGCCTACATTCAAGGGAAGGCTACCACTGGTTGGCTTACAAAGTTCAAAAGAAGGTCTGGAATTAAACATGTATTAATGCATGGTGAGTCTGCTAGTGCAGATAAAGAAGCAGCTGAGAAGTACTGTCTCAAATTTCAAGAATTCATTAAAATAGAAGGGTATCGTCAACAACAAATATTTAATTGTGATTAAACTGGTTTGTTTTAGAAGCGCATGCCGAACCGTACCTACATCACGAAAGATGAGAAAAGTGTTCCTGGGCATAAACCTATGAAAGACCGTTTGACATTACTTTTGGGAGCTAACGCCAGTGGTGATATGAAGCTTAAACCACTTCTCGTTTACCACTCTGAGAATCCCAGAGCATTAAAAAAATTCCATAATTAAGAGCAAACTGCCAGTAATGTGGAGATCGAATCAGAGGGCATGGGTGACGCAGGATCTTTTCAAAGAATGGCTATTTAAAGTTTGTGCCTCGAGCATCAAGGACTACCTTGATACCAATGACTTGCCGTTGAAAGCACTGCTGCTATTGGACAATGCACCAGGACACCCAAAGGATCTTAAAGATAATTTGTTGATGGACTTTCCCTGGCTGACAGTTCAGTTTTTACCTCCGAATACGACTTCGCTGATTCAGCCGATGGATCAGGAGGTCATTGCGGCTTTCAAGAAATTGTACACTCGGGCGGTGTTTTGAAGCATGCCAATTCTCCTCAACAATGACTTACAAAGTTTTGGACAGAAAAATTTGACATTCTTGAAGCTATTCGTATCATTCAAAAGGCGTGGTCAGAAGTCACACAGTGACAGTTGATTTCTGCTTAGAGGAAGCTGTGTCCATCCTTCGTTCAAGGAGACGGAGGTGATCAGGGAGACACCCCTGAAATTATGGATGAAATTTTGACAACTGCTAGAAATCTGGAATTGGAGGTGAACGAGGATGACATAGAAGAGCTCATAATGGGACATGAAGATGAACTGACCACAGAAGAGCTGCAAGAAATTTTGAATGAAGAACACCAAAAAACACAGCGAAATGTGTCTCCTTCTGAACAAGAGGAAGATGAAAGGGGACTAATGCCGACATCTGCCATTAAAGATCTTTTGAAAAAGAATGGGAGGATGTCAGAGCAAAATGGTCTTAGAATGGCACCCAAACCAAGCTGATGTCAATAGTGTTGGGGATCTTTACAACGACAATGCTATTACTTCCGGAAAATCCTGAAAAAGAGAGAAAAGCAATCGACATCGGACATGTTCTTCAAGGCCCCATAAGCAAAAAAGGAAAAGGACTGATTAATATGCAAGACTATATGTATGTATTATTTTTTAAAAAACATACTAAGAAATTATACATTTTTTAAAATTTAATTTTAAGACCTCCAGAACGAATTAATCTATTTCACATAAGTCTATGGTGAATCGATGATCGGTTACCGAACAATTCGGATAGCGAACATAGTCTTGGAACGGATTATGTTCGTTAACCGATCACCCACTGTATGTATATATATATATAATATCAAATTGCAAAATTTATATAAATTGTAATTGCTTTTAGAATTTAAGGCAAGAAATCTTTTGAAAAATGACTGACTTTTGCATGTAAATTTAACCATTTCAAAAAAATAGTATTATAATGAATTAATTTAATTCCTGTAAAATAATTATAAAAAAATTCCAGAGTACTTTATGCATTTTTATCCTTTTTAAAAAGTGGTTTTAAAGTTAAAATATCTCTGAACATGTATTCTGTACAGTGGCGCACACGGGGGCGGACCCCAAAGCCCTTTTTTTTTTCCGATTGATTACAATTCTACGTACATAGTACGTAAAATTTAATTAAGTATTTGTTATTAATGATTAATTTTATTAATTAATGCTAATTATTTATTCAATAATTAGTTTTTTTACTGTGTTTTGTTCCCGAAAATCGACAAAATCAAAAGGAGCATGATAGAAGAATGGTGAACTTTCGACCCCGGACCCCCCTTGAAAAATTCCTGTGCGCGCCACTGGTTTTGTATGACTTATGTCATTATAAATTTATCTAGATAATTTTTGAATTGATTTAGAAAATCATTGTTAATAATTTATTATACAATAAGTTGTAATGAGACACCCAAAAATCTTTATTGTAGTAATTGAAAAATATATTAACTGTATTTATTTCTTCAACTTAAAAACAAAAAAACTCAAAGGAGGTGAATAAAGATGTTAGGGGGTTTTTTTCAAAAAAATCTTATATTAAATAGAGAAAACACAGGGAAAAAATGACATGTTAAACTATTTGCAACAAATGTCTTCGATTATATTTCCTTCTGGTTGAATCGCCACTGGACCATCCATTAGCTGCGTCTTGAAATGTATCAGCATATCCAAGTCTTGGTGTTTTTGTCTGAGTGTGATTATCGCTCCAGTATTCCGAGTACCAAAGCACAGATGCAACATGTGCACAGCAGCCAACAACTCCAGAACCAACTTTGTACTGACAATACCATTAAATGTTTGGATTATGACCTATACCTGTTCTTACCCATATGTTATATACTTTTGAACTTGTGTGCCATGTTCTCAACTGGAGTCGAACAACTGAGGAATCTTGATTTACGTAAAGAGAGTTTCAGCCCCGATTGGTTAAGGTGTTCGTGAGTGTATGATCGGGTTTGCTTAAGCTGATATATCCCAAGAGTTAAATATCGTAGCTCCTTCCATGTTAATCGCGGAAAATCTGGAAGATCAGAGTCACTTAACAAAGTCCATATTGCCATTTTTCTTGCCCGGTCATTTTTTTCAAATGTTTGTTTGTAAGTAATTAGGTTTCTTCACAAAATTTAGCATTCGTTTGGCAATTGCATTGTAGTCCTCAGTATTGTAAAGTCTTGCTGGGTGGAAAGCATTAAGAATTGCAGAGACGATTTTAACATAATCTCCAATGTATGGTATTTAGGATAATATTGTTTAAAGCTCTCCACTTCTTATGCTGGCCGTTTACTGCTTCAACTACCGAACGAATCGATATCACCAAACGTGTCTCATTAGCATCTTTTATAGACAATTGTGCTTGTTTGTCCAGGAATGCAGGCATTTTAGGTACTAGGTCCATTTCTTCTAAAATGTTCCAAAAAATCTGACCGATTTGCGGACAAGCTATTTTTTTTCGTGTCACATCAGCGGACTCAATGCACCAAAACAAATAAATGACAGTTTAAAAGCCTTATTATTGTAGCATTTGAGAGACCAAAAAATATAGAAGTGCTTAAAGCCCTTAACAGTTTTTCTTTAAATGAAAGTGCTTAAAATAATAAAATTCATCGAATTTGTCAAGTTTGATGACTTTTTTTTATGTCACTTTCTATTTTTTTCCCTTACTATTTTAGAATAAAAGTAAAAATCAATACCTAAAGTTCACATAAATATAATAATATAATTTTAATAAATACTTTGAATTTTCATTTCTATAATGAGCAAGAAAAGGCCTATCTTTACGCACCTCCTTTTGTAATTTAAATTGTCTCTTTGTAACACTTTTCGTTATTTACTTCGTATGAATCTGTGGTATATGTTTCGAATATGCATCCATAACAAAGTGAATTAAAATAAATGTGTTGCTTTTGTTTTAATTAATAGCAAAGTTTTTGTTTCTGTAGATAAAGTAACCTAAATTCTTAAAAACAAATTTCATGCCGGAAAGAAATGTTTAGTGAGCGTATCCTTTGAAGAAGAAACTACCGGTTTTTACATTGAAATCATTTAACCTTGCATATCTATAATGTTGTTAAAGATAGCTTTTTTTTTAAGTCAAAGAAACTAAAATGGTTTTTAAAAGCTTAAAAAAATGATATTGAAAGTTTCTAAAAAAAAGTAAACTCTCTTTGGAGAACGGAAGTATTTGAAATTTGTAGACGCCAAGAAAATAACCAAATGATTCCCTGTAAAATCATCGACCGTGAAATTGCCGCTCTTGTTTTTCCAGGAATACACATTGATCGTAATGGTACGTTTGTTTAGTTTGTCTCCGCTAGTGGCGGGTCTTATTTTTATTTCAGTTCAAAGAAGTTTGATTATTGTTTACAAACTACTGGAAGGTACCAATTATTTGCAATGATAGAACAACTTAAAAGAAGCCGCATTCATTCGATTCGTATTCCCTAGAAATGAAAAGAATTTACTAAAACAATTTTTAGACATGGGATTGATTTTGTTAATTTCTAAAACGCTTACTTTGAATACCAAACAATACTATGCAATTTTTGTTTCATTTTTCATTAGTTTAGCTTCGCTGTTATATTGTAAACGAAGTTCGAGCTGTTATTTTAATTTTTAATATACGAGCTTTTGAATTACAATATCTTGTGAATTTTAAATGCACATACACATAATGCTGGACTATAGCGTATAAAATAAAAGCCGAAATTTTAAACAGATGCCAGGTTTGATTGATTAATTAGAATTAAAACGTCTGGATAGAAATAACGTGGAAGCGATTAACACTTTGAAAATGGATTCCTGACAGACAACGGAAGTTCACTTCATTTACCAATATTTACAAAAATATTTGGGAATTCAGGTTATATATACTTTTCTCTGTGTTAATGATAGAATTCGTAATTTTGAATGACGGTCAACTAATACACATGGGCTAGAAAAGTTAAAACTTCGAGCCCCTACAAATTTAACTTGTTACAACCCTTACGAGTTCATACTCTACGAGCCAAGTTACCTTTGTTTTGAAGGAATATTCTTTTATAAAGAGATATGTGAATTATCATTTTATGTTAAAAATATCTCAGAAATCGGACATTATTCCAATGAAGATATCCCAGCAAGAAAGATTTTGTGGCTTCATTTTAATTTTTAAGTTATTATTAACACAATTTTTGTAACATGTATTATATAATTATTCACAATTTAAAATCTGCGTATTGCATGTAATTTGTATTAATAGCTCTTCGTTATTATTGATAATCAATATAAAATAATACGTAAATAATTTTTTTTAAATATATTTCTTTTTTATTAAAAACAAAACAGTAGTGTGAAAATCAATTTTTCAGTTCTTAGTTTTCGAACCATGGAACCCCAACGATTTGCTCTTGTGATATCATTAATTACTAATATAAAGAAAAAAATTGATTGTAATCAGTGATTTATTTTCATGGAAATGAATATTTGGGATATAACTGGGCATTTTACATCCACAGGATTGTATCACTATATTTTTTTTAAGTTCGAAATGCAGCCAAATTTAATGACCAACGATGTTAAAAGTCGAATCGTGGTTTCCAGTCTTCATTACGCGAACGAACTTTTGTGCCGAATAATGTTCGTTACTGCATATTTAAATGTAACGGTCTGAAAATCTTTGTGTGGTGTGGAAGTTAAGAGGTAAGTACAGTCAAACCTGTTTTGACGCGTTTTTTAATGATTCGACAAAGTTTCTCATAAGATTGTATAAATCTTACATCTTAGAATCGTATTCTATCGGTGCGTATGTACAGATCATATTAGACAATTTTTCAAACATTATTTATACGTCAATTCCAAATGTGCTTAATGGGTAAAACAAATGCTATTCTAATGAAATGTCTTACAAATATGTACATTTAAGAAAAATATATGTATTCTTCATTAAAACATTCTCATCGATATTTATTGTGTTAAAAAAAATCTCATTCTAGTTGCAGGAGGAATATAACGCGTAGAAATCACTTTACTATATAAACAAGGGTGTCAAACTCGAAGGCTAACTTGGGCCAAACAAAGTTTAACTGTAGGTGGGCTGCAAAAAAAATCAATATTAATAGATTGATTTCGAATAATATATTATTTTAACATATGCAAAAAATAAGGAAAACTTAATGTTCTGATACTTGACATTTCTTCCCTGCTACTGTCTTTCTTATTTTGGGAGAAATTTTGATATTATATATTGTGTGCCTATATACTGGCCGGGCCGCAAAAAGGTTCGTTGGCGACCGCGAGTTTGACACCCTTGCTATATAAGAAGACCTTGATTATGTGGTTCAATCACTATATAAGGACTCTCATGGCTTACAGTGATAATGCAAGCGAATAAATGAAGCAGAAATAAATCATTAATAAATTTATTTGATATAGATATGAAAAAGATGAGGATCTTAGTAATAGCTTTTTTATAGCATCTGTGTAACTATGGATCACAGTTTTATTCGCCAGTTCCCTTTAAATATTGCCCAGCCTTCTTAAGGCTTGTCTTCGGCTAATGTTAAAGAATAGGGACCAAATTCGGAATTTTTTTCAGATATAAAAGTACTCGAACATTAATATATTCTGACTTGACTATCCTGTAGAGAATCACTTATTTTATCATACTACTCACTTTATTCGAGTTGACCCGTTTTTCCTTTTATAAAATTTGTTTCTCGTTTTTTCTCCTATATCGTAATGCTAAATGAGCTATCCCTTTACAAATGAGATTTCCTTTGTTAAAAGGAAAAACCAATTATTTACGAAATATCTTGAAATTTTAAAAACACTATGTTATAAACAAATGCTTAGGTTACAATGTCACAATTTTTTATAAAAATTGAGGCATTTCTTCTGTTTGAAAATGTGCTCCACTTAAGTTCACGCTGTCGAACATATGGCGAAAAGAGCTCATGAAAAAACACTTTCTCACTATTTCGTAAAGCTTGAACATTTTTTCAAAGAGAGGATTTTTTTAAGCGCTCCTTACCTATCGCATAAAAAATATTTCTTTAAGAATGTATGTGAAAATATCTTCCCCATTTTTTAATATGTAGTCTCTATCTCCCACATAAAAACAAATTTAACTAGAGTGTTGTCATCGTCACACACACAATTGACCACTGTTTTAAATTGCGATATCCTTCTCCATTGACCCATGTTACTGTTGAGCAACGTCCATTTAAATAAACCGAACCTTGTAATTATTTTACCGAAAATAATTTTCTTAAAAAAATGGTAAGAGCATCTCAACGCTTAATTTTAACTCAACAAATATGCATATTTTTCAAAAATAAACAAGGTAATTTGTTACTTAAATGATTTAAAAGAAAAGCATTTTCTAGACATTAAATATCTGTGCGATTTCTGTTGTAAAATTATAATTAATGTTACTCGAAAAAAAAAGTTTTTGTGCATACAGTGTGTTCGCTATGGTTTTCTAAATTGATTTGTGGACTGTTTATTAAAGTCTCTCTACGAAGCTACTCGAAAACTATTGGTGACGAATCTCGTAACTCTGAGCTATTGTTAAGTGACGAGGATGGACGACGACTCTTGAGCAGGTACCCTACCCTTCAAACTTCCACACCGCCAACGTGAGAATTTTGAGCCTTAATATTCATCAACCCCCTACTAGGAGTTATCTAGTATTCTAATAAAAGAATTTTTAAAAATAGAATTGATCAGGTGTGTAAAATTATTTATGAAAACTTATTAAATTTTCAAGAGATTCCTGACACGATAATGCTTTTAAATACAAAAAAAATTTGAGCAAGAAGTAAATAGTAATATTTTCGTACTAGTATTTCTCAACTTGTCCTATTCCTATAATGCTTCAGTTCTTTCAAATCTGATACTAAATGTTTATTAAGTGAATTTAAAAACATTCAGAATTGTTGGGTAATTCTCATTCAGTAAAATCTTTTACCCTTTTATGGATATAATTATCTTTACATTACAATCAAGAATTGTAAATTGCTCTTGAATAGCAATTATTCAATGAAATGTGCTATTGTTTCATATAAAATACTCGCATTATTCAAAAATTGCTTCAGAATGCAGCGGAAATTAGGAAAATTTCTCTATTATATTTATAACTATTTCGTGCAATTAAAAAAGAAAACAATAGGTTATTTTGCTACCCCCCTTTTTTTTTAAAAAAAAAATGTTTTAAATGTGTAATATATATAAATATCCATTGCAATGGGAGGGAGAGATAACTTAAGTGAAGTAGAAGGGATTTGTAATTATATTCAATACGTATTATAAGTATTTTTGCTTTTTTTAATGTAAATTTTCTCTTTAGAAGGACAAATTTGTAGTTTTATTGCTTGTGCTTAATCCTCCAAAAAAACTTTTTTTTTTTCGTATTGAGATGCCAGATAAACTTAAATTATTATTTTAAAAAAACCATTTAACATCCTTCTAATTTGGTTCGATTTCAAAGTATTATCAATTGTTCTGAATGGGAGGAAGAACAATTGGTGTAAATAACAGCAGACTAGCTGGTAGAAGGAAACATATGTATAGAAAGAGGGGGGGATAAGTAAAGAGGAAGAGTTTGAAACTGTGGTTATTCTAATTTGTTCTACACTGTCTTGATGTTTTATGACCTATTGCTTAACATAAAATTATAGCAATCTGGTGAATTATTAACGATTTTATATAAAAAGAGAGAAATATATATATATACTTTTTTGTTGAACGCGTGATAGAAATTTCCTTTTTTAAATAGTTTCTTATATGTAAGCTGATGTACAAATGATTTTTCCGAACATAAGCTTTTCGTACTTAATTTTATCAATATGAAACTTCAGTCGCCAATAACAGAGAAGTTGTCTTGTGATTGGAGAGACTCGATTTCACCGCATACATAGAATACTAGATCGCCTCGTATTAATTCCAACCGAGCCTCAGTTGAATTGCGTAAAAGTTTGTATATATATACGTGTGTGTGTCAATTAGTTTATGTATCGTCGTCTTCAACTGACCGCGCTTCAAAATTACAAAATCTTTATTTGTTATTGAGACCACATAGATACAAGAAATTACTGCTGAAAATCATTCCAGTATTACGGTAATGAACTAATAACTATTATTCTCTTTGTTTTTAATATTTTCCAAATTCTGTGGGAAAAAAGAATATAACTTTAATGTATTTTTAAAAATTTATTTTATCTAACAGATTTTCCGTTAATTCTCACTAACTTTCATCGTCTTTCAGTTAATGTTTTGTTAATGGTAATGCTTTCCCATATTTGTTAGTTTTCTGCATTTCGCTTTGTTGCTATAGGGAACGCAGATTAAGGCTGTACGATTGGTAAGATCAAATATTTCACCTGCATCTGAAAGATGCAATGTTTTTCATATTCGAAATCAAAAACTTCAGATTAGTACTATTAAATGCCACATATTTTTTATACGACTAGCAATATTATTGTATTCTGATACTTTTCTCTGTCCCACACAGAGATGTACAAAGTTTATATTTTTAAATAAGAGCAAATTTGTTGATTTAGATGTGGTTTTTACATGCATAAAATGAAAATTTTAATTTTGAAACGGAAATGAATTGTTCGATCTTTGAAAGTGAATTCATTAAAATAAATTTTATAAAAAAGTAACTTTTTCAATGCATAAAATATTGAATTGTTTAAAATGAATGCATACTATTGAATGAGAGGATTTGGTTTTCAGTTAAATTTGCATTCAAAAATGACATTTGATTAAAGAAATTAATTTGATTATTTTGAATGGAATCTGTTGCAAAAGTAAGCAAAATAATTTTAAATGTTGAGTCGTGTAATTAAATTCTCTCGTCAAACAAGTGTATAAAAGAGTAGATAATAAAATTGACATTGCAATAAAAAAACAATATGAAAAGAGTTTTTTTCTAAATAATTCAATTTATTCGCAAACCTGTCTCTGTAAACATCCTATTCATAAAAGACATCATTCTTCCATTTTTCTTTTAATTTTTTGACTGAAATGAATCATAGCATGCAAAGTGAGTACATCACCCGAACTTTGAAAATGAATTTTGAACTGGATTCATTGAAAAATAATCTTATTTAAAATGTCAATTATTTATAATAGTTCGATTCAAAGGATTTAATGTTTATGTGAAATTTGGCATTGTAACATGAATTTGAGAAGAGATAATTTTGAATAGCATGAAGACGTTTTGTATCATATCTATTCACTGAGTCGCGTATTCACTTAAGCTTCTAAAACATAGTTTTCATTTCAAATTGCTGGTGATGTCTTGAAGCATATTTCAATTTACATATGCCTCGTGTTTCCGAAATTTTGTCCGCTCTGGTTGGCTCCTTTGTTGGTTCCGTATTGCAAGTTGATGATACCTTCACTGGCTCTCAGTTGCTCTTCTGTGAATTCTCGTTTGTTTTCTTCAGATGGCTTGGGTCCAAGAGGAGGTCCACGGTACTCTGGGCGGGAGTAGCACTAAGAGAAATAAAATAAATTTTGATTTTTAACTAAACATTTCCAACGAAAAATATTTCGCGCAAAGGATATTACTATAAGATACAAATTAGTATGCAAAATAGATTTCGTTTAAAACCTTCACTTCAAGAGTGATTTTTTTTGTCACAAAAATTAATAATATTTACATAGAGTTAAATTCTTTTTATAAATATTTAAATACAATCTACTCTTGTAGTCCTTATCCTCAGTTATCAAGGCTATCCAAAAAGGACTTTTAAAGCTATCCTTCATGTGAAGAAACACCACGATGCAAAAAATGATTTATTTTCACCGGTTCTATATGAAGATCTAATTCAATTCGTCCTTAAAAGCTGATATAATTTCCTTAAAAATGTGCTATGCCTATACGAATTTTAGGTTCCATTAGGAACAATAACCTGAAAATGAAGTGAAATAACGGACTACTAATTGCAATTTACATGAATTTTTGGAACACCTTTGGTGTCTTTTCTTCCTAGTTAGTATAATCACTTACCAGACTTAATTTGACTCGTCAAGCTTAGTCATAGTTTGTTTTTTTAATCCGGGCGTCGCTTACAGAACTTAATGAAATTTTTCGCCTTTCCTATAATGTTATTTATTTTTTTATAGTAGTTCTAATCAATTTGCCTGACATAGCAGTTGTATATTGCAAAAAGGAATTTTTATTCACGAACAGGAGTAAAATTTTTAAGCCTTATTACGCAAATTGGCTCTGTATTTTAATCTTTTTGGCTGTTCCTTTTTTGACTATGTTAATTTAATAATTTCATTATCACTATGATATCCAATGTTAAAACGCAACTGAACAAAATATATATTTTACGATAAGACTATACAGAAATTTCATAAATGAGAATTTTTTTATACAAATTTTATCCGGGTTTTTTTTTTTTTTTTTTTGCCTGCAGTTTAAGTTTTTTACTATAAAAGAATGCCTGGCGTGTGTAAATGTTATGCTGGTAACCTATTCTTAGACGCTCGTCAGAATAAGCTGTATAGAAATAAAACTAATAAACAATAATAACTGTTTCACGCGTAAATGCATTATTATAAAATGAGCCAACCATCCATGACGAATTTTGTCAAGAAAATTATTCCCATTTTATTGTTTTGAATAATAAAGAATTATTATTTAATGCAGTTTGAAATGAAAAAAGCTACATTATATATATATATATATATATATATATCATACACTTTTTATGTGTAAAACCTAAAATATTAGTTGTTCAGCTGTCGAACTTTTTCATGACGTTTATTTGACATTAAGCGCTTAAACTTCTGTTTTGAGTTTCGTGATTTTGAATATTTGCTTTTTTTTTATTTCTGTTTCATGCAAACCCTCTGGAAAGCATGCTCATAAGATTTGTTAGTTAATGTAGTCCTATAGAAAGTGACTTCTTGAGTTATAGAAGCTAAAGAACAAATGTTCATGTGTGCTGCTCATACATACTCTTGTCTATTCTTGGTTCTAATTCTTCAATTCTTTCTTGATCACAAAATTCTTGGTTCTGAGCCATTTTAACTTTTTACAGATTCTGTTGTTTTATTGTTCTTATGTAATAAATAAGTACTTATATCCGATATTTATATTTTTTTACTTACCGGTAATAAAGTGGTTTATGACTAGAAAATTATATATATATATAAAATGACTCTTTTTACTTTAACTTATGTTTCTCTAATATTTCTTCAATTAGGTTGTCAAAGAAACAGAGTTTATGAAACATTATTATAAATTTACTCTAAAAAATATTGAAATATTCATCTGTTAGAAAAGAAAACTTACGGCACGTCCCAAAGCCATTAGGCACTGAGTAACTTGACCAATGTTTCTGCGTTCCCATAAATCTACAGTCTGGAAGACGTCGATTTCGGGTACACCCCATTTCTTTGCAGCATCTTGGAAGCGATTGATGTTTTCCATCATTTTGAACTGTCCACCTGAAGTGTTAATTTTTTGAATACATCCTGGCATCAATTTGTTCATCAAGCTGTAAAGTAACCAAAAGTATTTAATATTATGTGCTATTACATTAATATAGCTATTAGTTCATCACATTCAGTGGTATGAATGTGATCAGTGGCGTAACGAACCCCCCCCCCCCGCATTGCGGGGGGTCAGGGGCCCCAAAGCTTGACTGGCACCAAGTACCTACCCTTTGTAAAATCCAACTTAGGGGCCCAAATGTTCTCCGCTATGCCACTGAATGAGATTAGTTAGAAGCTGCATTAAATTTCCTTGTTAAATGATTTTTAAGAAATTACTGAAAAAATGCCATTAAAACAAAGCTCTAGAAATATATAGAATCTTAAGCTAGTTGTCTTAGCAACAGCAAGAACACAAATATTAATGCTTTGTAAATTCAATAAATATTCAAACCTCTCATCAAAATTAACTTATCTAGAAGTATACTGCTAATTAATAAAACTGGAATGGAGAAACAACTTGTAGATACTTTTTGCAATGTAGAAAAAAATCTTGTAGCAATATACATCATTCGGCGGAAAAACAGATTAATGAATCTCCTGCATGGTTTGGGATAATTTCTTTCTTAATATATTTAAATTTGGTTTCAAGATATTTAGATTTTAATAGTATGTTTGGAATATTTGTTATATAATTGAGTGAAATAATGTATAAGTATATTATGTTGTTTTTTTAAATTTAATTTAAAGTACATAAGGTGTAAAGTGTAGACAGGAATTTTACTGCCTCTCTCAGTGAGATCCTTAGCTAAAAGTTGTGCTTTTTGTAAACTTGCGTGTGATCATGCGAAGCATCATAATAAATCATAGTAATCTTAGTTTAAGTATTCTTTTAAAGTTAAAAATCGTTCAGTTTATTGCCAATCCAATTGGAGAAATACTCAAACAATACCTTCGTTGTTTATAGGAATGAAAAGGCAAACCCGAAAAAAAGTTGCTATCAAGAAATTAAAAACAAAAAATAGATCTACCAACTGTAGAGCAAAGCAAATCGCAATACAGTATGCTATCAAAAAATGATGATACTGTGGAAGCGAAGGCTGTTCTCATTTGAAAATGCTTTTATCTGTCTTTGTACACAAAAGACCGGTTATTTCAGTTTTTCTTAAAGAAAACCAGATTCTCTATACCAATAGTGAGAGTTTTTTTATTCACTTGTTTTGGGCTTATCACTCGGGTGACTTTTGCTTGTTTATTTCTAGTTTAGAAAAAACTTTTTTTTAAAACTCCAAATTCGGCTGCTTGCCCTATAATTATTTTCCTATACTTTCTACGGAAGAGAGACCGCATTCCCTTGGGAACGAAAAGTACCTTTAATCGAGAAATGTAAACTTCCGTTGCGGGATTCGTAAAAAGTAGAATTGTGTTATTTGAGCTCATTGGCGCTCACAGAAATTTTTCAGGGGGGCTCCACACACAAGGTTTGAAAGTCCTCCAGTCTCGTATCATGCGCCAAAACGCCGCCCAACGTATTCTTTTGACTTTGTTGATTTTCGGGAACAAAAATCCGTAAAAAATTAATCATTCAACAATCAGCATTAATTAATAAAATAAATTTTTTATAACAAATATTTAATTAAATTTTACGTACTATCGAAAAAAAATCAAGGGGGTCTGGACCCCCCTTGTGTGCGCCACTGAGTGGTATTAACGCCATAGATTTCTGAAGTATTTTGTGTAAAAAATAAGGAATTGAAAACGTCTTACTATTTGTGATAAAGATCAAATTAAATTTAGGAGGACAATTAAATTGCAAACATTTTATGATAATGAAAAAGCTATTTACCTAAACACCCAAAAACCTAATGTATGCAGAAGCCGAGAATGGTAACTTTTTTTGTATAAAAAAATGTAATTACGTCACAAGAAAGTCTTATAAAAATAGCCAATCGTTGTTGTTGCCAATGCCACCTGTCTGACGTAGTCAGATCGAGGCCCACGAAATTCATCGCGGTAAAGGGCTAGTTGTACGCCTGTCGTTTATTGTAATTAGCTTTGAGCAGCATACAGGGGACAGTACGTTTTGGCTCCGTTCTATCCTAATTTTGAGGGAGAGCACCCCGAAGATGGTCAGGGGCCTCCCATCTCTCTTCCCCTTCCACTAACCTCACGAGAGGACTTGCGGCTCGACGGCTATTTGGAGTACTACCCATGCCGCAAAGGCACTATACATTTACAAACATCCATGCCTTTTCCGGCCAACGGCATAGCAGACAGCATCACTAACCACTACACCGAATGGGCGGTTTCTCGTATCGTTTAAAAGTATAAGCTGGAAACTAGCTAAAAATTCTTATAAGAATATCTTCACATTTAGTTTACAGTAATATAATCAATGCATATAATTAACAACTACTGTACAATATATGTTTAATAATATTTATTTTTAATCGAGACATGAATACTTGGTATTAAAACACTGCACAAAAAAAAAAAAAAAAATTCGTAATATTCATATGGTTGTGTAAAGACGAAGTAATAATGATTATTAAGTAATGTTAATTCATTTTGTAAAATTTTCGAAGGCAATTATTTTGTGTGTGATAATAATTATTAGGGATTTTTATTATGTGGGGTTTCGACCAACCTGTAACTACCTGCTTCAGATTATATAAAATTTCGGGAGTGTATTGACTAAATATACATATATCGAAACAATATCTTCATGAAAACTTCATTTTCTTGTGATTTTAAAGGGAGAGAGAGGAGGAGGTAGTCCTCGAGCCATACTGTAGCGTACCTTCCAAGTTGTTTAACAACTCGGAAGAATTTCTCTTGCTTGTTTCTCAAAAAAGTTTTTTTTAACTTTTTCTTTTACGACTGAACAGAGCTTTACATTTAATGAGATTTTTTAAGAGACTAAACATTAGAATGACTCAGTGAAAGAATCAAATCGCTTGAGTTCACCCCACACTTCAAGTAACCAGTTTTCTTTTTTGAAATCTAGTTTTTAAATTCGTTACTGCAAAAAAAAATTTTAGAGTAAAATGCAGTATATATATATTTTTTTCTTCATTTGACAAATAACTGTATTAAATGGAAAGCTATTTCTTAATGATCCGTTTTAAATTTACAAAACAAGATTTATTTCTACTTTAAGTTAATATTTTATTTATTTACTTTGTAGAGATTTTATTAATATTTTTGGAAATAATATGCTGATTGAAAGGCTTTAAAATACTCCTTTTTGCATCAGATATTTTAACTCATAATGAAGTATGAAATATCAACAAAAGTCTTTGGCTTAGACCAGGAGTCGGCAACCTTTTAGAGAGAGAGCTGTGGCCAATCTAGCAATAGGATTCAGCGGGCCACACAGTGGGACATTTTTAAAACAATTCCATTCCCGCGCATGCAGAGTGAAGAGATTGGAGGTTAATAATCTAGATTTACAGCTTTATTATACATTAATTTTGCATCATTTAAAGATATTTCTTAACATAAAAATAAACAGCGTAAAATATAACTATTTCTTCAATAAAAATAATTAAAATTGTACATAGTCATGTATTTTTAAACATATTCCTTAAAATAGAAATATAAAATGTAAGTATTTTGCTTCAGTATAGTAAAATGAAAAGATAAATAAAAAATTTAATGCGAACCTTGTGCTCTTGCACCGCTCTAATTTTATATCGCAAAAATTAGGGGTTTAATTTGTTATTTTCAATTTGACACGATTCTGAGCATTCATATGTTAAACAACTTCTTTGTGGACTTGAAATATTTTTCATTTGAGGAAAGATTTGTTCACATAGATATATAGAACCAAAACCGCAAAGCAGAGTATATGCAATTTTCTCTTTTCAAACAATCAAATCTCTCCAGAAATGAAATTCAATAATTTACAAAATAGCTGTAAATTTATCCATAGAGTTACTTATCAGATTTTTTTCGTAATTCCGTAAATGCCCATAATTCTGAAGAGGTTTGTCAAATAAGGTCCATTACAAATTTATCAACTTCCATCCACTCAAAAATTGACAAATGTGTAAAGTAGTGTACGGAGAATTGTACCGTGTGCCACATGTGGCACGCAAGTCGTTTGTTGCCGACCCTTGGCTCACACTATGATGAATTATATCTTACTTCTGCTGAAAATATTAAAATGGAGAAAGTAAAGAAAATTTGAAGATGAAAAGATTCTAGTTTCTTAATTCTGTAGTTAAAAGAATTTTATAAGAGAGTACCTATATATATATATAAAGTAAATTATTTTTAAAGTATAACTAAATATATTTTTAAATAGTTAAATTCGGCTTAAAAACTGTAATAACTGTGTAAACAGTGTAATTAGCTGTATATATTAAAATTTAAAGGTTTTGTTTTCTTTTTAATTACGTTTACCTCGCTGTGAAATATATATGTATAAATATATCACAAATCCTGTATTATTAACTCAATAAAGGCTTATC
This sequence comes from Trichonephila clavipes, assembly GCA_019973935.1. Classification (NCBI taxonomy): domain Eukaryota; kingdom Metazoa; phylum Arthropoda; class Arachnida; order Araneae; family Nephilidae; genus Trichonephila; species Trichonephila clavipes. Next base: position 529,528 of record BMAU01017921.1, read on the forward strand.
AAAAATTTTCCACACCGTCATCTATCTTCCTTCAATCCTACTGATCTTGTTTAATTAACATATTTTTTCACTTGAAAAGGTGAATGTTTTGTTCTTTTTTAAAGGGTTCTACACTAGAGCAATTTTACACATTTCGAATCTCAGTACTATGAGTAGAATTTTCGTCACATATTTTATTATTGTATAAAACCTTCATTATTTTTTATTGTTGTTAAAAGGCAGTTGTTTAGAATTACTCTCAAGATCTTATAGTCTTTAATATATAATAAAATTTTGTATTTACGATCGAAACTAGTAATACGTTAAAAACTTACATGTTAGACTCAGAGTAAAACTTTATCTAGTCAAATTTCATTTTGCTTTTAGAAAATCAACTGATCTCAGTTTCTTGATCATTATTCTACTCACAGCTGGGATAGATGAAAAGATACTTTTATTCTTTTGTAGGCTGTTATGTTACGTTTTTTTAAACCATACAACAACACCCATGCTTAAGAAAGGAACTCTCTTCAAGTAATACAACTTCATTTACTTTCAATCGCAGACGGAGGGAGAAAAAAATGGAATATCAGGAAGTATTATAAATATCACTTTGTTTCAGTCTTTTGTTACTGCGAAGCGTTTTTTCATACACTTATGTTATGAGCTACACTGAGATTTAAGATGCATGGATCAACTCCGAATTGATTAAATAATTTTCAATTAAATGGAGATTTTCTTAAAATTAAGTCATATAAATCTTAAATGAATACTTCACAATATTGAGAAATTGACTTGTTATGCTTCCTATTTTAAATCAGTTATTGTTATAAATATTTGATATTATAATTTTCTACACAAGCATCACAAAGTATATTAACTTCAAAAACATTTCAATTATAGTTCAACGAATTCTAATTAAATGAAAATAATGGACAATACTTGATGCAGTCTACTAAAAAAAATTCTGCATACATATATTAATTTGAAAATACTTCATTAAATTCATGATAAGGATATTATTATGTCATCATTCGTCATACACTTCAATTTTAAGAACTAATTTGATGCAACATCTTTTAAAATTAATGTATATAAGGCCTTGTTTTTTTTCGCCGGAATGTCAACTTGGCATATTATAGAAATTCAGGCCGCCTGGTGGTTTTTTTTTTTATTTTTCTTTGTAAAATGTTTGTATTTTTCTTATGTATGTGTTTTCCAATCACTTTGTAATCCTTTTTTAAATTTTTTTCTTAATCTCACGGCATTTGCTTATTTAATGAACTACTTGTATTTTTTAGAACTTATCGGTATACTTTATTTAGCTATCATTAAGCATTTCATTACATAATTATGTTATTAATTAAACATTTTGCGTTTTTCTATAAATTTGTATAAGTTGAGATAACTCAAAATATTCCGAGTTGAAGAGCCATACTTAGTTCAAATTATTGGTGAACTATATTTTCTAACTTATGCTTTGATTTATCATGACATTTCTGTATATATTTTATATGCGTTTATATATTTATGCTTACGAGTAATTTTTTTCCTGAAAATATATCACAGAAAAAAATTTAAATTATAAAACTTACTTGCAAAGGATCACTCCATCGCGCAAAATTTCTTCATACGGGCCAGCGGGTAATTTTTGTCCTAAGTTTATTTCAATCCAATTTAAAATTTCTGTTTCGAGCTGAGGATCACGTTTTCCAGCGATCTAAAATGTAGAAAAAGAGAAGACTTAATATAATTTCTTCTATATAAGTGTTTATTTTAACTTTCTTAAGTTGTAGTATTTTTCACACACACACACAACCTTTAAGGCTATTTTCGCCACCTATACGAGAGCGTGAACTTGACGGGGAACACATTTTCGAACAGAAAAAATGCTTCAATTTTTATAAAAATTTGTTTATATTATAATGTCTTTAAAATTTCAAAATACTTCATAAATAATTAGTTTTTTTTCTTTTAACATGTTAAGGAATAGCTCATTTAGCATTATGGTATAGGAGAAAAAATGCGAAACTCATTTTATAAAAGAAAATATGTGTCAACTCTGATAAAAATGAGTAGTATAATAAAATAAGTGATTCTCTTCTGCAGGATAGCGCAGCCAGAATATGTAATATTAATGTTTGAGTATTTTTATATCTGAAAAAATATTCCGAATTTGAGTTTTATTCTTATTTGAGTCTTTTTATTCAGCCTTAATTCGATGCCTTCAAAATAAAACGAATTCAATTTTATATGAGATATCCAACCCCGATTTTTTTTTTTTTTTTTTTTTTATCTAAGGCATATAATTTTTCCAAGGCAAACTTTTTAAGAATAGAAACACAGGATATTTTATTGTACATTGTAACGAATATAGGGGAGTTTAACGTATAAATAAATATGTAGTATTTCGGAAATTGAGATCCAAACTTTTTTCTGCAAAACTTTTCAACAAATACATTCATCAAAAACCATGCTCTAAAATCGGAACAAATCATGCCAAAGGATAGCTGTGAAATGTGATTATATTGTAATTATACATTTCTACTAAAAAATCATAGTTATTACTGAAGACCCATAAGGATTATAAGTATAGCAAAGATTAAAGATGAATACTTTCTTGCATTGTGTTAACGCTGTAGCCTGTGGTTATGGTCACGAACTCGTAATAGGCGATATCGAGTCACGGGTTAAATCTGTTGTGGCTCAAAGCCCACACGTTGGTATGGTGTGGAAGTTTGGAGAGTGATTCCTCGTCGCATGACCATGGCTCAAAATTACTAGATCCGTCGTCAATAATCCTCGCGATGCTTTAGAGTGCCACATCAATAACCACTCACTCATTTATTCCTGCGTTGAGCTTAAATTATACTATGTAACATTATCAACTTTAAAAAATGTCCTTTTAGCTTGCCAGAAACTCAGAATCTCTATCTCTAAGATCCTATATTGATCCTTCAGTGGAACTGATGAGAGTTTTCTTTAACTTTGATCTGAAATCCACTGCAAACAAGCCAACTTACCATGAAGAACATCTTAAATCTGGAAAGATTTAACCTTAAAGCAACCTTAAGACTCCAATAAAGCAACGCAACTTGCTCTATCTTCAGGAGTAAGTCTATATTATGGGTGAATTATGGATTGTATCGAACAGGAGCATCTTAATCCTCGGCAAACGAAGAAACCAGCGTTTCTATTCTGCTCAAACTGAGGAAAATTCCTCAGACCCCACCAGATGTCCACCTCTGCACACACAATGGATACCATCACACGTTAACATTAGAGGTAATGAGGTCGCTGGGAGAGAGAGAGAGACTGGCCAAAGAGGCTACTGGCACTTTGCTCACTTATCAAGAGAACTGCACTCAAATGCAAGATCTAAATTAAATTTAACGTGGCGTATATATTCCACCTACACAACAATGGTACACAGGAACATGGAAATCAAATGTGGCCGTGGCTCCCAGACTGCTTTGGCTAGACTAATAAGTGGCCACCTGAAATGTCTTTCTTATAATAGTGGCAGAAAAATATACCCCACACTTGTTAGAAATACTGTGACCATCCAGCTTCACCGGATCACATTCGTGATGCATCGGACTTTCTAAGGGAGACTTAACATCCGATCCCCTTATTATTATCGATTTTTTGGTGGTCAGCAACCTTCTGGAGCTGATCTGACATATGCCACATCGTTTGAGGATAAAAAACAACTACAAAATATGTCTTCTACCAACATAATGAATAAAATGATTAACTGAACAACTCTCTTATTTCAAAGACATGTTCTGCTGAAATAATTATGCTCTTTTTTTAAAAAAAAATATGTGCATAGTAATTAATTATTATTTCTTCTAGAACGATTTCTTTACAAAATGTATGTAATCTATTTTAATTTCGTGAAAACAAAAACTAATAAATAGATCCTTACTGAACAGTTTACGTATGTACATTATAGTTGGACTCGCTCTTCTTTATATCTTTACTTCGCTCTCTTTATATTATTGCTTTGTGGGCGATAGCCTAGTGGTCCTGGTCACGATTTTGGGCTTATGTTGAGTCATGGGTTCAATTTCTGATACTAGTCGTTCATCCTGTATAGTGGCTAGTGACACTGACTGCGGTGCCGTAGGGTCTGGGTTCGAATCCCGGGTAAGACATGGATGATTGCGTTGAAATCCTTCTCTTTGTGATGTGTGCTTCACGCTTACATCTATGTCAGCCCCCGTGTGATACTTTGTGGTGCATGAGGTTATAAATGTTCTCAATAAAAAAAATCTGATACTACTAAAGAAGAGCTGATGCACGTTAAATCCGTCGTGGCTTAGAGTCCTCACATTGATGTGGTGTGAGAGTTTGATGATTGCGGTGCTAGTTCAGGTGTCGTTCTTGTTACTTTACCGCGGTTCCAAATTACGTGGTCCAAACTAATAGTGATTGTGGTGCTTCGAAATGCAAGATTAAAAAGCAATCATCGTATATAGCTGTTTCTTAAGCCTTATTAAATATTTATTTTGCAGTGAAAATTAAAATAAAATCATGTTTATCAAATCTATTTCAAAACAGTTTATGTATTTTTGAAATTCGATCGAAAATTACTGAGCGGGATGTTGAATTGATTTGATTTGATTTACGTCGCAATCTGAATCTATTGGTAATGGACTTGAAAATTTTGGACCTCGCTCGAAGGACGAGGATGACTCTAGTATCCCCTCTCCAAATTTGCACATCGTGCCGAAGGAAGGACTTTGAGCCTCGATATATTGAACGAGTCTTAGCCCCTCTACGAACCCGCGACTCGACAACGTCTCTCACAAGTTTGAGGTCACTCGGTTACAGAAAGTCACACTAAATGATGGGGCTCATTCTCTATTAATATTCAAGGGAAATATTTCATCAGTGTGCAAAATATTGCTGAAATATTATTTATTCTCACATCGATCTATTTGTAAAAAAAATTACATTTTACTTTTTAAAATACCATTTTTTTAAAGTATTCTCTTTTATTGTCTTAAATGTTCACTAAGTTCATAAACTCCTTCACCTCTACTCTGTCACCTTTAGATTTAATTTTAGGCTGTCTTCTCATAATTTTAAAGAATAGGACTCGCGAATTTGGAATATTTTTTTTTCAAATCTAAAAGTACTCCAACGTTAATATTGTATTCTGTGACTTGGCTATCTTACGGAAAACAGCACAGTTTATGTATCCATTTTTAATTTAATTAATTTTTTCACACACCGTAATGCTAACTTGTCATCCCTTTACTTATTAAAAGGAATAATTAATTATTTATGGATTATTTTGGAATTTTAAAAAGAATATATTATAGATATAAAGAGATGCGTGAATTAAATGTGGAAATTTTTCACGAAGTTTGAGTAATTTTTGTCTGAAAATTGCTCCGCGTTTAGTTCAAACTCTCGGCAATTGGCGAAGACAGCATTAAAAAAAAAAAAAATTTTCGACCTTTTTTTTAAGAAGCGATCCGTTCTTTTTTTTTTTTTTTTTTTTTTTTTTTTTTTGTCCGAAATGTTCAAAAAAGGTACATTTTTTATTGCAGATGTAGGGTTGGATATGTGCAATGGACAACCTCTCCCCCTGTACTTAGGGTGGAGCAGTCCACACTGACGTCACACCCCGTCAGGAATGTCCGACTAAAAGGACACACGGGAAAATATGTAGACGGACGTTAGGGACGCTAAGCTTTAGACGTAGGAGAAAGACGTTCTCCTTTGCTGTTCAGTATAATCTAGATATTTCATCTTGTTAAATAAATCATTTATCATCCTTAGGTTGTAGTCATTTTCCCATATTTTGGGGGCTCGACCTTCCTCTTGCATATTAAGGAAAATCTCCTCTAGACGAAAGAAAATTTTTAAGACGCGTTAATATTTTTCTTCAGTGGACGCTACATTGCAAAAAGCGTAAAAACGTGTTGCTGTTGGAATTTCTTTTTCTTGATTCATTTAGTGCCTCAACTGGTTTTGGATTTATTGTACGGACTGCTTCCCAACCCCAGGTAGGCAAAATTTAATTAAACGTATTTTTTTGTTTGTTTATTTTGGCTTTAAAATAACTGTATTTAGTAGTTTTAACTCAGAGTGTGATAGGGAAATTTTGATTACAACCTTGCACCGTCTAAATTTTCAAAGTGATTAATTTTGTATATTAAGATGTCCTGTAAAAAATTAAATTAGGCGATATTCCTATAATTGCTAATTCGTTGAAATGTGGTACAACTCGTGCTGTAAAAACATTAAATTCTATATTAGGATTCACCGAATTTGACCGTTCTTCGCGAAATAAAATAAGAAATTTTTCTACATTCCCTAAAGAGTTTAGAGTTGAAGAACACAAAGAAAAAATTTTAACCGAATTCTCATTGCCTGATTTTATCTCAGTCGCTAATTTATTGCATTTAGACGTAGAAACAAATGAGCAAAATTTATGCAATAGCATATTTAAAGCTTTCACGAACTTAGATGAATTCCAACTAACATTAAATAATTCGGAGGCATCCTTTTCTGAAGGTGAAAACGTAGTTTCAAAAACCACGTTTCAAAAACGAATCACGTTAGACAGGAATTTTTCATCGGAAGGGACAGACCAGCACTCCCCGTTTCAGCAACATCCGGTCAGTAATTCTCCCCTGCCCAGCGTTCAAGGTTATTCTTTCATGCCGGCACATCAAAACGTTTCATCTCTTTGTACACAAAATACTTTTCCTCCCTATTCAAACGAAGCTTCCCTTATAGAGATGAATACCCAGTTTTGGACTTTATTGCGGGATATTTCGGCGACTAGTAGAAAATTTACCGGGAAGATTTTTATTCTGTAAATAGTTTCTTTCGCGATGTTGAAGAAAATTTTGAATTATTCCCAGCTATCAGTTCTTCTCAAAAATTAATTTTCGCGAAACGTCTAGTATGTGGAACTGCTAAATCATTTCTTTTTTCACAAAGAAATTTAAATACATACGAGTCATTCAAAAAAGCTTTAATTGAAGAATTTTCAGATTCAGTCACTTCAATAGAAATTCACCGTGAATTAGAAAAAAGGAAAATGTATAAAACCGAGACTTTAATGCAATATTTTAATTCCATGCGTGAATTAGCAAATAGATGTGATTCAAAAATTGACGAAGCATCAATTATCCAGTACGTCATTAATGGAATTGATGGGCCTAGTTCACACACACACATATAAAATAATCCTCTATGGTGCAATCTCATTTTCCGAATTTAAGCAGAAATTACGTACCTATAAAACTGTCATTAAAAACATGGGAATACATAACTCTAATTCACCGAATTTTCGTTATCCATATAAAAGCCGAGGACGCGATTTTAAACAACAAAGCTTCCAAAGAAAACCCACAAAATTTAACGCTTCCGACGCAGCTAGAAATCCCCAACGTTGTTTTAATTGTAATGATATATAGGTCATCTATCAAAATCTTGTCCTAATCATTCACGTGGCCCCAGATGCCTCTCATGTAATCTTTATGGTCACAAATCATTTGAATGCCGACGAGCTAATTTAAATAATACTTCTACACCACCTTCTGGTGTAAATGCTGTGCATGAATTGCCTTCTCCTATTAATATGTGTAAAGACGTAACAATTTTTGGGCGTAAACTTAACGGGTTAGTAGACACAGGCAGCAATTTAACACTATTAAGAAATTCTACTTACATAAATATAGATGCACCGCCACTGAAACAAACCAACACATTATTAACAGGTTTTGGTTTTTCGTGATTTAATGTGATTGGAACTTTTGATTCTGAAATTACTATCGATGATCAAATTTTTCCTGTTACTATTTCTGTTGTACCAAATTCTTGTACAAATTATGACCTTATAATCGGTTGTGACGTAATTAAACAAGCACATCTAAATATATCGCCTACAGGCGTAAAATTTGCACAAATTTTAAGGCCTGATAATGAAAATGAAAATTTTATTATGACGATTTCTGACGGTTCACCCACATTTGATATCGATCCAAATGTTTCTCAACATAATCGAGCTGAAGTCGAACAACTGCTATCGACATACACACCTAAAAAAAACAAAAACTGTAAACATTGAGCTTGATATCGCTCTCACCGACGACGAACCGAAATTTCATAAGCCCCTACGTTTGCCATTTGCCGAACGAGATATAGTGGACGCTCAAGTTGATGAATGGGTTAAAAATAGAATTGTTGAGCCGTGTTCATCCCCTTACGCTAGTCAAGTTGTGGTAGTAAAGAAAAAAGACGGGAAATCAAGAGTTTGCATTGATTATAGACGCTTAAATCGCAAACTTATTAAAGATAACTATCCTCTTCCTTTAATTGACGATATTTTAGATTGTCTCCAAAATGCTAAAATATTTACTACTCTAGAGCTAAAAAATGGATTTTTCCATGTCGCGGTAAATGAAAGGAGCCGTAAATTTACTAGTTTTGTTACTCACAATGGTCAGTATCAATTTAGACGGATGCCTTTTGGACTAAGTACTTGTCCTTCTACCTTTATGCGGTACATAAATGCCATTTTCCGACATCTGATTTCGAAAAGTATTGTTCTCCCATATATGGATGATGTCGTTATTCCCGCTGCTAATGAGTCCCAAGCCCTTGGATATCTAAAAATTGTTCTACAGGTAGCTTGTGATTACGGACTTGAAATAAATTTTAAAAAATGTCAATTTTTACATAATAAAATTGAGTTTCTTGGCCATATTATAGAAAACGGTAGATTGTTTCCTTCTCCTTCAAAAACTAAAGCTGTTATTAATTATCCTGATCTTAAAAATATTAAAGACGTTCGCCGATTTCTAGGTCTTACTGGCTATTTTAGAAAGTTTTTACCCTCATATTCGACCATAGCAAAACCTTTGAGTGACCTCCTTCGTAAAGACTCCCTTTTCCAATTTTATGCTGAACAACAGACAGCATTTCAAAAATTAAAATACTTACTTTCCCAACAACCCGTTTTAAGTATTTTTAACCAAAATTCTCCCACTGAGATTCACACTGACGCGTCAATCGATGGTTTGGGTGCAGTCCTACTCCAAAAATCCATACATGACAACCAGTTTCACCCTGTATTCTACATGTCAAAAAAGACATCAGACCATGAACGAAAGTACACTAGTTTTGAACTAGAAGTCCTTGCAATGGTCGAAGCACTTAAAAAGTTTCGCATCTATGTACTAGGAACATCATTCAAAATTATTACTGACTGTGACGCCCTCGTCAAAACACTAAGTAAAAAAGAGCTTAACCCCAGGAGAGCCAGATGGGCAGTTTATCTCCAAGAATTTAATTATACAATAGAACACCGTACAGGCTCAAAGATGGCTCATGTGGATGTTCTCAGTCGACCTCCACATTGTATGCTAATCCAAAATAGTGTTCATCTTCAATTTCTCAAAGCACAACAGGCTGATGACCAAATAACAACAATAAAGACGCTTCTAGAAACAACGCCGCATGACAACTATATCGTAAAAAACAAACTTCTTTACAAAACAGTCAATGGCACCGATTTACTAGTGGTACCTGACGAAATGCAGGCTAACATCATTAAAACTGCACATGAACGTGGACATTTTGCTGTTCTACGCACACAAGATTTAGTTAGCAAAGACTTTTACATCCCACGACTTAAAAACAAAGTTGAAAAATGCATTCAAAACTGTGTTACATGCATTCTCACAAACCGGAAACGTGGAAAACAAGATGGCACGCTTAACCCAATAGAAAAAAAAACGATTTACCTCTCCATACATTTCATCTAGATCATTTGGGTCCCCTAGCGACAACTTCTAAGAAATATAAGCATGTTTTTGCAGTGATTGACGCATTCAGTAAATTTACATGGCTGTATCCCACTAGATCTACGGACGCTGCAGAAGTCATAAATCGATTAGAAAACCAAAGACATGTCTTCGGAAACCCCGCTAGGATGGATTATCCCTTATAAAGGATCCGCATTTACTTCCTCCGCATTTGAAGATTACTGTAAAAAGCAAAACATCCTTCATATCTCCATTACAACTGGTCTTCCAAGATCTAATGGCCAAATTGAAAAACAAAATTCCACCATCATTGCTGTGCTGTCAAAACTTTCTGTCGACGATCCTGAGAAATGGTACTCTCACGTACCCCACCTGCAAGAAATCCTGAACTCAACTTTTCAAAGAAGCATCAAGATGACTCCATTTGAGCTCCTTTTCGGCACCAAGATGAAGTCTTGCCAGGACATTGAGATTGTCGAACTTAACGATGAGATTACAGCTCAATTCCAAGAACAACGTGATGCTCTCCGTCAAGATGCCAAAAAGCAAATCTACAAAGTTCAAGATGAGAATCGCCGCACGTACAATCTCCGGCGCAGACAAGCTCATAAAAATCAACTACATGACCTAGTAGCAATTAAACGCACTCAGTTTGGTCCAGGCTTGAAACTTAAGCAAAAATACCTCGGACCATACAAAGTTACAAAAGTCAAGCACAATGACACTATGACGTAGAAAAGTGTGATTTTGTCGACGGACCATCAAAAACGTCTACTTGTGCAGAATTCATGAAACTCTGGCCAAACCAAACTAACTCTACTTGATTTCTCCATTAAAAACTGTTCACAATTTTTCTTCCTGTGAAAGACTTTCGTTATGGACATCATTAACAACAGACTTTTTATCTATTTATTTATTTTTGATTCCATTTTTATTGAATGACTCTAACATTTTCTTATTTCATTTTAGTACAAATTTAAGTGTTTAGAAGTAGGAGCATCTTGCTTCAATATGTTCCTGTTCCTTATTCCAGATTCTTATTTTAGCCTTGATCTTATTTGTATCGTTAACATAATTTGTTTTACCCCAGTGGTAATGTATGAAATTTTTTCTATTCATGAAATATTACTTTAAATCTGTTTATTTTTCAGTATTTTTGTACTTTTTCTTTGATGATAATTTGTGTTGTGTATAATTCTTTCATCTACTGTGTAACTGTGTACATTTTTAATATTTCATTACTATGTATCTGTGCATTTTATCATTGTATGTAATCAGGCGAGGTCGCCTTCCCGGTCATGATGGCCGATGTAGGGTTGGATATGTGCAATGGACAACCTCTCCCCCTGTACTTAGGGTGGAGCAGTCCACACTGACGTCACACCCCGTCAGGAATGTCCGACTAAAAGGACACACGGGAAAATATGTAGACGGACGTTAGGGACGTTAAGCTTTAGACGTAGGAGAAAGACGTTCTCCTTTGCTGTTCAGTATAATCTAGATATTTCATCTTGTTAAATAAATCATTTATCATCCTTAGGTTGTAGTCATTTTCCCATACATATAACTAAGCATAATACTTAACAGAATACGAAAAGAAAAGGTTTTTATTTTAGTTTTAAAGTTTTTACACTATTTTTTATTTTATAACTGTGGAACACAAAAACCCCTAAATGTTTGCTTTTTATAAGTACACTCTGCATGCCATGAAGAATGTTTCATATATCTTAAATGAATTTTTTCCATACAAAAAAAAATGTCATGTGTTCATTCTTCTTTTTCAAACGGTTGAGGATTGTGTGTGTGCATATATTATGCACACAATTTTAAGCATGGTGTAATACTAAGTCTTACATTGCAATGGGGACAGAGATAATATCAGCTTTTTTGGATTATCCTTCCCTTTTCATTTCTTCTCAAGCAATGAATTGCACATTGCTTTTCCGAATATTTTCAAGAATCTAAATTCTTGCCTTCAAAGAAAAATTCCCACCCTCACCACGAAGTAAATCCCGAATGAGAAATATTTCAGTACCATGAACTGGCTGCATATATCTCTTAAAAACACTATCACTTATAATCTCCCTAAAAGAATTAAAAATATGTGCAATTTATAGGTAGAAAGAAAAAAAAATAAGTGCCCGCACAGCGTACGGGCAAACTGCGTACGGGCTTTCAGTAGCCCGTATGGTGTAGGGGCAAGCCGGTTAGGAGATTATGAATTGGTTACTTTTTCGTTTTAAGTAGTTTATTATATTTTAATGTTAAAAAAGTAAATTATATTATTGTATTAATATTTGAATTTAAAGACTTCAAAACTAATAACTAAAAATGTTTCAAAATTGAAAAACTTTTCTTCAGATCCAATTGAAATTTCGTTAGAGATGCTATATCAAACGTATTACTCAGTACCAGGCACCAAACTAAATGAATATGGAGTATCGCGCGTGCAAGCTCATTGAAAACTTCTTATTTAATAAAGTTTTTTTATGATAAAAATTAAAAATTCCAATAATGTGATAATATGTATATATACAATAATTACTCCAAATATCGATACATTAACGTGCGCGTTTCTAAAACATCTTTAACTTCTCAACAATTCTATATATATATATATAAACTTAAACTTAACTCTTATAAAACTTCTTAAACGCTTTGTAGATTTTTAAAAAAGAAAAAATACAATAAATAAAATATGAAATCTTACGTCTTTTTTATTACAGTATGGAAGTGTTTCATTTCTTTTAGTATTGTTTAAACAACCTGACGGGTTTTTTTTTTTTTTGGTTATCGTAAGAATTATCAGATTTCACCCCTTTCGAGAAATGGAAAAATGTGAATCCATATTCTTCCGGGTTTAAAAAAATTATTTGACACGGCTTATATATTCAGTACATGAAATATGAAGCAAAATACGAAATTTTCTTAGACGGTAAAATGGCTTTACGTATAAGTTTAAGAAAAAAAATTATCAATCTTCGTTGTCTTTCCTCTATGATTTCTTTGAAGGCTTAAAATATACACTAGCATCCAAAAGTTTTGGTACAATATTTTTTTCGAAGCTCAGCATTAAAAAAATGGCAGTAACAATAACATTCATAGTTTATGTGAATGATAGTAACTTTTGCAAAAAACAATAGTTACCACTTTTATTTTTAAAAACTTCACTTAAGAATTGTGGAAAAATGTACAAAAATTAATCTTTCCTTATTTCGTGTGTACATTTCGTGCATGATTGTTTATCCTCAATAGTTGTTGGTAAATTGACAATATCCCGAGAGAGTCTATGAATGTCTGTAAGAAGTCGTTTATCCGATTCGTTAGTGGCTGGATGAATGGAAATAGAATAGTCACAAGCTGATACTGTTAGATATCGCAACGTTTCTCGCATTGGGTTTCAATAACAATAAGATTAGTATAAATCTGAAGATAGTGCGTCTAGAAAATATGTGGCAGGTAGCGTTCACAATTTACAACACCTACCTCAGACCATTTTGTAGCTTTTTCAGTCCGAAGAAGGATGGATACAAATCATTTAGTCCAGAGGTTCCCAAACTTTTTTGTCTCATAGACCCGTTGCCATGTTTTTTGGTTTCGGGTAGACCCCTGTTTACCTAATATTGAATTGTTGCATATTTACCCTTAAATGTCTTTTTGACTGCTGGTACTACTACTTAATTTAAAAGAATTAAATTTATAAATGTAGTGAAGAATAACCTTTAAAACTTAAGAAGCACAGGTTAATGAATTAAAGACTAAAATAAATATTAATTTAATACATAAAACACAAGTGTTACATAAAATAACTGAACAACAAACGTTTTTAATGAAAGGGATGAATCTGGTGCTTCAATCACAAATTTTCAGTATTTTAATATCAATCTAGTCAGGTTTAATCCCAAATCTCCTTTGTTAGTAAGAGAGAGAGAGAGAATCCGCGATTCTCCCCCATTCTTTTATTGTTTTTTGAGATTGGCAAACTCACTGAATCTCCCTCTCACTAGGAAAAGTAATTAAAAACTTTATCACGATATTAAATAATTCGCGAAAAATAACAGGAATGTCTTTTTGAGCCAAAATTGCTGACATCCGTTTCTAAACTTTATCTTAAGATCGTTAGAGCCTATTTTGATCAGAGAGAGTTCCTACTGGAATATGACATTTTTTTTAATGTTTCCTTACGAATTCATTGTTTACTGTGGTATTACTATAGAAAAAGCAATACGTAAATGTTGAACGTAGATTGAAATGTCCTGACAGATAGTCTGTGACCGAATTGAGAAAATTCACGACGTCCAATATTATACTTCTTAAATTTAATTCTAGAAATAAATGCTGAGATGGTCCTTGTCTTAATAAAATTTATGCTGTCACCTAGTAACCACAAATTAACCTCACTAAATTTAGTAAATAAATCAGTTAAATTAGTAAAATCTGGGGTCCACTGGATCATTTTTTTTTTAAGATTAAAGTTGCGATGTGGTTTAATGAGAATTACGATTATCGACCCCCATTTACACCTCATGGACACCCAAATTATTTTCATCTTCATGTCGCGGGTTTCTATGCAAAACTAATATGTGTCTTCTTGAACCGACGCGAAGAGTATGTTTTAATTATAATTATTACATAATGTCGCAATTGAAATAAAACTAATCAATTACAAAATATATGAATGAATTGTTTAGATTCAACTATAAATTGAGGAAATGTTGTGAAAATGTTCTTTGGGGCCAGAATTAATGGCAACTCTTTTCCAACCAAATATAAGAAGTCAAGTGTGAAAGAAAGATGCAAATTAGGAAGCTTTTAAATATCTGAAGTTAGAGTAAGCGGGATGGCAATTAGAGGAATGTTAACATAATCCATGGTTCAAGCGTGAAGAAGTTTTGGAAAACGTTACGGGGCGACTAACAGAAAATATACGTGATAGAGATACATTGAGTCAAGGTGCAGACCAAGTAAATACAAGGCCTCATCTAGGATTGTTGTGATCGTTACTTAAACTACAGCAGGGTAGGATTGACTATTTAATATTGGGATCTGTAATAGTATTAGAAATGAGTTTAGGCGAGTCAGTTATTGATAGTGGACCGATTTAGGTTAATTCGGTATTATATAAATTGTGTGTTTTGTCACCGTAGATTCTCTCTCACATATATTATTATAATCTAATTTGTTAAATGATTAAAAGTTAAAAATCTTAATAAAGATATATTAAGATTATGTATGTTTCTAGTTCTTCCGTTAATCCTACACTTCTAGCTCACGCTGATAATCAGAGAGATGTTCACCCGAGGGGGGATATCACAAGGTTGCATTTACTCTTTTCCCGGAAATATTTCACTTAAATTATAATTGTAGCTTTTCCAGGCAAGCAATATTAACTATAACTTAAATGCTCTAAGACTGCATTATATTCAGTTCGCACTGATGCGCTTTATTTAAATTAAGTGCTAATCTATGTTTAAAATCAATAAATAACTTGTCCGAAATTTGAATCTAAAAATGAATCAATAAGCTTTAGTTTTAAATTCCTCTCCTTCTGTATATATATATATATAATTACAGCTAATTACAGTGGATGTATATATATATATACATCCGCTGTAATTAGCCTTAATTCTTGAACTCATTTCTTTAAAGTTGGTTTGATGCATTTCTCTCTTTAATTACGTAGAAAATATTTCCCGTTGTTTGATTTGCGTAGCATGAATAATAAATACAGTTCATTTCATGTTAAAGGAATATGTATGTAAAGCCGATAAATTTATGGGTTTTTCTTCTTTTTTAAAAGGAAATACTTCCCTATATATATGTATATATCCAAAATTTCTTAATATTTTTTTCATCTAAAGCTGTTAATCTCAAATCTTAGTAATTTAAAAGTTTCTTTTTTCAAAATTTAAAAAAAAATTCTGCCATTTTTACTTGTATTTTATTAAGGCTTAAATATGCGACGTTGAAATTATTATTGTACTTCAAATAATTAAATTGTGCAATTATTAAAAGCACGTTATTTGTACAAAATATGTAAGATAAATAAAGTATTAAAATACATTTCTCTTATACATATATAAAGAACATTTACTATTGTAGGTGTTACACCTCTCTCTCGCTTTATTTTTTCCCCTCTTTATTTTTAGATATTTCAATTTTGAGGAAGAAAGGCGCAGGAATGTTTGTATCGATCATACAAATATTTTTTTATCAAATTTTTTGAAAAAAATATTAGAAATTTGAATATTTTTCTTTTATTGTTATAATCTCTAACACGAAGTATTTAATAATTCACTCAAATTTTTTTTAAATATCTTTTTTGTTGAATTACATTCTGTGTCAAAAAGTGACGGCACCAAGACGGATTTATCCGAATTGGACAAAATTCGGCAGATGTGATATACATATATTAAACACGAAGCGTTAAAAGTATCACAGGAATTATAAATATGTTTTATTTAGCTACAAGAGCAAAAATGTTAAAAATGCGTTGGCTCGGCTTTGGCCCTGATGCAAGCTGTTATCCGGTTAGGCGTTAATACGTAGAATTGGCGGATTTCCTGATGTGGGATTGCTTGTCATGTACGTTCCGATTGGTAAATTAGATTGGGGTGATCCAGGAACGGTCGAAGATGGCTGTTCATTGAAGCCTAAATGTACTCTATTGGGCAAAGATCTTGCGATCGCACCGGTCAGAGAAGTTTTTGAAAAGCACGAAGACAAGCAGTAAGACGCGAAGTGTGTGCAAACTAGCATTATCTTGTTGAAATATAAGTTCAGGATCTCGTGAAAAGATAGATCAAACTTTGGGGCGTGGAATCACATCGATATACCTTCATACTGTAACGATGTCACGGATGATAACCAAAGGAAATGGCACCCCATACCCTACCTTACAGTTTGAAGGCTGTGTAACGCAAGACAATTAGGTAAGCATTTCACCTCTGCCCTTGACATCTCTTTCCACATCAGCTCTGGTCATCATGGGTCAATTCTCAGTGGGATTTAATGGCTGAAAACAATTTTGCTCCAGTCCGTGAGATTCCAGATGGAATGCCTCCGACAAACTCACATGGCAGTTTGCAATAGCTAGGAGCAATAGGCGCAATGACCTCAGCCTCCTTCATTCAGTCACCTATTAATTATCATTACAGTTACTGGTGTCCTTGTTATTCTTTGTATCGTCCATAAGGATGCATCAAGGTCTGTGCATGCCGATCGGTCAACCACAACCTTCTTTATGCTCTGTGCAGCCATGACGTACCCATTCTTGCCAACATAGTCAAAAGGCAGCATCGCTCCGACCCAAATGTCGAGTGTGATCCCGCACTTCCATTATCCTATTTCTTTTAGTCCAATTTCGCGTCCTCCATGAAATTGTAACATCTGCGCATACTGTTCACGAATCCGTCTGCTACGTATTCATGTCGTCCACGTATGTTGATGGAGCCACATTTACACGAAAGTTATGTTTGAACAATGACACTACTGTTTTATAGACTAATTGCTCCGTTGCAATGTACTGGAGCTCTCCAGCTATTCAGTCATTAGCCCCCCAAAGTTAATCATTTGTTTATTCTATTATAAGAGACGTGCATACTTAATTTCGTCCCATTCGGATCAACTCCTTGGGTGCTTCGCTTTTTACATTATCGGAATGCACTTAACCACTTCTCTGAATAGATCGAGAACTGCTCGACTTGTGTTTTATACAAATAGAGTAGGAATAGTTCCGTATCATTAAACCCGATCCTGAGAAATATCAGACAATAAGAAAATTGTTCGATATGATTTATTTAACTTCAATATAACAAGTGTAGATGGTAACTAAAGCAGAAAAAGTACTTTCGAGAATATTTTGTAATTTATATTATTAAATAGGATTTTACACCGAGAGAAGAGCCAAAACATTATAAACACCTACTCAATAACACGTTACAGCACTTTCTTCCTACAAAACAGCTGCAACCCTTCTTGGCATGGATACCACTTCTTGGTAGATGACTGGAAAAAAATGTACCATTTTGTCTAAGCAGTGGTCGCGTAAAGTCGAGGTGTTCCGACATGAAGATGTTAGTTCTGAGCTGCCTTTCTATGAAAACTCAAAATGTTCTATATCAGATTAAGAACTGCCGAGTTACGTGGCCAGGATATTAAATGGAATTCATCTTTATGCTCCTCGAATCCTTCTAAAAAAATTATACCCTTTTGACATTGGACGATGTCCTTCTGGAAAATTCCATTTCCATTTGGGAAAACAGACGCCATATAAGGGTGCAACTGATCCGCGATTATGCTCCAATATTCTGCAATTATCACAGTCGCTACTACCAGAACTAAGGGTCCCAGAGTCACCCATAAGAAGGTTCTCCAAAGTACAATACTGCATCACCAGTCTGTGTACAGGGAGGGAGCAACTGTACACACCCTGACACAACCATCGACGTCATGAATGAGAAATCATGATTCATCTAACCGGGAAACTCTTTTCCACCTATTTATAGTCGTCTCAATGTTTCTGACGCTTGGTTAACAGAGGTCCACGAGTGGGACGCTTACTCATGTAGAACAGTGTGCACTGAACTGTATGTTCCGAAACACTTGCTCTTGGACCTGTATTGTATAGGTCTGTTAGCTAATCCGCTGTCTGCGCCAATTTTGTTTTACCAATCGGGACAATTTCCAATATCCTTTTTATTTGATGACGAGTGGACGTCCAACAGCTAAGTGTCTACTTCTGGTTTCACCGTTATTTATCCACTTAGCATAAATACTAAAAACAGCTGCACATGAACAACCTACCAGCCATACTTTTTCGGAGATATTCGATCCGAGTCTTCGGGCCATTACAATTTGCCATCTTTCAAATTCGCTGAGACCTTCTGCCTTTCCCGTCACTCGCAAAAGTGGAAGCTTATTTTCTCCGGCAGCTATTAAAAACCATTCTCTCTTAATCACGTCGCTTCCACGCCATCTAGACGAGTTCATTAAAAATGTGATGGTGTTCATAATGTTTTGGCTCGACACACACACACAGTGTATATTATAAATATCTTATTATATACAGCTTTTGTAAACAATCGCTATGATCAATTTTTTAAGACATTGAGAAATCTAACATACCATCACATGTAGACATCTCTTTCTCTCTAATACTATAATGTTGATTTTCTGTCACTGAAAAAAAAACCCGATTTTCAAATACATTAAGCTACGTCCTGTTAAAAGTGAGATTCTAAGAAGGAAACCAGTGCGGGGACTATCTAATTGTTAGGGAATCGAACTATATGTATCTTTTGTGTAGCCTTTATTTTAAGAACCATTATAAAAAATGCATTTAGTAATTTATTCAGCTATATCCAGGTTTTTCCAAACTATGTATTTTTATTTTTTAATATGTATTCGTAGACGCATTCGTGTAGTACTTACATTTGAATTTTTTTTTCTTTGGAGCCGAAATACACTGCTGGCCACCGTAAATGCAACACCCTGAAGGAAGCATGCAAATAACATGAAATTTACAACATGCATTAGCGGAGGTGAGATATATGCAATGATTAGAATTTCAGCGCAGACACACATAACGCGCGCCTGTGAGGTCACCTCAAAGTGCTATTTAAGGCTTGGAGATTTCAACGATTTCAAGTTCGGCAATTGTGTTTTTCTCGTGGATTTTTCAAAAAACGATCAGTTATGTCTCGTAGAAAACAGCGATCAGCTTTTAATCAAGTATCCGAGTTCGACAGAGGAAGGATAGTGGCATACCGAGATTGTGGATTATCTTTCAGAGAAATCAGTAGTCGTGTTGGACGAAACCAAACAACTGTAATGCGGATATGTGACCGTTGGATGGAGGAGGGTACGACGGACCGACGTGGTCAATCGCATCCACCTCAGTGTACCACTTCACGTGAGGACAGGCAAATTGTGCGCATGGCAGTGACGGATCGCTCAGTCACATCACAAAACGTGGCACAGCACATTGAGTCTGTAATGCATCATTCAGTGTCTGCGCGTACCATTGGACGCCGTTTACAGCAGAGTGGTCTGTCCGCATGACGTCCATTGCTTGGTTTACCCTTGTCGCAGAACCACAGACGTCTCCGCCGCCAATGGTGCGATGAAAGAAGAATGTGGGTGGCAGAATGGAATGAAGTTGTCTTTACTGACGAGTCACGCATCTGTCTGCAACACCATGATGGTCGGATTCGAGTCTGGAGACACCTTAGAGAAAGGATGCTGAACAGCTGCGTTATGCACCACCACACTGGTCCTGCACCGGGTATTATGGTGTGGGGCGGTATTGGATATCACTCTCGTACTCCTCTAGTACGCATTGCGTGTACTTTAAACAGACAGCGCTACATCTCCAAGGTGTTGGAGCCAGTTGTTCTTACTTACCTTCAAGGCTTGGCCACAGCCATATTTCAACAGGATAATGCGTGACGACCACACGTGGCACGCATTGTCCAAATGTTCTTCGTCAATCACCAGATTGAATTGCTTCCCTGGCCAGCTCGCTCTCCAGATCTTTCACCGATAGAAAACATGTGGTCCATGGTTGCTCAACGATTGACCCAGATTACACCCCCAGCTGCCACACCAGATCAACTTTGGCAACGTGTGGAAGCTGCTTAGTCTGCTGTACCCCAAGAACACATCCAAAGTCTCTTTAAATCAATGCCGAGGTGTGTGGCAGCGATGATCTCCAACAATGGCGGCTACTCTGGCAGGAACCACACTTCACAGAAGTCTATAAATTTAATCATTTGATACTTGGTCAACATGTTAGCTACAAAATAAATTTTGCCATGCTCTATCTCTTGTCTTTCTTGGTGTTGCATTTACGGTGGCCAGCAGTGTAAAAATAAAAAAAACTAACTTCCTTGTACAATATTTTTCTTTCAAAAAGCTTAGTAAACGAGTTCCATTATACACTTCATAAGAGTAAATGCGAGAAGACTAAAAATAGCTATTTTTTTAAGGAATTAGGAGTTTTTTAATGACAGAAAGGTTAGGGTCATGTTTGTACATATGTTCGGAAGCTATATTTAAGTAGAATATAAATAAGTAGAATAGCATAGCTGGATCATGCGAAGAAGAGATAAAAGAATTCCGCACACACAAATACTTACGATTTCAGCTTAGAAAGAAAAAATTTCTTTTTTTTTGGAAATTAAGCAACAGAAAAACTATTATTTAGTCTTTATTTCTCTCAATTTTATGAATTAAAATTTTCCCTACTACGCAAAAAGATAGTTTTATGTCCATCCTATTTCTCTGTTCATTTATCATTCTGCTTGAATTACGGTTAAGTTTTGCTTCAAAATTTAATTCACCCGCCGCTTAGAGGGGCTAATGTATGTTAAATCTCTCGAGGATCTCGCTTTGTCGTCGTATGGAAGTTTAGAGAGTAGGGTGCCAGTCATTTTCGTCACTTGACCATAATTTAAAATTACGGGATCCGTAACCAATATCCCTCATATTACACTCATGTCCATAAATTAAGAATAATGAAGTTCAGTCAAAGAAAGAAACAGAAGCAAAACAAATTTGACTTATTTGTAAGGTCTATTTATTAAACAAAAGGTAAAGAGCAAAAAAGATGCTATATGTTTGACATAATTAATGAAAATTGCGATTTTTACTCCCTGGAGCAAATTTCAAAAAAGAAACTATTTACAAAAAACAGCATAACATGGTTAATATGATGGTTAATACGGAGTATTTCTCCCGGACGATGCAATACAGTGCCTTACAACGCCTAGGCATGCTGAGTATCAAATTATCAATCTGATCTTGGGGAATATTACACCACTCATCAAGCAATGCCCTCCGAAGTTTCAGTAGACAGGTGGGAGGGGGTTGACGGGCTGCAATTCGTCAGCCAAGCATATCCCACACATGCTCTATTGGATTCAAGTCCCGTGAGTATGCTGGCCAATCCATACGGGTGATATCCTCCGATTGAAGGCATTCGTCTACAATGTTTGCATGGTGAGGACGGGCGTTGTCATCCATAAACAGAAATTCAGCTCCCATAGCACCCCGAAACAAACGTACAGGTTGTTCCAGAATGACATCCCGATAGATGTGGCCTGTCATCGTTACACTCTGAACATGCAGGTCAGTTCTGGAACCAAGAATAATTCCTCCCCAAACGAGCCATTCTGCACCACCATAATGGTGTTCTCTTGGTGGTAACGGGTACCTGGCGCTCTCCATATTAAAGTCCGGCGAGAATCAGACTGTAAACTAACCCTGGACTTGTCCGAAAACATCACACAAGACCACTGTTGTGGTGTCCACAATGCATGCTCTCTACTCCAGGTTAATCGCAGGCGACAGTGAGTTGCGGTAAGTGGAACACATCTGACAGGCCTACGAGCATATTGACCAATGTGCCCTAAGCGTCTGTACACGGTCTGCCTTGAAACTGTCGTACCGGTAGCTGACGAGACAGGTCTGATGCTGTGCTCCGTCTGTTTCTTTTGGCAGTAACTGCCAAATATACCAGTCCTCATTCGGCGTTGTAACACGGGGGAGACCTGTGCTGTAACATCTACTCACATTACCATCATCTTGGAATCGTTGCCAAAGCCTGTAGATGACACTCTGGGAGATTCCAAGTTCCTCAGATACTTCCAACTAGGTACGTCTACATTCCAGTAGTCCAATAATTCTACCACGTAAAAAATCCTTCAAATGCTTCCTTTGTGCCATAACTATGCAGTTATTGCACTGAAAGGCTTTTAAAGCGCTTGTGAATAATTTTACTTCTTTGCCACCATTCCTTGTATACCCCTCTCTTACACTATCGTCATTATGACGTACTATCCACGCCATCTGGTGGTTTCCTGTAATTTGCATATTCTTCTTCAAGATGTGTGTGATAATTCTACAGGTGAAATTTTTATTTTAGAGTTCAATTTCTGTGTGATTCTGAATTATCCTTAATTTATGGACATTCGTGTACTTCGAAGTCCTACGTTATTAAACAATCAATCAATCAAAAATTATTCCTATGATCTAGAAATAAATTTAATAAGAATTCATAGATCAGTCTTTGAGGATTTTTTCAAATGAAGTAACATAATTGTGCCATATACCTGAAAATCCTATGCAAAAATATTCAACTGAATTTTAAGTTAAAAACTTATAGAGTAACATAACCTTGGGAGCTATAAGACCCTGTTGAGATTGAATGAATAGCATAACGTGAAAGCGAAAAATTATAAATCCATTTTCTAAGATTTGAAGTGTGTCTATGATTACATCATAATTGTTTGGTGTTATAATGGCAGTGGTGTTGTTCAATTGTATCCTCTGCTGTAAATTAAATGTAAAACGGGATAGATGGCTCTTCAAGTCATCTGAGTTGTTCTTCTGTTTTAGTTAGAAGAATCAATCATATAATGTTCCTTGTACTGTGTTTCTATGTCTTCTGTGGCGTCCAAGAAAATAAAAAATGTGTCAAAAGTTGGACTCATCATTTGAATAAGATTGCCCATATTGAATGGATATAATTTACCTATCTGATGCAATTGAATTAAAGAAAAGGATTTAGAAAAGATAATATTTTCAACAGAGGGTGAAAGTGAACAGCGGTAGAGGGTCTGAGAGTAGATGAGTATGAGGTTGGAAGAGCAGGGCCGGCTCTAGAAGTTTTGCCACCCCGGACAAAAATGAAAAATGGCGCCTCTCTCTATAATTTCAAATTTGACCCAAAGGCCGCCCCGGGCAGGGGTCCAGTTTGTCCGACCGTAGAGCCGCCCCTGGCATGAGGAGCCCGATAGCTACATTAAAATCTTGATAAAATAAAGTTATTTGTTGAGAAAGAGCTCATTGAAGTAAATTTAATATACTTATTGTTAGTGAAATCAGCAACAGCAATGAGAAATTATTAGAATTCGTTAATCAAGCTTTTTCTTTTAACTTAAAGTATATCAAGATACTACGGTTTCCTAATTTGTATTTCATTTTAAACACTTGCGAATATTGTATAAAAAATGCTTTTATGATACTTTAATTAATTTATATATTTGTGAATATAAAAACAAAATGCTGGTTAGATATAGGTTATTATAGTTATAGCTGGTTAGATATGTATTTAATTTGTATTATGAAGCTCAGATATTTGATATTTCGTAATATGTGTGCTGATTGAATTTATGTCGGAATTTATTTAACTAATTCAATCCTATTTGTTTCAATTGAATGGTTTGTGACTTAAAATTACTATCCGATATCATAGTAAGGAATTCATTCATTTTGCAGCATTCATCAAGGCTGTATTGTATTTTAAAAATACATTTCTCGGGAGTGAGATTTTTGTTTAGAAAGCTTCGTTTTATGGGGCAAACGAAAGAAAGTTTCGCTATCGGCTGATGGAATTCTTAAGTTGATAGATACTTAATTTTATTTTTGTTATTTTTACTCAAGTTGCACAATATGAGGGTTCATAGTTTTGAGCCCCGTTCAGTTACACTCGAGCTGTGGCACCCCTCTCTCAGCTTATACACCCCGCAAATGGAAGGGTTTTGAGCCTTTACAAATTGAACGTGCCACGGTGGCACCAGGATTCTCAATCGCGCGCAACTTGCTATCCATGGGTTCGCGACCTGAACCAATCGGCTACAGCGACCACAGGTAGGTTCTCGAAAGGTAATTAAGAAAAAAACTCATTCACTCTCCACATTATAAATTCTCTAAAATTAAAACATTTTAAAAATATATCAAAATAGTAACATGTTTGTGTAGCACGCGTACTAATATTTAGATAGAGAGTGGGAAAGAAAATTGAGTCTTTCTTCCAGAATAGGTTTGCAATACTACAGAAAGAAAAAAAAAATCACAAATTTAGCTAGTGATTGCATTATGCCCCCTCCACACACCCACTTGTGTTAAACCAAACTTGGTAAGTGCAGTTCCGATGTTATAACTAATCTATGAGGAAAGTTAAAGTAGTTACACCGCATCGTTCGTAAATTTTGAGAACACTCCTGGATCTAAATGCGGAAGAAGTTTCCACTTCTGCTCAGAATAGCACGATGTGTCCGCCCACACTGACGGCATCAGACACGTGCTCAATTCTTTTTCCTCCCTCTGAAACAAACTTAAAATAACTTCCTGATTTTGAGCCATACCAAAGATCTTCAAGTTCACCTTTTCTCATTTCGACAAAACTAAGAAATCAAATCTGCTCTCAAGAGAGTTTTACAAAACCTCTTACTCGAGAAATCTACCCCAAAATGCGTCATTGGAATAAAGAATATGTCTCTCTCCAATCTTTTTATATTATTCGTTTCCTCTATTATTAACTCAATATAATGTCACTTTGTGATAGGTGCTCTGCTGACTTGCATACACAGGGCGTTCACTTTTTGGAGACGTTTCAGCCTAAGTTCAAGGAGATTTAGAACAAAACAAAGTTCGGGGGATTGTTTAGGAATGTTCATTTATGAAGTAATTCGTTTCTCATAACATTGGGCTAAATTTTTAAAATGTTACTGTAATACTTAATAGTTCAGTTTATCATTTTTGATATTTGACATTCTCAAACTCAAGAAGTAGCAAAAGTTTAGTTGGCATGATTAATAATCTTTACACGCCAGATATTGAAATTATCTTGAATCAGTACAAATACGTCATATTTGTTTTCATAGTCAGAATTTAGACTATTTTTAATTGATTGTCTTTCAAATGGGGAACTTTTTTAATGATTCCCACATTATCAGCTTTAGATAATGAAAGTTCAAATGTTTTGCAGATTTACATGTCCCAGTGACTAAAAACTGCGAGACATTAAAATACATAAATATGAGAAAAGTGTTATCTTGTGGATTATACGAGAGAGAGAGAATAAATTCGAAAAAAGAATACAACAAATTCTCCAAGTCACAAATAATCTGCATTAATATGTTCATTTTAATGAAGTATGACTTTCCTACAGATAAAGAATTATCTTAAGATCATCGTAAAGAATGGAAGAAAAAATTATGTATAATTGAAACGATATATGTAAAAAATAAACAATTTTTTTCACCATTACGATTATTAAATATTACCTATATGTCGCAACTGTATTTTGTGAAGATTTGCACTTACATATATATATATATATATATATATATAAATAAGTGAAATTGAAATGATATATTAGCAGATAAATTCGTCATGAATAATGCTGATATTTTCTTTATATTTCCTTATTTTTAAAAACTAATTTCTTAGTTTTTTAAAATTTTTATGTCAGAAAAAGGGTTTTTTTCTTTTATTCTAATCAAAATAAGTTAATTTCTATTCATCAATGTGTCCTGATCAGCATCGTGTTTTATATATATCTATAAACCTTTTTTTGTTTGTTTACTTCTCTACGAATAAGAGAGATGGTAATAATAATAATAATAAATTTTATCCACGAATTTTTGGTTTTACTTTTCATAGAAAAGTAAAAACAAACGTTTTGAAACAATGCGTGAGATTTTGTGTTGATAGTTTTAAAAAGTTAAATGCAAAAAATTGTTGAATTAATTTTATAATCTATTGAAAAGTTTTTTGTATAATGTTCAATCTCCTCAACATAACAGAATATTCAAAATAGCATTTTATTTTCTTCTAATAATCCTGTTTATTAAATAAGATAAGAATTGCTCTTTATTGAAAAAAGAAAAAAAATTCTATAATTTGTGGCTTAAATAAGCTTGTAACAGGTTCTCACTCGCATTTCACTTAACTAACATCACAGACTGCTTAACTGCAGCGTTTGTTTTGAGAATTTGTGTAGCAGCCGTGAAATATCTCTTTAAGTAAAAGTGTAGTAAATGTTACAGATGATAGAGGCAATAAAATTATAGATGACTCTATAGAAATATTACTGAGGACATAACAACTTTAGAAAACATTCAGAAAATGCCAGCCTGAATCCGAACTGTTATTAGAAGTCTTAAAGATAGCAAGTTTAGAAAACACATTATTATATAGTTCTTATTAGTTATAGAGTCAGGTTAAGTTATCCGTATTTAAATTATTTTGATAGTGATTATTCGAAGATTGTGATTCTTATTGATTAAATATGCCTCTTGCTACCAACGAAGCGAATTCGTCAAATATAGTTTGAAAGATTATTAATACTGAATTCAAGGTTCGATTATTTCCTCCCAAACAACTACATAAAAACGGAATCGATCTCTGAACATCCGATCAGGTTCATTCTTCCCCTAATCACTAAACAGCTAGGAATTTGACTACCCTAAGAACAAGAATCCATCCCTATATAAACAAGCACAAGCACGTCTAAAGAATTAATAACAATTTTAAAACACTAATGTTACAACACTATTCTCGATAACTGTCAGCATTTCGCGAGAGCTAACTTTCAAATCACATCGTGTTAGCAACCTGTTTTGCCCTATATCCCTTCATTATTTCTTATCGTTATCAAATATCAGAACATGAAGTATTTGAAAAATAAATCCTAAAAATAACTGATAAAGAGGAAGAAATCATATATTTCACATTGTTCTTGTGTATCTTATATGCAGTTACTTATACATGAAAAATATTCGCATATTCGTCATTACTATATCAAATAAATGTATAGTTTCTAATTTTAGAGAATGGTACAATATGCGTTAGATATGTCATCCCGTTTCTCAAACGAAAGTGTTAAATTTGACAGTAAAAAAAGTATCATTAGTGTTACTTAAAAAACGAACTCGCACTTTCTTTACTTCCCTTCTTTTTGCTTTCGCACCAATAATACAACATAAATTCGTAACTCTATTAGTTATTAAATGTTGAAAGAATTTTTACTTTGCTTGCTCATAAAGGGGGAAAAAATCAGATATTTATGAAATCCTAAAAGAAAACATATTTCTTACATATATACTTGTTATAAGACACATACTTTTTAAAATAAAAAATATTTATACAGTCATTACGGAACTAATTTACATATATATAAACATGTAATATTTAAAACAAATCAGAATACAGATAAATAATAAAGGAGAAAATATCACTCTCTTTTTTTTTTTTTTTTTTTGGGGGTTATATTAAGTTTCCTATTTGGAAATTATTCGTAAATTCGTTACAATTATATCACATAAATGTATAATTCCAGAACTTAAAAGATAAAATAATGAATTACGCAAACAATTCACTTTTCAATATTGATAGTTATACTAAGAAGCAAAGGAAGAGGAATCAGTCACTTTATTACTACTTACAAAATCTGACAACTTTTTCTACTTCATGTCTTTTCGTTTCTATATATAGCAATAATTTAAAATAAATTCGCAATGCTCATCGATTATAAATATATATATTATGACATTTTTCATATGTAGATATTAAAGATATTTACAAAATTCAAATTAACTAAAAACGGTATAATTTCTTTCATTGTCTTATTTTACGCGACTTTCCTATCAAACAAAAGCGTGCAACTTTTCAAAACTACAAAAATTTAGGAAATAAATGTAACTTATATATAGTTCAAAAAAATTTAATGATAATAGCAGAAATTTTTTAAGGATTTAAATTTTTTTCACCTTTGAGATATGAGAACGTAATTACCAAAACTGTGATTCATTAGACAACTGATTACATTCATCCTTATAAAATGTAAAAAAATGATATAAAGAAAGCGTCATCACATACACGCAATATAAGTACAAATAACATTTACTTTTGAGCGCTTAAATTTAGAAAATTTTTTAAAAAATGAAATTTTAGATTAATTGAAGTTAACCAGATATCCCAGTTAAGGAACCCCGCTTCTGTGAGGCTATGTTTCTAAAAAAATTGAGGAAACAACAGAAGAGCGCTTTAAAAAACTTTTTTTTAAATCCTTCCTCACAAAATTAATGGAATGATCATAGTTTGATTTTATTTTTAATTTACTTTAATTAGTTTTTAAAATAAACTTATTGCGCCTTCTGGAAAAATAACCAATTTCAATGTGAAGCTTTTCAGAATCTCTTTAAATTCTAGTTCCTCAAGCGATGAAATTTATCTGAGTATTTGAAAATGAATAGATTTAATGTGCGTATAAACTCAATTTTCAAATAAATATTGCAAAATTTCAGAGATGTATAAAACATTAACTTCATAAATTTAAAATTATTTTTCAGTGCCTTTTTTCTGAGCCATGCAATTTATTCTAGGAATGAATTTTGTATTAAAATGTAAAAAAGTGGAAACACATAATATAGAGAACAAAATATATAAAGTATCATACTTAGCATTCTCTATTTAATTTTTAGTCTCTTTTATTTTTAATCCATTGCTCGAAAAATGTTTTTTAAAAATCCCATGCTTGTGAAAATTTCATTGTGCTTGTCGCAAATCCTTCAAGAAAATGGTAAACATACCTTGTTAGCAACTTGGGCACTTAGGCCGAAGGAAGGTCCACGGTTAGCCATTCTTGCTTGTACTCCGTTTGCGAGTTGGATGCGAAGTGTATGTGACGGTAGGAGCTTATCCCCAAAATACTCCCTCTCCTACAGTTGGTCAATGGGATGAAAGTTTTCAGCTATTGGTGCTTTCACTAAGGAAACGCACCAAAATAGGAAACACTTAGCTTCCGATCTCACCTTACTACGGGGGTGGCAATTTTTACATTCTCTATTCCTAGACAGTGAAGTTTTCGGAAATATAGCATTTTCATCCGATGAGCTTTTAGGTGAATTGGTACTACCAGCAATTTGTTATTGTTTTGTACATTGAAAAATAAAAAAGGTTTAATTTAATAATTGCGTAACGCAAGTAGGAGAAAAATGGTCGGTATGAGTGTTGTAATTCGGTGGAAAGTTGCCTGCAAAGATGACGCATGTCTTAGTGGAAATGTTTGAAAACTTTTTTGTGATACTCTTAAAGTTAAGTGTCGAATTCTGTATGAAAAATGCAATTCTGGCAGCTTTCATTCATAAAGGGTTTCGTTTTGTTTATAGATGAAATCTAAATAATTACACGCTTCCTTAAACTTAACGGAAGAATTATTTTAAACCACTCACTCACACCATTTTTAAAATATTTCAAATAAAGGATGTCTTACATCACATTTCTCTTCGAGGATTGACTGAATGTAATTTATAACATTTCATTTTAATGAAACATTTCAATCCACAATTTCATTTGATTTTAATTTGCGTCGCAACATTAGGGCTCTTGGCTAACTAAGACCACCATAAAGATTATTTTATTGGATTCTTAAAAAGATCATTTTTTACGATGGTAAGGTTACAGAAAATTAATTAATGTTGTCTAAGGAAATTGTTTATTTTTTAATTAATTTTGCATAAAGCTTTAAGAAAAAAAAGCTTAAATCAATACATTTTATCTTTTTGTTGTTGTTGTTGTTTTTACTGTTCTCAAAATTTAAATGGAATGAAAACTTTTCATTTCGTACTCTAATATTCTAAATATTAAGATACATCTAATCGTAACACTAGATCTATTATAGGTACATCTAATCGTATAACACAAGACCTATTTATATCTATCTATCTATCTATATATATATATATCTAATCGTAATTCTAGACCTATTTATATATATCTAATCAAAGTATATCTGTTTTAAATACATCTAATCGGGACGCAATGAAGCGTGTCATTAAATACTTGCGATATTAACAGTTAGAGCTTAATAATGAAATATTTTAGCTTACTTTCAGTTTTATTATAAAATACAACGAGAAAATGAAGTTGACATAATTGATTTTTGCTTTTATTTTCCAATTAGAGAATATATGCCATTTATTCTTTTACAATGAACAGATATATCACAAAACCCCTCTTATTCCTCGTTTCTAATAATTATTTGCAGCCCCAGCTCTATTCTTCTGAGGAAAGAAGATATCCTCAAGGGAAAGTAATGCAAAACAGAAAGTAACATTCAACTGGAACTTTTGTGCACATTGCATTATTCTCCTAACAATTAGTGAAGCACCTAAAAAATTATGTGCGTTAAGTTAAATATCTGAATGCATATTAATAATTTTTATGTTAGTTAATCACAGCAAACAGATATGCGTGTGTTATGCACTGATACGCACACACGTTTCGTATGCCTAATTTACTTAGACAAATAAATCGATTTCTTTTTATTCGCAGTTGATTTTTCGTAATTTTGTCGTATAATTTGTTTTCCTTTTCTTTACAATCTTTGATATTTCATAATCATGCACACGTCTTTTTTTTTAAATCATAAGTTAATTTGGATTTTTTCTGCTTCATCAAAAATTAACTGGAACGAAAGAAATCTTGGTATTTTTTTAAATAAATTCGTAGCGAATTTTTTTTGGAAAAGGAATTCTTGGATTATTTTGAAAGAATTTCTGGATTTAAAAAAATCCTTTGATTTTTTTCTCCTTGAAAAAAATTAGCTGGAATAAAAAAAAAAAGAAATCTTTTATTTTCCTGTTCTTAGACTTCTAACAAGTTTTAGCTTTGTAAATATTCTCGGTATGCTTTATGTTTTTAAAAATTGCATTGTATTAATTTTTATATGTTGCAGTTTCATATATGCATTATACTATTTTTCTTAAATAGGGGTTTTGTAAATTCATTATAAAATTATATATTATAATTATTATACACAGACTCATTATTACTTTTTAATAAAAGATAATGCAAAAATAAATTTTTAAATTATTAATTTTTGATCGAGTTGAAAGAAGTAAAGTGAATAAAAATAATACATTTTGATTGGAGATGTAGTATTATATAAGCTCACCTTTTCGAGATACTATTTTCTCACGTCGTTCAAAAAATTGTGTGTGTGTGAGCTTTCTTACCCAAAACCTTTTCCAATGAATGAATATTAACGTCACACTCTTCAGCTACACGAGGCCTTTGGGTGACGGATCTCGTAATTTTGAGCCATGTTCAAGTGTCGAGGACGACACCTGTGAGCTGACGACCTGTGATATATATATATATACACCTCTCTTATTTTACGAACAGCATCCCTACTTTCATTAGAAAATAATGGATGACTTAAAAACCCATTATCATTTGATAATGGACAATATGCATTCATATATTCCCTGCTGTCTTAAATAATAACTACCTTATAAGGTTTTGTTCTGATTAAGATATTTTTTGCGTTAAGTGTTTGAAGCCGCAGTGCATGATACAATATTGTCTAACTGCAAATACACCCCCACAGAGTTGAAAAAAGAAACTAGTGAGAAGTGAAATTAAAATAAAATACTTTTATATATAATTTGTAATTATATAATGTCAAACCAATGCCAAGGAAAAAACAAGTTTTGCTGACACCTTAAAAGCCTCAACATCATAAAATAGCTAGGCAATTTTTTTTCTACCATGTTATTATTATTCAAATTTTAATACCGTTTAGATGTAACTCAATTGCTTAAATGTCTCCTTTTTTCCCACTCATCTCATCTTTTTTCTTTCATCTCATTTTTCATCATAACTTAACTCACTGCATACTATTCAATTCATGTGTGTACAACAAACACAATTTAAAACTTTAATTGCTATAAATTTTACGAAAGATGCATCCCATCTTTTTTTAAAGTTATTCCAAACCTAAATACCTAACAAAAAACTTCCTTTTCCGAAATCTAAACTTTTATCTACCTGCAAGAATACGCGTCACAATGCCGTTTTTTATAATCAATCCATATCTTTCCCAATCGATCTCCCGCTTATGAAGATCCCGAAACATTGAAAATGCGCCGCCATTATTTTTTAAAATCAGGTTGTTTTTTTTAATCCAATGAATAATTCATTTACCCACTGCAGAGGAAGCGAAAGCCCTCCATTTTCTTTCTTGAAAAATCGATAGGAGACAGCGAGATCATTGGATATTATTTTCCATTCCTTTGAGTTAAAAAGGAAACGAAATGTGTTTTATGATAGAGTAAAATTTTATCACTGGGAGCAGCGGATCGATACATTTCTTTGTGTAGCTCACTGCGCTAACATTTATCTGGCGGGATTAAAATAGGGAGATGTGTGTTGCTTATCATTTGAGACAAGCAAAAAATAGACTGCATGGCTTTTAAATAATATGTAATATAGGAAATGATAAGGTTTTCAACATTTTTTAAGAAGTGTTTTACATTCGAAAGGAGGATATTTATCCAATTTTCGCTTAAATTTTATTTATAATCGAAAGATTTTGAACATGAGTGATATGCATTTTAAGGCATAACAGTACCCTAAAAATAACAAAACTATAGATTTTTTTCTTTTGCATTTTCGTACAGCTTATGAACTTGGAAAGCTTGTCCAAAAATTTCAGATCTGAAAACCAATTAGTTTTTTTAAATATTTAAAGCTTTCTGAGTCTAGATTTTAGTTTCGGTTTCATTTTAAAGCATTTTTGCATTTCTAAATTGAATTATTTAAAAATAATTTTGAACACAATACATTTTCTCAGTGTGAAATGAATATTAACTGCAATTTTCATTACTAAAATCATTTCTGTTTGCTTATGTTTTGAATTTTTTGAGTTTTCTCATAGTTACTAAATTAAGAGATTGATTTCAAAATCATTATTTATTTTTACACATAGTTTATATAACTTTACTTCGTTTTCATTAATTCTTTGCTATTGAGAAAATGTCACTGCCACAGCGTTCTCAGATTGCTATGATAAACAATACTTGGAAGTGATGGAATACAACTGAAAAAGATGCATCTAAAAACCAGCCCTCAGCTGATACTGCAATTAGATTTTCAAATACAAGTATTTTGAATAAAAGTATTACAGATAAAACTGCATATTTCCATGATGTACCGAACTACATTATAGAAAACATATTGTAGTTCTATATTATTGTATTTTAAAGTCATTCAAAAAAAAACTCAAACTTTCTAAGCTCTGTCTCGATTTAAAACTGAAAAATTTTAAATTTTATGCACAAACCTGGCGATTTTTAGCTTAAGATATAGTATCATTATTATTTTGTACATAAATGTTTTTTTTCAATCCTTTTGTGAAAATATTAGATTAAGATTAAAATGAATAACCTGTCGTCGTAATAAACGCTATCAATATTATGTAAAAATATGGTTTGAATTTTAAAAATATTTTCAGACATATTTAATTAAAATAGTATTTTAATGTAGAACATAAGTTTATATATATATATATATATATATAAATTACATATTAAATAATTAGAGCTTTGAAGACATTATTATTTTTTCTTCGACTTTTCATTTTGAAGATCTAAGTGTTCCCTCGGGCTTTTTTTTTCTGATCAAGATAGAGTATTAAAATATTTTGTATATACTCCCACAAACATATGTTCTGTAGCAGACAGTATGGATTTAGGTCTAAGATCTGTAGTTTTTTTTTTTTAAAAATGCTAAATTTAATATTTTAAAAAATTTTGTGTTTTTTCTAGCCTTAGCTATAAAAATAATTATTAAAAATCAACAAGGGAACAGATTTTCAAATCTATATTAACTTTTGCTCCATAATCTAAAAAACATAAATCATTTAAAATGACTGAAAAATTTTAAAAATTGTACATTTTATAAAAGTTTGAAAAAATTTCAAAAATTCTTAATTTTTTAAAATTGTAAAATCGTCAGGTTGACTTTTAGAATCGAAATAATATAATCTGAAAGTATATAACATAAATTTCTTTTACTATTACTGTCTCCAAAAAAAGTTTTAAAAAGGGGTGCTGTGCGGCCTTAAAATTTATAAGTGATAATACATTTATACACATTTTAAAAATAGAAAAGAGCTTAGAAATGTAACTTAAATTTTTGGCACACACATGCTACATCCAATATCTTAATGAAAAGAATCACGAAATGAAAAAAAAATTGCCTTTTAGATTCTCAAAACATGTTAAATAAATTATGCAGGGTAATTTTTTAAAAAAAAAACAATCTGCTTAGATCAAAAATAAATTTATAATTTTTTAAAAAAAGAATTAAGGAGGGGGACAGTTCCTTGATAAGTTTTGAAATTTCATATTTTTTGACACATTTTGTCGAGTCCTCATAAACCAGTGTATTCTGCTTATTTTGATAAGAGTTTTTTTACAGTTTGTGCCGTAGAGTACAATGTTTAAAATAACAGAAAAAGTTTTACTGTGGAATTATTGTACTTTTTTAAATAGCATAAAGTATGAACATAAAAATAATAAAAATTAATTATATTTCTTTATGTTACCCACAAGATAACTTTTGAAAGATTTACAGTAGATCCTACATTCGTAAATAAAATTATAGCTAAAAAGTGCCTATATTCTGTATATATACTTCCAGTTTTTAATTTCTCTCTTATTTAAGTATTTCTTAAGATTACAAAACACTTTAAAATCACTGTATTTTTTAACCAAATAATATCTACCGATCCCATTCACATAATACAGATCGATAAGTACATACAGAACCTCTGAGACCGAAACTTTTCTTTTAATCTTGGGGTAAATGTGAAAGTTGGAAACTGAGAAAATCAAATTTAAAGTTTAAACTTGAATTTTTTTTACATTAAAATATTTTTTTCCATTTCTACTGTACCCATTTCATACGCTAAAGCCTTCTTTTTCCATAAAGTGTTTAGGCAGGTTTTTTTCTGTCATTCTCAGTCAAGCCTCTTTTGTGAAAGACTAATTTCTTCTCGCTTTATTCAGCCTGAGAAGCAAAAATGACGAAACAAAAAAAAACTCTAATTTGAAACCTAGACGTTTCATAATATCTAAGCGATTAGCTGTTAAATCATTAAATATTACTGATGTTTAATTTTACACCACTATTAATTGTTATTTTGGAAGATATTGACATTTTTGGTCTATACATCCAAACTATACAACGAAAAGATTCTTCTTAGTTAGGAGTCTTTCTACCCAACCATTGTTAATAGTTTGGCTGAAGATAATTCTGTAATAAGTTGAAACTGTGTGTGTGCAATCATAATAACAACAGGCATAATAACGCAACGTTTGTAGTAAAAAGTATTTTATAATACTTTGCGAAGTACCATCAGGTGATGTAAAGCATTACTGTATCATTTATTAAATGATAATAACGTTATATAGATCTATATCCTATAAAAAATTTAACGGTATATATTCCAAATCCGAACAGAGATTGGACATAAAGTGTCAAATCAGTTGTCGACTCTTGACAGTGATTAAAAATTACAAGAATCGTCTTCAATAGTCCTCGTATTGCTTCGAAGGGAGATGCTGATAAAACAAATAACCAATAAAAAAAATCCAAACAGAAACTAACGAAAAATCTATTTGTTTACATTTTTCTAAAGGACACGTTTTTTTTTACATTAACATTTTTTATTTTTGATAGCGTAGCTATATTGT
The DNA here is from genome assembly GCA_019973935.1 of Trichonephila clavipes. NCBI lineage: Eukaryota > Metazoa > Arthropoda > Arachnida > Araneae > Nephilidae > Trichonephila > Trichonephila clavipes. Next base: position 565,634 of record BMAU01017921.1, read on the forward strand.
TGGATTTCGATGCGACTTGCTTTAAAACATTCTGTGTTAATTTTTTAAAATGTTTTTGAAAAATTAATTTTTTGAGCGACAAATGGTACTATCCCCTCCCCCTTAAGTGAAAAGAAATTATTGTCTACCAGAGAAAGAGAGTGTATTAAAATATTATAGACTATAGTGATTTCTAAAAACGTAATAAATTACAGTGATATAATAAATGGTGCCTTAAGCATCTCCAGTACTAAAGTTTTCCTTCATATATATTGTAGCAAATATATATTAACTACATTTATAAAATCTAGTAAAATGAATGTACATCTGAGCATATTAAATTTAAAGTATGCTGTATGTTCTTCTGAGTTCAAAGATTACAAATTTTGCTCTACTGCTAAATAAAATGTGTGTGTCTAAAAATATCTTTATTAAGTTTGATGATATACACAGTTAATTTTATATAACTCATTATTTTTGAACATGAATTTAAAATGTCCTTGTTCTTAAAGCAAGATCTACATATCATTTAAGTTACGCCTTATTTAAATTTTAAAAATATTTTTTATTTTATTTGGAAGTGAGAACTCTATCAATGTGTGTGAGAGGGTTCAAGTAATGAATTACTTTATGGTTTTAAATAATTATTGTGATTCTGCTAGTTTATATGCATTTTAAAATCATTTTTAATCCCCATCTAATATTATTCATGTTTAGATTAATGTTTTGCGATGAAAAGAAAACTATATCAAACATTTCTTCCTTCCAAAAAAGTGGGTTTCATTAATTGTAGCATATATATTTTCCCCCATCTATAGATTACAATTTTTATTCAAATTTTTGTTTTGTAATGCTCACCTAGACAATTAAAACAAAATTAATATTTTAATATTTACAAACAGTTATTTCACAACCGTATGAACAAATCAAATTTTTATGTTTTGCGCTGAGTTTTTTTTTTTTTTTTTTTTTTTTTGTTATTCATCAATATCTGAAATGTTGATTCCATTCATATAAAAAAAAGAAATGTTTGTCTAGTTTTATTTTTTATGTTAAAATGGGAAATATATCATTTACTTAGATTTTTTATAAATCATACAAATGTTCGAACAGTGCCAATACCTATCAGTCAAAGTATATTTTCGTTGCTCTACACCGTAAGAACAAGAGCTAAAATTGAGAAAAATACTGTTACATATATTTAGTAGAAATTTTCAAGAATGTTCCTGTCCTGTTAGAAGCAGACAACTCATAAAAAGTATATGATTCTTACGTGTAGAAGGATTCATTTAAGCAAAATAAATCAAGTGATTGAAAGGAGGTGGGGAAGAAACGATTCACAATTTAACATTTAGATCTGCTTTAGATTCTCTTCCGTGACTAAGTTGTGATTTCATTACCTCTATTTAGGAGTAAAATTTATTCGTGAAAAAAATTAATGAGTTTTATGGTTTAAAAATATAATCGTAACAAAATCAAAAGTTTACATTATTTTAAATTCTCTTAAAAATGATCGAAAGATAAAAAATTTGCTATTGTCAATGAGCTTTATTCTAAAACTTTTAATAAATCAAAATATATATTAACTTCTTTTTTATGTCTGAACGCGTTATTTATTAATAGCAGAGATTCCAACTTGAGAAAAAGGATTTTGTTAATGAATCATTTTTTTGTTGTAGCTCAATAAACCCCTCGAAAGATACGTAATAAGAATTATAATTGGCTGCATTTTATTTGAAAAAGTTTGTAATGCACATCGCTTTCTCTTCTGCTAATAGCATTTTGATTTTCCCTCTTCGCCTTTATCCTTGAAATAACAGAGAAGTGAATTGGTTCCTTTTTTTTTTTTAACTTAAAAACAACCTGAGGAGAAGGAAAGTTTTTCCTTTTAAAAAAAAGACGGATTTTTTTTATGCGTTTCCTGTTTAGTGGGGGAGGAAATCCCCCACCTGAAATGAGGTTTTCACGTTTGGAATTTGTCGAACTGCGGTGTGTAAACTTAGAATCAAGAGGCAAACAACGATGTAGAAATTTTGTTTTTGCTAGAGAGCTTTAAGTTTATCAAAATTCTGCTCAAAAGTGAATATTTTAAAGGTATTTTACAATAATTATATAGTAACAAATTAATAAAGGGAGAAAAAAGTTTAATGAAGACACAACCAATTTTTAATCACATAAAACATTTCGAATTTAGAAACATACATTTGGATTCTGTTCTAAAATAATACAGGGCAGAGAAAGGGCACAAACTTTAATATCCAAATATTATAAGCAAATAGTTATCATCAGAGTAAAAATATAATCATCAGCCAAGTGAACAGAGTTGTTACTAAAATAGTTCATTTTTAATGACATGAAATATATTTAATGCAAATATATGCTTAAGCTTCTTCATTTACCAAGTTATGAGAATTATGAATAGTTGAAAAGTATTTTTTTTTTTAAAGTTATATATCATTTCTGTACTTTCCTTTTTGTTGGATTTTCTTTTAAATTGTTTGATTATTAAAAACTAAGATAGCCAGGTAATATTCAAAAGCTCTCGTGTTCACGAAGATTAGTATTTCTCACTATATATAACTCTGGTAAAAAGGTGGTCGCGGTAGCCTAGTGGTCAAGGTATTGGATCGTGGTTGGCATGCTACGAGTTCAAGCCCAGTACCACTAAAAACCCGCCGTGTAGGGGAGCGATGCACGTTAAATCTGTCGAGAGCTCAAATGTCCTCTCAAGGTGTGGTGTGGTAGTTAGAAGAGGGGGGTGTCAGCTCAGGTGTCATCCTCGTCAAAATTACGAGGTCCGTCGTCAAAAGCCCTCGTGTAGTTGAACAGTTCGACGTTAATATTCTCTCACTCACTGGTGAAAAGGTAGAAGTCCAAACTAAATAAAGATAATTTTCAGGTGTTTAAACAAGTATTTGCAAGGTAAAAAAATTTTAACTCCTATGAATTATATTTTGCTTTAATACTTAGCATTTTAAGCATTTAAAATCACCTTTTCTTAAAGTTAAGTCTTATTTTTCACAAAGCTTGCAATCTTTAGAGACTTTTGAAATATTAAATGATATATATATATATATATGAGCAATTCATTATAGTTCTCTTTTCTCAATTTCTTTTTACAATTTTTTTAGGTTCTTCCTCCACGTGTTGTATTAAGCTTAACTTTTTTCCCTCTATTATGTCGAAAACTTCTGCTGTACGGGGAAGGTTGGATCCACAAAGCATTGCTTAACCCTAATTCGATGGCCTAATTCAGCGACAGCTTTAGAAATCATAATAGGTCTCCAGTTAAGTCCAGTGACTTTTTGTATCTACTACATTTCTTGTGTCTTCTGAATTCCAATTTCTTACTTCTTTAGCACTGTAGGTTCTAGTACTTCTTCACTTTTATTTTATTTTATTATACTATATATATATATATATATATATATAAATATACATATATATATACATATATATATACATATATATATACATATATATACATATATATATATACATATATATATGTATGTAGGAATGGATGTGCACATATCGTATCCTTTCTATATTCCTTAATGACGTAATGGTAAGAGAGCGCCACTTAGCTGACAAGGCGGTTCGAGGATAAAGAGTAAACGAGACTCGAATAGGACTATTGCGCGGGAGACGACGGCGAGGAGCGACGACAGGAAGAAGACACGACTGCGCAGGAACGAAACTCCTCGTGGAATCCAACGACCTATCTTAAAAATGATGTTTCGATTACTTTTTACTAACTTTTAGCCTTCCCTTGTAAATAATTCCCTTAATAAATGTATATTCAACTCAATCTGGCCGTTGTCACTCTCTCTCTATATATAAATTTTTGTATATATATATATATATATATATATATATATATATATATATATATATATATAAATATTAGGAATGTATAATATATATACATTATATATATATATATATATATATATATATATATATATATATAGCAGTAAATTCATTTAAAAAAGAAGACTCTAATATATATTATATATTTATATATATCGTATTAGCCCGATTATAACAAAGACGCGATTATTTCTGACTAATCAGTTCCCGTTAAAAATTAATCCGCGCTAAATTCGAGGCCTGGAATGTTCATTTTTAAAATACTTCTCGTTATTTCCTTTTATTATACCTTATTTTATTTTACGTTACTTAATTTTTTTTTTTTTTTTTTTGCCATGAATGTAACCTATGTGTTATTACTTATTATTAAATAAATGCTGATCTGACTGAATTTTATTTTCTTCGAATTCTTTTTTATGAAAAAGGGATGGATGGTATATTAAATTCGGATGACTTCTTTCCTATATATCTTTATGAATATCTCATCGCCCTTGATTATTTTTTTTTGGTGAATTGTAATCGTATGTATTTAATACGTAAAATTTAATTAAACATTTGTTACTAATAATTAATTTTATTAATTAATGCTAATTATTCGTTCAATAATTTTTTTTTTACTGTTTTTGTTCCCAAGAATCGACAAAATCAAAGAATATGTTTGGCGGCGTATTGGGATACGATAGGAGAATGGTGGACTTTCTACCCTGGACCCCCTCCCCTTGAAAAATTCCTGCGTATATTCAAGAGAGAGAGAGAGACTAAATGAAACGCTATTTTCCACTTCAGATTGAATTTTAAAAAATCACTTAAGTTTTTATTCTACTTAAATTTAAGAAATAAAGAACCACATTTTTTTTTCTAAATGAAACATTGCACGCACTGGCGTGTTCTATAAGACCTTTCATTTTAATTATTTTAAACATCAAGCATTACGTCTTTAGTATTATTCAGTGAATCGTATTTAAATCTTATATAACATCTGATAAACCTTAAATTTTTCAAAAAGTGTATTTTGTATTATGTGTAAAATATATTATTCCCAATACAAAAATATGTATTAAAATGTATGCGTTGGGTGATTAAATTTAAGTCGTATTTTTTTTTTGATAATTTTCTTTAATTTATATTTTTTTAGGATGCTAAGTTAAAAATTTTACCTTGCAGTTTACCTCTTGATATAGAAAAAATATAAATTAAAAGAAAATGCTGGAAGCCAATTATCATTTGTATACTTTATTTCCTTTTTCTTTTAAATTTCTGTTATAGGTTTTTCATTTATCCCAAGAGCATGAAGAGAACAAAACTTGTACACAACACTACGCACGATTTCTGTGATGTGAAAGTAACTTCAATAGATCACGCGCGAGTCTACGCACAAAACTCTCGGGAATCAAATATCACCAGTCTTCGAAACTATAAAAAAATGTGAACAACAAAATAAAGTAGAATCTCCCCCACTCCTACTAGTCAAGTCTTGTATCTTCAGAAGATATATCAAGAAACTCTCAAAAATAACTCAGGAAATGCTTTGAAAACTCTAAGTAAAAGGGAAAAAAAATCAAATAGATGCGGCACAAAATCTCAGAAAGTGTCCCTTATTTCTTTTAAAGTGGGAACGTTGTTTGTTTGGGTTACAAAAGCATCGTCCTCAGATTTACGAAGAAGTTCTATAAGTGTGATAGGAAGGTATTTTGTTTTCCTTCTTATGTTCGCATTCAGATAGTTTTCTTATGATTAAGGCAATCTAAACAGCGAAATATAACTTGATTTTCTCGTGAACCAAAATGATTGTTTTTACGCGTTACTAAAATATCAAAATTTTAAGAATAAACAAAAATTAAGAGGGAAAACCACAGAGAAGAATTATAAAATTTAACTAAAAATATATAAATTAATATATTTTTCGAAATATATGCTTTCTCACTGAAAAACCATTTACTGCTAGATACTTTAAATTCCAACAATCTGGAAGTAAACTTTTTTTTACAAAATTGAAAATATAGTGCTGACTGTGTTACCTTATTTTCCTTTAATCAATTTCAACAGTATTATGCATGCGACATAAAAATTTTATTTACTAAAAATATTAACTTACCTTTAATAATGATTGATTGATTGAATATTAACGTCGCACTGTTCAGCTACACGAGGGCTTTTGGCGACGGACCACATAATTTTGAACCATGGTCAAGTGACGTGGACGACACCTGAGCTGGCACCCCCTCTCCTAACTACCACACCACACCAACGGGAGGACGTTTCAGCTCTCGACAGATTTAACGTGCATCGCTGCCCTACACGGCGGGTCTTTAGTGGTACTGGGCTCGAACTCGTGACCAGGCAAGCCACGATCCAATACCTATACCACTCGGCTACCGTGGCCACTACCTTTAATAATGAAAAAGATTCCATTTAAGCAAAATAATCGTATAAATGTGTCATTTAATTGCTGAAAATATAATATAAAAATGAATTTTGAAGAGAATTTCAATAAAAAGTGTGTTGAAATTTTATTTATTTATTAATTGCAGTTAATATTACTGATATTTCTGAAGCTACCATTATTAAATTTAAATTTATATTTTCACAGAGTATTATGTTATTTAATTTCTTTCACTACTTTTAATATTGTTACGTTGATAGGGGGGCTCGAAGATTTTATGCAAATCAGTCGCAAAGAACAAGACAGTTCCTTAAGAGCGATGAGAATTTATTGTCGAAAATCTAATCCTTGAAATACAGGATTCAGCTACAGTATTCGCAGAATAAATCTCAGAAGGTCTTCCCACCTTCAACAGCACTCAGGCACAATTATCGGTGTCTAAAATACACGTATAGAACAGATTATTCATAAGCAATCACTCGTTCAACAGCGGAAGTAATCACTAATCGCTTCAACTATCAGAGCAATACTAACTGATCGCTAGTCAAAACCAAACTGACTGACTGACTTTTTGCGGGAATTTGTTTGGGCATCTGGGTTCAAAGAACCCTTAATCCCGTATCTGGCAAAAAGTCTATTTTCTTCATGGCAAATCTTTTGGTTTTCATGTTGAGAAGTGAAGCATAGCGATTGGACGAGCGGCAGCAGGCGGGGCTTTGAGGCATCTTGACATCTCGAAGGATTTTGCTGTTAGAATCAGAGAGGAAGAGCGTGTCTTCCTATTGGCTGTTGGAAAGTGAGGATAATGGCTCAGGGAAAATGGCTGCCCATGGGTGAAGGAGGGGCGAAAATTTATGAGGTAGAAAAGAAGACAGCCGGGCGGTTTGCGAGGCGGTCACCCTCCTGCGCATTGACCGCTCCCAATGTTGCTGCAGTTTAATCTTAAGTATGTCGAGCGCTTAGTGCACTCGGCCATGATAAAAAAAATTTAAAAAAATGCAAGACAAACATGACAAAAAATGAAAGAGTGATATAAAGAGATAGAAATAATTTAAGTGGTAGGGAGGATATACGAGTCCAGGAGAATACTCCTGGGTCGCTTCCTCTTAATGCGAGTAGTATAGTTTTCTAAATTTTGCATATTAATATTTTCAGAGCTATTTAGAGAGTTAAAGAGATTTTTAGCTAAACTTTGGAAGTGCGATTTAGTGGAAGGAAGTTTAATTGCATTGCGAATTTCGTCGTTTCTCATGTACCTACAGGCACCGACGATCATTCTTATTACAATATTTTGAGCAACATCCAAGATTGACTTTCGGCGAGCATCTCTCTATTTATATCCCTCGCGGATGATTCGAGAAAGATCCGCTTGTGTCATAGATCTTGAAATTAGTGAATTTCTCTACTAATTTCTAGAAGAATCCAGAGGGGGTCCCGATCTCGCCAAAAATAGTCGCCAACAGGATCGCCAGGTCGCCAACTTGGTTACCAAAAATGACGCTAAGATTTTGCCAAGTTCCCATTGAATCACCATTATAACGTAAGGGACGGCGTTGCTTGTGAATATTATAATTTTAACGTAAATTAAATCTAATTTAGAGTAATATAAAGGCATTACACATCCAAATACAAATTATTTACACTATTTTACACAAAATTTGTAACACTATTATTATTTATTTAAATCGAAAGGCTAAAAACTTATCATTAGAATATTCATACTAAAATACATTCATACTACACTCATTCTGTTGTTATTAAGAACTGTTTATGGAAATAAAATTAAACTAAAATTGCGTTAGAATATAGGTTCTCAAAGTGATTCTTATGGATCCCTGTGGTTCCTTGTGAAAACCGAGGCAGTTCGTGGCAAAACGAAATTAATCTGGAGGCGCGTGGATAGTTTTAGGGGGGGGGACCAAGATACTTGTCTTGCACCTTAGGACCCACGGTCTTGTATACTGAGTAGTGCACAGTAGGCCTTGGCCCTCATAGGCTGTTGCGCCGCTGAGTTAAGTTGATAGGCTTTATATAAAGTAAAATATTTGTGACACCTTTCCACTGTTATAAAAGTTAAAATTAATTGTTCATGATTCTTACGTTTTAGAAATTTTTTTAGAGTAAATATTATGTGTAGGGGGACATAAAATGCAAGTAATGACAAGTGATACACGGTGAAAGTCGGTCGATTTCAGGTGCGGCTGTCTATGAGGTTTGAATGAGAACAGAATCTCTCCACCACATGCAATAACTTGTCTAAAATATGTAAGAGACGAGAGACGTGTAGTGCAACAAGTGTTTCTTAGCAAAGTACCGAAAGCAATAGTATTCTTTATATTGTTAAGAAGATAAAGTACGCTACGTAAGTATATTTGAAAACAATTGATATTTTGTACTTAAATTTACTAAAGAAAGTTTTTCTTTTGTTAAAGCTCATTTATAAAATAGTCTTATTATACAGGGTGTCCCAAAACTCAATATCAAGCAGGCATGGGCTGAAAGGGAGACTCGCATCAGTTCTGGCAAAAATAAATACCAATATCCCTCCATATCACTTGTTAAGTTGTGACGGGCTCACGCGTCTTTTCTTTAACATGTCCTTTGGGTTCTTTGAGCCAGAATTAATGGCAACTCTTTTCCAACCAAATCCAAGAAGTGAAGTGTGAATGAAAGATGCAAATGAACAAGCTTTTAAATATCGGAACTTAGAGTAAACGGAATGGCAATGTAGGGTAATGTATGACAATTGATGTGTTATGAACGTTTGGTTCTATAACATTTAAAAAATAGAAAGTTGCTTCAAAGAATTCGAAGAGCACGTTTATTCCATTAGGCTTAGCTGAGCTAGCACCAAAACATTGCAACAAGTCTAATCAAAATATACCGACTGTTGCCAATCGGGTAATCTGAAGAAGGTTACAAGAAATTGTTTCCAGATTTACAAATATAAATATAAATACAGTTTGATTACATAAAATACAAAATATAGTAAATTGCAAATGCCTAAATATAAAATTCATTTTAAAATTAATTATTTTTCAAATTATAATGTTCTATAATTTTATTATATTTTTCTTTGTTGAGTTTAATAATATTTGTCTCAACAGAGGTTAGTTTGTGGCAGTTGATGGTAAATAGAGAAAAGTTAATATAATTCGTGGTTCAAGTCTGAATGAGCTTTACGTGACAGTGATTAGAAGTTATAAGTGATCGAATATATATTTAATTCAAGTTGCACACCAGTGCATACAAGTAAAGACAAGATTGATCATACGACAATATTGACTGATGCTTCAACCTGCAACAAGATAGGATTGATTGCTTAATATTATAATCAATGATTGAATTGGAATCGAGTTTAGGCGGTTCAGTTATTGATAGTGATCAGAATTAGATTAAGTCGCTTATTATCTATAAATATTGTGTGCTGCGTATTTTTCCATCGTAGATTCTCTCATATTTTAATTATTATAATTTAATTTGTTAAAGGTTTAAGTTGAATATCTTAATAAAGTCATATTAAGATAATGATTCCTTCTAGCTCTTTCGTTAATCCTATACCTCTAGCTCAAGCTGATACTCCGAGAGATATTCTCCCAAGGAGGGGAACATCACAAAGTCATGAGCAGAATGTTTTTGAAAATGTGGAAATTTGACTCCCTCCATCACGTCATTAGCCACATATTCCACAATTTTGAAGTGATTTTTTCCCTGACGAAATCTTACATAACCGTGTCACAGTCATAAATAGAGCAAAAAACTTTGCTAGTTTAGTTAAAATTGACATAGCATGATTCGATTTAAATAAATTACATCACCTATAACTTTGACTCTCCATGAATAGAAAAATATTACATACTACTTTTGGCAAGTTATTTCAAAAGATGACCCATTTAGTTAAGATGCAGGGGACTTTACTTGGACCCGACTGGCCTTATCCATCGATAGCTCCATGGCACGACAATACTTTTAGCTTTTGAAGATGGCGGTTGTGCTTCACGCGTCCACGGCGTACGAGCAACGAAGCATGATTTGTTCTCCGTGAAAGAACAAACGTCTATCAAAATCCACGGGTAAATGCAGCCGGCGCATGGGGAAAAGTGTCTCTCTTAGACAGCATGTGTGGTGGCAGTGTGAGTTTATACAAAAGGCCTGAATGACAATGAGCGTCCGAGGAGACCTCTTTCGTTTTAACTGACGACAATATTTCCCATAGTGAATCCCATTTCAATAGTGAAAATGGATCGGCATGTGCAACTTAAGGACATTTCCCAGGAGCTTGGCATTTCGTATGGAAGTGCTTACGACATGTTTATGGGTCCTTAAGCTAGGTTCCATGTCGGGAGGGGGTGGGGGTGCCTGGGATGTTGGATGGCATGATGAAAGACAAGTGAATGGTTGCTTCAGTGGGTTATCTGCACCGATATGCCAAAGAGGATGAAAGTTTCTTGGATCGCGATTATTACTGGTGATGAAACGTAAAATTACCTTTCTCACCAGAATTGAAGAAGCAAAGCATGGTGTAGAAACATCCGGGTTAACCTGCGACAAAAAAATTCCGTTCAATGCCTCTATTAGGAAACTGATGTTAACTGTCTTCCGGGATCGACATGGACCGCTCCTGTTGGATTTCTTACCACAGGGTGCAACCATATATGCCAATAGTTATTTTTCAACATTATTACGTCTGCTGACTGCAATCAAGGGGATGATAACCGAGGGATCTTCGATGCGGACAATGTGGTTACTTTCTACTACAATGTGATGCTACATATGGCAGTCAGAGCCACGAAGAGTCAAGTTCAATGGGAGACCAGCCACAATACAGTCCGAACCTCACACCTGGCTATATCTATGTATTCGGTCCGTTGTAGAAGTTTCTGTCAAAACAGCGATTCGCGTGCAACTATGAAGCCCAGTCAGAAGTCTAGCTAGATTAAGAATAAGACTCGAATTTGGAATATTTTTTCAGATATAATAATACTCCCTCGTTAATACTATATTGTGGCTTCACGATCTAATAGAGCAGTACATTTTATCACATAAAACTCATTTTTATCTGAGTTGATCCATTTTTTCTAATATATAATGTGTTTCGCATTTTTTCTGCTATATCGTAATGCTAAATGAGCCATCCCTTTACTTATTAAAATAAAATGTTGCACATTTTCCATGAAATCTCATTAATTTTTATGTCTGAAAATGTGCTCCTCGTTTAGTTCAAGCTTTCGGCATTTGGCGAATACAGCCTAAAAAAATAAATTATTTTCACCCCTTTTTTAAGAGATTATGAATAGGTTACTCTGCATTTAAAGTAGTTAAAAAATTTTAATGTTAATATATATATGTAAGTAAGTAAGTTTTTATTGCATAAATATTATTTCATTTAGACTTGAAAACTAATAACTTAAAATATTTCACAACTGAAAAGTTTATCTTCGGACTTAATTCAAATTTCATTAGAGATGCTATCGAATGTATTACAGAGCACCAAACTAAATGAATATCGAGTGTCGTGAAAACTTTTTATTTAATCAAGTTAATTATGATAAAAATTAAAATTTCTAATAATGATAAATACTGAAATATATATATATATATATATATATATATATATATATATATATATACAATAATTAATCTAAATATAGAATATACATTAGTATATGTTTCTTCTTAAACATCTCTGGTGACAACTTTAAGTTCTCGGCGATTAAAATTTTGGCATAACTCAAAACTTCTTAGACGTTTTGTAGGTTTAGAAAAGTGAAAAATACAATGAACAAAAGATCTGAAATCTTCGGTCTTTTTTTGTTACACGACGAAAGTGTTTAATAATAATTTGCTTGCCATCTCTTCCATAATTATCTAAAGGACTTTACAGGCATTTTTTTTCCAAAAGATCGCAAAATGCGCCAGGGTTGTCGAGTTTTACCCCTTTCGTGAAATGGGAAGAAAAAAAAGAATCTAAATGATTTCAGTTTTTAAAATTATTTTACGTGACTTATATATTAAATACTAGAAATATGAAGGGAAATTTTCTTAGGACTTTATGTAGGAGTTTGAAAAAATGAACAATTTGCGCTCTCCTTCCTCTCTGATTTCTTCGTTGAAAATAAAGGTTAAAATACAGTATGTTTTTCGAAGTTCAACATTAAAACTAATAGCAGTAACAATAATATTCGCTATGAATAATTGTAAGAAACTTTAAGAAAACTTTTGGAGTATGAAATATCTTTTTGCTGATACCATTAAGTGTACTAGTTTGCTGAATATGTCTTATTTTGATGAAATGATGCGTTTTATTTTTGTATTTCCATTATTATACTATTTTTGAGATTATTATTATGAGATTTTATTTCTTATATTTACAAGTTTTCTTTTCCTTAAGGAGTGTGTATCATCTCATATCTTTTTTAAATTTTTATTTTCACGAGTTATCTTTTTTTTTATTATTATATGAATTATTATATTTGGTTATTTTTCGAGTTTTCTTATTTTAATAGTATGTGTTTGCGCAAGCGCAACTGCGCTGCCTGAACTGCGCATGCCCAGCTATTCTGATGTGAATGTAAGAAGTTACCAGAACTAAATAGATACCAGTCCACTAAAAACTGTGTTGCGATCGAGTCCTGAGTATTCGACGGAGTGAGCCATAACATTGGTCCGTCGAGCCGGAGAAAAACCGCGTGTGAGAGAAAATTATGTCCGAGACTGTGTACCAAAAAGTGAAAGTGAGAGTCCAGCGCAATTAATCAGTCGAAGTAAGAGCGACTTCCTTGCTTCTTATTTTGATATCAAATTAATGTTATGTGTTAAGATGTCGACAATTAAAAGTCTTAAAAAGGACGAGCTTTTGCTGGTCGCCGAGGAGCTGGGATTAGACATACCCCAGAATCCAAAAATTTTAGTATTAAAAAAATTGATTGAAAGTAGTGAAATCCTTGAAACTGATAAGGAGTTTCTGCAAAGTGTAATTGATGGTGTTTTGGCGGAAAAGAACGCTAAAATTGAACAAGAAAAATTTTAATTAGAGTCTGAAAAGGCCGCTAAAATTGAACAAGAAAAATTTTAATTAGAGTCTGAAAAGGTCAAGATTGAATTCAAAAAAATTAAATTAGAACAGTTAAAGAAAGAGCTTAAGTTAACTAATGCTAGATGTAAATTGTCCCCTGCGCAAGATAAAAGTGAACATTTCGAATCTGTCCCATCTGATATTGAAAACTTAGTTAAAAGTATCAAAACTCTAACAATATACCTGTCCTTTCTAATACACACAGAAGCCTATAATTTATTTTTTCAATCGTTAGAAAAAGCTTTTAAAACAAAAAATGTGGAGGATAAATTTAAAGCAGAAATTGTATTGAATATGTTGGGAGAAAAGGTGGTAAATTTTATGATTTGTGTTAAACAAGAGGAACTGGGTAATTATGAAAAAATCGAGCAGTTATTGTTAAAACAATTTCAATCAACACCTCGAGTATTGCTTAATCAGTTTCGAAGGTCCCAAAAACCACCGAATGAGAATTATGTTCAGTTTGCTTTTAGAATCGAAGCAATGTTTGATTATTATTGTAAACTAAGAAATGTTAATGAGTTATGCCAATTAATTGTTGCCGATCAGATAATTAATTCTCTTGATCAAGAACTGATCAGTTTATTAATATTAAAATGAGTGAAAATTGGTATAAGCCATATAAGCTTGGTCGTGAATTGGATTTGTTTATGTCTTCTAAAGTTTCAAGTAGAAATTAAATAAATACGGGTTTCCGACAAAATAGATTCTTTAAGAGTGGCGTCGACAGAAAGGGGTTAAAAGGTGTAACTAGTGTTTTTTGTCCGATGTCAATGAAACAAAATGTTCATATTGCTGTGAAAATCATGCTATTTCTTTTTGTGCAAACTTTAAACAACTTTCCGTTCATGATAGAATTGAGATGGTTAAAAAACAACTACTATGCTTTCTGTGTTTAAGAGTAGGTTTTACAGCGTCGAAAAAAGTGCAAAGCCAAACCTTGTAAATTATGCGCTAAGAGGCACCTTGTCTCGTTACATTTCCTAAAACAAAATACGATTTTCAAACAAGCCATAATAAGTCGAATGCTTTCCATCCATTAACCGAGTCAAGGTTAAATGCGGATGCGCGAGTATTTAATCCTGCTTTCCCTCCTGAAGAGGTTTCGGAGAAAGATAGTAACGCCGTGTTTGCAATTAATGAAAAAAAGGGAAGCACTGGTGTGTTTTTGAGTTCCGTTAAGTGTTTTGAAAAATATTCATATGACAAGAAAAGGAAGATAAGAGGTCTGCTTGATGTCGGTTCTATGACGAATCTAATTACGAAGAAATTCGTAGAAAAATTAGGATTAAGGAAAGAAAAAGTAAATATTCTAGTCACGTGTTTAAATGACTCCTCTGTATGTGTTAAAAATTGCGTAACTACGGAAATCTCGAATTTCGATTGTAGTTATAAAAAGAGAATATAAAAATGTTAGTTGTAGATAAAATTACTGATTTAACTCCAGTTAAAAATCTAAATGTGAAAGGATTAATTCCTGAAAATATAAATTTAGCAGATGATTCCTTTTATGTCCCTGGTCCCATTGATTGTTTATTGGGTGCAGAAATTTTTTATGAATTATTGCATAGTGGGCAAATTCGTTCTGAAAATTCCAATCTTATTTTCCAAAATACTGTGTTTGGGTTCGTGGCTTCAGGGAGCAATAGTTTTGCAGATACTGAAGCACGGGTTCATTGTGGATTAATGAAAGGAGATTTAAATTAGACTTTAAAAATGTTTTGGGAGTTGGAAAACGTTGAGGTAGAGAGAACTAAAAAGGAAGAAGCAATTTTTTGTGAGGATCACTTCCTAAAAACGCTTTCTAGAGATGATGAGGGTCGGTATGTGGTTAAAATGCCCCTTAAAAATGAACCAAATTGTTTAGGTGAGTCGAGGGACATCGCTCTAAAACGATTGAATGCGCTGTGGACTCGATTAATCAGAGATCCTCAATATCTAAAATTGTATAGAGACTTTATACATGAATGTGAACAATTAGGGCACATGAAAGAGGTTGTCGCAGTGAATGACAACTCAGAGATTGCCTATTATATGCCACACCATGGCATCCTTCGACCAGAAAAGAGCACAACGAAGCTGAGGGTACTTTTTAATGCTACCAATCCTACGAGTAATGGGTTATCGTTGAATTCCATACAATACAATGGAGGACTGGTTCAAAATGATCTGTTTACAATTATGATTAAATTTAGCGAGCATCCTTATACCTTTACGGCATATGTGAAGATGATGTATCGAATGATACTCATCCATGAGAGCCAACAGCCTTTGCTTAGAATTTTGTGGAAAGAAAGTCCAGAGGATCCGGTGAAAACCTTTGAGATGAAAACAGTCACATATGGCACGGTGAGTGCACCCTTTTTAGCAACGAGAACTTTACTGTAGTTATCGAGAGATGAACAGAACTTTCCTTCGGCTGCACCTGTTCTTAGAGAGAACTTTTTAATGGACGACGTTCTTTGCGGGGTTGCGTTTTTAATGGAAGCCAATGCCTTGAAGAATCAACTTTCCGGGTTTTTGAAAAAGGGAGGAATGGAATTGCACAAGTGGGGTAGTAGTCATCTGGAACTGGCTTCAAACATCATCAAAGATTATGAGTTCGAGAATCCAATTGAAACCAAGACGTTAGGAGTGTCCTGGAAATCACAAGAGGATTGTTTTATTTTCAAAATCGCAGTGGAGTTAAAGGATTCCTACACCAAGAAATGTGTCCTTTCAACAATAGCTAGATTGTTTGATCCATTAGGACTATTAGGTCCAGTAGTCGTAAGAGCCAAGATTTTCCTGCAGTCTTTGGAGTCTTAAAATCTGGATCATCGAGTTGCCTTCTGAGAGAGCCAAAGAGTGGCATCGTTTCCTTGAGGACTTCAACAGTGTAAGCAGTATCTGCATTGGTAGATGTATTGTTCATCCTCAATCGACAAGGGTGGAACTTCACGGTTTTGCTGATGCTTCAGAGAAATGTTACGGAGCAGTGATGTATTGCCGTTCTCAATCACCAGATGACGCAACAACAGTGAAGCTTGTAACAAGTAAAAGTAGAGTAGCACCTGTGAAGAGTGTCGCAATGCCGCGACTCGAGCTGTGTGCTACCGTTCTTCTTGCAAAGCTGATGAAAAGAGTTAAGACTGCCTTACAAATGAAACCCCCTCCCCATGTACCTGTGGAGTGACTCGACTATTGTCTTGGCGTGGATCCAGAAGGAGCCTAACTTGTGCTTAAAACCTTCGTGGCAAATCGAGTTGCCATAATCCAACACCTGACTAACGCAGAGTAGTGGCATCATGTTTCTTCGGAACAGAACCCAGCTGACCTCGTATCAAGAGGTCTCGACCCGTCCAGTCTTCACAACAACTTTGTGGTGGAATGGACCTACGTTTTTAGTGACGAAAGATTTTCCGGAAAGGAATATCCTTTCATCAGAGAGAGAGAGTGACTGATAGTGATGAATTTAACTGTGAATTTAAAAGTAACGCAAAGAGCATATTGTGTGTGTGTGAGTGTGTTAATTTAAATCTAACAAAGTCAACACACACATTTATAACTGAACTGTTAAATATAAGTAATAAGTACACTAAAATAATTCGAATGTTAAGTTCTATTTTTAGGTTCATAGCAAATTGCAGAGTATAAAAAAGGAGAGAATCTTTAGATGTCCAGGAAATCAACCGAGCGGAGATCACCTTAATCAGGATTGTGCAATTACATGAGTTCAAAAGGGATATAAAGAGTTTGAAAGAAAATAATAGAGTGTCTACAGAAAGTCTTATAAAAATTTTAAATCCTTTTTAGATCAAGATGATGTTTTGAGAGTTGGTGGTAGACTTTGTAATAGTGATTTGAACTTTGAATGCAAATTTCTTATAATATTACCTTGTAACCATAAATTAACGAATTTAATTGTAGAATATTTTCACTTAAAATACTTCCATCTAGGTCCACAGGCCTTACTACACTGGTGTGCAAAACTTATACAACAATGTAAAAATTAAGCAGATAATCATGAAATTTCAGAAAAGGAGGTCTGGAGATCAGTACAGTGAACACGTAAGTCAGTAGAAACGTGATGCGTATGCAAATATCAGGAACGAAACGTCAGAAGCGACGTGAGCGTACGCAAAACGCGTGATGTCGGCGCGTGCTGTTCAACAGTAAAATGAAAATGAAGGACGCAGGCGCAATTCAACATATTCGCTGCAAGTGCCAGTGAGTCACTTCATGAAATATGGCTAGAAGAAATCACCTGGACGACTTCACACGTGGAAGAATGATTGGAAAGCTGTAGGAGGGGCATACCGTCACCAGTGTAGCTGCAGAGTTCGGAATCAACAAAAGTGTCATTTCGCGCGCTTGGAAAGCGTTCCAAACCACAGGTACAGCTGTTAGAAAGGTTGGTGGTGGCCGCTCGAGGACGACAACTGCAGGGGATGACCGATATATCATCCTGCAGGCGAAAAGAGGCCGACGGTAGTCAGAAAGCGTCATTGCTCAGCAACTCTCTACAGCAACGGGGCGACAAGTGTCGCGGTTTACTGTAGCCAGACGCCTTTACAAAGGGGGCCTATTCGCCCGCCGTCCTGAACGCTGCCTCCCGTTGAAAGTTGACCACCGACGCCACCGTTTACAGTGGTGCAGAGAGCACAAAAACTGGACAACTGTCAATGGAGTCGTGTCCTCTTTACGGATGAGAGTCGGTTCAGTACCAGAAGCGATTCTCAACGCGTTTTGATTTGGAGAGAGATCGGAACACGGTTTTATACCAGTAACATCAAGGAAAGACACCATTATGGTAGTCCTGGAGTTCTTGTCTGGGGAGGCATTATGCTGAACGGGCAAACTGAGCTCCACATTTTCGATAGAGGGTCTGTAATCGGGGATCGCTATTGTGAGGAGGTACTTCTACCCCATGTGCGTCTGTTCCGAGGTGCCATTGGCCCAGACTTCATTTTTATGGATGACAATGTACGGCCACATAGGACTCTTGCTGTTGAGGAGCTGCTGGAAAGTGAAGATATCACTCGAATGGATTGACCAGCGTTCTCCCCAGATTTAAATCCCATCCAACATGTGTGGGATGCTTTGGGGAGACGTATTGCAGCACGCTTACATCATCCGGAGAACACCCAACAACTCAAACAGATGCTGATTGAAGAATGGGCACTCCTACCGCAAGAAATGTTGCACCAGCTGGTTCTGAGTACGCGGAGACGGTGCGAAGCAGCCATTGCAGTGAGGGGAGGGCATATACCATATTAAGGAACATCTGCTTGTTGTTCTTCCTGTTGGATAGACCATCATGAGTCATGATACTATGCGTTCAATAAAGCTTGTTTTTGTTTGATTCCATACCGCAAGCATTGTATTCCTTTTTCAGTGCCGATGCTTTCGTCATCCCTTACGTACATAATACTCTCCCTCATTTCTGAATTCCATGTCTCTCAGATGATTTTTCGTGAAGTTATGGCAATAAACCCACCTGTTGCTTAAGTTTTGCACACCAGTGTATATCAAGTAAGACAGAGATTTTGGCCTCTTAGAGGATGTAATGTATGTAGGAAAATAGTACAGGATTGCCTTGTATGTTTTAAAGTGAAACCTATAACTTGTGAACAAATAATGGGCAATTTGCCTAAAGAAAGAGTTAGGGAAAATTTTCCTTTTGATTGCAGTGGTATTGACTTTATTGGACCATTTTGGATCAAGAGCAACAAACAGCGTAAAGGTAGTTTGTATAAGACATATGTTTCACTTTTTGTGTATTTTGTCACTAAAGCTGTACATTTTGAATTAGTGTCGAATTTAACAACTCAGGCACTTATTGCCTCATTAAAGAGATTTATTGCTAGAAGAGGAAGACCCTCTCTAATATTTTCTGATAATGGAAAAACATTTATAGCAGCTAATGCCGAACTAAAGAGATTGTACAAGTTAGTGATAAATCCTGATCCTGAATTGGCTGGTTTCTTAGTAGATGAAAATTAAAATTGGAAATTTTTCTCCCTCCCAGAGCACCAAATTTTGGCGCCTTATGGGAAGATTGCGTAAAGTCGTTCAAATTCCATTTTAAACACGAGGCAGGCAATTCTAGGTTTACTTATGAAGAGTTTCTAACCATTATGACTCAAATTGAGGGAATTTTGAATTCACGTCCTCTCATCCCTTTGTCAACGGATATAGATGATTTGTCGGTTTTGACCCCGACACACTTTTTATTTGGAAGACCAATTACTTCCATTAGTGAACCAAATATAATACATATAGAAACAAATAGATTAAGCATATATCAGAGATTAACAAAAATTGTGCAGTCTATATGTAAAAGAGGGATTAATAATTACTTATAAATAATCTTCAACAGAGATCTAAATGGAAATTTGAAAAGGATAACGCTAGAGTGGGTGATTTAGTCCTTATTAAAGAGGATAATTTAGCAGTCAGTAAATGGCTAATGGGCAGACTGATCAAGGTACACTCATGTCCATAAATTAAGGATAATGAAGTTCAGGCAAAGAAAGAGACAGAAGCAAAACAAATTTAACTTATTTGTAAAGTCTATTTATTAAACAAAAGGTAAAGAGCAAAAAAGATGCTATATGTTTGACATAATTAATAAAAATTGCGATTTTTACTCCCTGGAGCAAATTTCAAAAAAGAACCTATTTACAAAAAACAGTATAACATGGTTAGTATGATGGTTAATACGAAGTATGTCTCCCGGACGATGCAAGACAGGCCTTACAACGCCTAGGCATGCTGAGTATCAAATTATCAATCTGATCTTGGTGAATATTACACCACTCATCAAGCACACACAATGCCCTCCTAAGTTCCGGTAGACCGGTGGAAGGGGGTGGACGGGCTGCAATTCCTTAGCCAAGCCTATCCCACACATGCTCTATTGGATTCAAGTCCGGTGAGTATGCTGGCCAATCCATACGGGTGATATCCTCCAATTGAAGGCATTCGTCTACAATGTTTGCACGGTGAGGACGGGCGTTGTCACCCATAAACAGAAATTCAGCGCCCATGGCGCCCCGAAACAAAAATGTACATGTTGTTCCAGAATGACATCCCGATAGATGTGACCTGTCATCGTTACACTCTGAGCATGCAGGTCAGTTCTGGAACCAAGAATAATTCCTCCCCAAACGAGCCATTCTGCACCACCGTAACGGTGTCATTCAGTGGTGTTCTCTTGGTGGTAACGGGTACCTGGCGGTCTCCATATTAAAGTCCGGCTAGAATCAGACTGCAAACTAAACCTGGACTCGTTGGAAAACATCACACCAGACCACTGTTGTGGTGTCCACAATGCATGCTCTCTACTCCAGGTTAATCGCAGGCGACAGTGAGTTGCGGTAAGTGTAACACATCTGACAGGCCTACGAGCATATAGACCAATGTGCCCTAAGCGTCTGTACATGGTCTGCTTTGAAACTGTCGTACCGGTAGCTGACGAGACAGGTCTGATGCTGTGCTCCGTCTGTTTCTTTTGGCAGTAACTGCTAAATACCGGTCCTCTTTTGGCGTTGTAACTCGGGGGCGAGCTGTTCTGTAACATCTACTCACATTACCATCATCTTGGAGAATCGTTGCCAAACCTGGAGATGACACTCTGTGCGATTCGAAGTTCCTCGGATACTTCCAGCTGAGTACGTCCACATTCCAGTCGTCCAATAATTCTACCACGTAAAAAATAATCCAAATGCTTCCTTTGTGCCACAACTATGCATTTATTGCACTGAAAGGCTTTTAAAGCGCTTGTGAACAATTTTACTGCTTTGCCACCATTCCTTGTATACCCCTCTCTTACACTCTCGTCATTGTGACTATCCGAGCCATCTGGTGGTTTCCTGTAATTTGCATATTCTTCTTCAAGATGTGTGTGATAATTCTACACAGGTGAAATTTTTATTTTAGAGTTCAATTTCTGTGTGATTCTGAATTATCCTTAATTTATGGACATGAGTGTATTTCCTGGAAAAGATAATATAACTAGGATTGTAAAGATCAAGACTCAATATGGAGTAGTCAAAAGACCTATTTCTAAAATTTTTATCTTTTCCTGAGAGAATGAATTTCTTTCTTTTTGTGTTCCAAGATTTTACTTATTTTTAAGTTATTGTAATTAACCTTTTAGTATTGTGTATTTTTAGTGAATTCTTTCTGATTTATAATTATTTTAATAGTGTTAAATTTTAATATAACAATATTGTAAAAAGCCATGAAACTTATTAAATGTTGTAACATTGCAATGCCAGGGGGAATTTTTGCGCAAGCGCAACTGCGCTGCCTGAACTGCGCAGGCCCAGCAATTCTGATGTGAATGTAAGAAGTTATCAGAAATAAATAGATACCAGTCTACTAAAAACTGTGTTGTGATAGAGTCCTGAGTATTCGACAGAGTGAACCATAACAGAATGGATTACTCAATTTCAAGGTAATGATGTTGATGATCTACATTTCTGTAGACTATTCTCTCGATGTTCTAAAATGGGAATCTGAAATTTCATAATGTAACAGGCAACACATAATCATGTGAATATGACTTTATCATTATAATATTCACAGTTGTACTTTATTAATTGTATGTATGTATGGTAAAATTATACATGTTTTTAAACTGAACTCGACTACTTACATTGATAATACTTCTTCGTTTGATTGTTCCGTATCATTTTATAACGCTTGGCGAAAAACATGAATCCAAGATTTTCTATTCCATATTGATGGAATTGTACTTTATTTTATTTTCCTCTCTCACTATATCTCTCGAGTAAGTGAACTGTGGGACTTTAATAATCACTCACTCATTTTGCAACTTTTTAGGACCCGGAAACGAAAATGTACCTTTTTAAAAATAGTTGCATGTTGAGAAAAGAAGAAATTTTTATAATTACAAAATTTCACAACTGTATTAAATGTTGAATTAAAATTGTGAGCATTTTTTGAAATGTTCGATACACGAAAAAAAATTTTCATGCAATTATTTTTATAAATGAAGAAGTTATAAAAACTTTGAATTTGATAAGTCGTTATTAAATATTTAAAATTTGAGTATATTTTAACTGTGTGATGCAACATATTTAAAAAATAAAATACTATAAAGAATTAAAATTTATTTTTAAGCACCCAGTTGAATAAAAATGTTACTTTGTCTTTTATTTTTTAAAAATATTAAAACTAACCTTTTTTTTTACTAATTATTATAATACTTATTATTACACTTCCTTAAAAGGTTTAGAATTATGCATTTACTGACTTGTAAAACCTTCGATATAAATCCGGTATCAATTTTACTGTAGTTTTGTTATAGGTTTATAATATTCCTAACTATCCACCGTTCTTCAAGTTTAGTGAAATGGATGTCCTACACTTGTCCTTTTTCAACTAAGTTTGTTTTGTATTTCGATACTATCTTTTGAACTGTAAATTTGTTTCAATATTTTTTGAGCCACTATAAATAGTATTTAAATTTTAACTTATCGCCTTTGTGCTTAATGGAAACTATTATTACAACTTTGCATTCAAATGGGAGAATCGATCTTACGTTGAATTTAAAAGACATTTATTGAATGCGAGGACCTCTCTGTTAATATTTAACTTACAAAATAATTTCACTAACGTCATTCAAACTATTCAAATATCGTTTTTTCTCCCGTTGTGTAAATCGAAAAGTACACCGAATCTTCGAATTCTGTGTAAGCGACCTTAAATTACCATAACTGAAAACTTTATAGCACGATTTAAAAAACAGTGAAAAGTTTTTTTCTGAAAAACGGCGTAAATCTATCTTGGTTCAAAATGCATTCTTTTTCAAGTCGACTGATTCGAGATGTATTCGTTTTGCAAGGATTTTTATAGAATAATTGTCTGTGTTTTGTCTTCAGAATTTCAGCGAATTTTTACTTTAATTAATATTGCGCAGTCCGTAAATATTAAGATTTAAAATTAGGCGAACGTAACATACTCGAACTTTTCTAAAATCATAAGCAAATAAACAATGTTCTTTTTTCGATTTAAATAGTATTATTGCGAATGGTACTGTTTTTAATTAAAAATGCGAGTTTTAAGGCATAAACATTTATTGCGACAGCTTTGTGCAGTGTCTCCCTAGCAAGAGAATGTACAAGTGTGGGTGAACGAGGTGGGGGTGACGATCGCAGCGCCAACAAATAGTATAAATAATTTATATCTGGAAGTGTAATACGTTAATATTACTTTTTGCTGTATTTATTTTATGTTAAAATTGTAATCAGCCTCACACTCTGCCTGTTCAAACTTTCGCAGTTCCTGGCGTAGACAAAACAAAATGCAAAGGTTTGCTTCACACATAAAAAATAGATATTTGCTGTCACAGGCTTTTTTGCAGATGGCAGAATTTTTTCCTACTTACTTGACAATTATTGTTATATTTTTTTGGACACTTCACACAATATCTTTATAAATTACAGCCTATGTGTTATTCTGATTGATGTATAAGCCATTCAGTTGTTTTTGCGTGAAAGACTGCCAAACATCCTCACAAACTTTCACGTTTATAATATATATATCTTGATTTATCTTGTACTATGTATTTACTGTAATCCAAAGATTCGTCCAATGCCAAATGCATTAAATTCAGTTGTTCTTCTCTTTACATGAATATTGCTGAACTAGCTGTATGCTTTTGAAGGGAGGGAAAATATGTAAAATAAATTTTGTAACAAGAATCTAACACTTTCTTAGAACTCCAGCAACAAAAATTCGTGTCTTGACAGGATGAAACACATGAACCGATTTTAAACTTGATCTTAGAATGGGTTAACTATAAAGCTATTGGCTGATGCGAGAGAGAGTAGAAATTTTTTTGTGTACTGAGAGGACAAGACGCGTTTCGCACAGCCTTCGAGATGTTCATTCACAGAGGAAACCATTATAAATTACCATTCTCCTATATCTTCATCGGCATTCAAAGTAAGCCTAAGTGTTCTTTAAAAATGCTATCTGATATCTTGTAAAGAAACTTCAAGATGCACTTTCAATTCAATTCATTGAGAATCGGCCACCACTCACACATGCGCATATATAAGTGTGTCTTGAATAAATGATAATTTTTCTACTTCGCTCTTCAGAATGTTTTGTTTTGCTTAAAGGTTGGTTGATTTGCACAAAGGTCAGATTTTACTAAACAACGCCCCAAGTTCCTACTAATTTACGATCGGCAGTGGCGTAACGTACATCCCCGCACTGCGGGGGGGCGGGTAAAGCTAGATTGACGCCATTAACGTAGAATTTTACAAAATTAGCTTTACATTTTTTTTAATCCAATTTTTAAGCGATTTTCAAATTGGCGTTCCAACATCATTCAAAAGCAAAACTTTGATCGCTTATTAGATATCTTAGATCCAATAACTAAATCAAAAAACATTTTAATTTGCTGTAATCCCCGCGACGAAAGAGATACTTTTCTTTAGTGGGTTTTCTTTCCAAACCTAAATTACTAACAGATAAAAAGAAAGTCAGACGGAAAATTGGATAAAATGCTAGAAAGATAAAAAAAATTCATCACTGTTTTTTTAGTATACTTCATGTTAGCGTTAGGGAGAAAAAAAGACTTGTTACTTTTTACTGAAGTAGCAAAGTAACTCATTGGCGTCTTTAGCTTCCCCCCACACACACACATGCATTTCATTTTCATTTAGCAAACTCGTAAATAACGTACATCTGTTATGCTTTTTTCATGAAAAATAGTATTGCGATACTATTGCGATAGTATTGATTACATGGTCTAGATTTATGATTTAGAAACCCATATGCCCACAGAAACTTCTGTAGATTTATGAGTATATAATCAAATAAAGCATAAAGAGAAATGTTTCACAAAATTCTTTTTAGAACATATATATTTTTATACTCAATGCACTTTAATATAGGGAGTGTTCCTTCACTGTTAAAACATTTTGATCTCATTCCTCTCTCTTGTAATATTAGAACTGTTTTTTGTAAACGGAATGAATTATTCTGGTTCTTATATTGTTATTATGTTAATAAGACAAGAAGAAACTCGGCCCTAAAATGAGTGGAATTTAAAAAACTGAGTGGTTCTCAAATACGAAAAATTCGAAAGGAAAAGGAGCATAATATTAAAAGCAAATATGCAAAATTGGATAACTTTTTTAATATCCGCAAGTTCATCATCTTGTGCAAGTGCTAGTAGTAGTAATGCCAGGGAACTTGATGAACAAGGTCAAGCTCATCCCCGGATTCATAAACGAAGAATTTGGTAAGTGATACCTTTTTTCTATCGAAAATATTATTTTACAGTGTTCGTGTTTTTCTTAGTGTACCGTTTTTATTTAAGTTACCAGGTTATCAGTCGACTATTGTTAGATTTTCCATTTTTTAAATACTATAAATACTCTCTAATGTTAAACGTTATTTACTTTATTTACTCAGACACAGGTTGATTTTATATTCAGTTATAAGTTTAATATTTTTACGTGATGTGTAAAGGTACATTATGTTATGGTTTTGCAATTCTTTGTATAAATATATATCCGGCTTGGGGCCCAAGATCTGACCTTGTGGGGGGGGCAATTATTTTCCGTTACGCCACTGACGATCGGTCATGCATCTGTGATTTAGACAACATTCTGTAGATATACGAATTAGCAAATATTTACTAAGAACGCACTCTAAAGGAACGCAAAATCTATTGGAGGTGGACTTCGTAATTTTGAACTGCGATCAAGTAACGAGGTTGATACCTGAGCCAACACACCTCACTTTTCTAATTTCCACTCCACATAAAATAAATATCAAAAAAGAAGAAAAGGGGGAAAATAAATGGCAAGTAAGGGAGTGTTTAAAAATGTCGCATTCTAAAGCAATAAACGGGCTATTGGCGACGGACCACGTAATTTTGATCCACGGTCAAGTGACGAGCACAACACCTGAGTTGACACTCCTTCTCCTAACTTCCGCAACCTGCCCCCGTAAAGACTTTGAACCTTGACAGATTTAACGTGTATCCCGGATCTTATTGAATGGCAAGGAGATAGGTCGAGAAAAACCATTATAGCATCCTACGAAAGACAGCTACAAGAGAAAAGAAAGATCGTTTGGGGACTTCCGGCTAATCAAGTACTTACCTTAAGAATGTATATCTTTAGTTTACGGGAATTGTATAGCTCTGTTTACATTATTTCTATATATATCTTTTATAAAATACTCTCACTAGCAAACAGTTGTTTTAATTTACAAATTTTAATTCTTTGTAATTATCATTTTGTTTCCTCTGAGTCTCTGATTTTATTATTTGGTGTGAAAGTAAAAATAATTCAAATACAAATTTTTGAAGAGCAACATGTTTTATACGTATATATATATATATATAAGCAGTTGAATAATACACTTTGGTAGAACAGATACTAAAATTAATTGAAAAGAAAAAATACGTTTCCGATTTTGTTGAATGATTTAATAAAAATAACTTATTTATATAAAAATAAATAATACATTTCATTAATCATTACTACTATTATTATTTACCTACCACTTAAAATTACTTTGAACAAACTAAAATATGTTAAATTTTAAGGTAAGCAAAATTAATTACACGAAAACATTTTACAAATAATCACGCATTACATTACAAAATTAATAACAGAAAATAATAAAAATACACTGCTGGCCACCGTAAATGACACCCTGAAGGAAGCATGCAAATAACATGAAATTTACAACATGCATTAGCGGAGGTGAGATATGTGTGTGTGTGCAAATGATTAGAATTTCAGCACAGACACACATCACGCGCGCCTGTGGCGCCACCTTAAAACGCTATTTAAGGCTTGGAGATTTCGACGATTTCAAGTTCGGCAATTGTGTTTTTCTTGTGGTTCTTTCAAAAAAGAATCAGTTATGTCTCGTAGAAAACAACGACCAGCTTTTGATTAAGTATCAGAGTTCGACAGAGGAAGGAAAGTGGCCTACCGAGATTGTGGATTATCTTTCAGGGAAATCGGTAGTTGTGTTGGACGAAACCAAACAACTGTAATGCGGATGTGTGACCGTTGGATGCAGGAGGGTACGACGGACCGACGTGGTCGATCGCATCCACCTCAGTGCACCACTTCACGTGAGGACAGGCAAATTGTGCGCATGACAGTGACGGATCGCTTAGTCTCAGCACGAACCGTAGCACAGCACATTGAGTCTGTAACGCATCATTCAGTATCTGAGCGTACCATTCGACGCCGTTTACAGCAGAGTGGTCTGTCCGCATGACGTCCATTGCTTGGTCTACCTTTGACGCAGAACCACAGACGTCTCTGCCGCCAATGGTGGGATGAAAGAAGGATGTGGGTGGCAGAATGGAATGAAGCTGTCTTTACTGACGAGTCACGCATCTGTCTGCAACACCATGATGGTCGGATTCGAGTCTGGAGACACCGTAGAGAAAGGATGCTGAAGAGCTGCGTTATGCACCGCCACACTGGTCCTGCACCGGGTATTATGGTGT
Source organism: Trichonephila clavipes (assembly GCA_019973935.1). Lineage (NCBI taxonomy): Eukaryota > Metazoa > Arthropoda > Arachnida > Araneae > Nephilidae > Trichonephila > Trichonephila clavipes. Next base: position 593,453 of record BMAU01017921.1, read on the forward strand.
GGGGCGGTATGGGATATCACTCACGCACTCCTCTAGTACGCATTGCCGGTACTTTAAACAGCCAGTGCTACATCTCCGAGGTGTTGGAGCTAGTTGTCCTTCCTTACCTTCAGGGCTTGGCCACAGTCATATTTCAACAGGATAATGCGCGTCTACACGTGGCACGCTTTGTCCAATGGTTTTTCGTCAATAAGCAGATTGAATTGCTTCCCTGGCCAGCTCGCTCTCCGGATCTTTCGCCGATAGAAAACATGTGGTCCATGGTTGCTCAACGATTGACCCAGATTACACCCCCAGCTGCCACACCAGATCAACTTTGGCAACGTGTGGAAGCTGCTTGGTCTGTTGTACCCCAAGAACACATCCAAAGTCTCTGAATCAATGCCGAGGCGTGTGGCAGCGGTGATCTCTAACAATGGCTGCTACTCTGGCTACTGATTTTGGCAGGGGAACCACACTTCACAGAAGTCCATAAATTTAATTATTTGATACTTGGTCAACATGTTATCTACAAAATAAATTTTGTTGTGTGTGTTGCATTTACGGTGGACAGCAGTGTAATATTCACGCGTAAAAGCATTTGAATATTGTAAAGATATCGAATCATAATGTTCTTGATACTTGCATGTTTTTGAGGAAAATGTGTTCGTATTAAACTCACCAAGTGTTGCTGTTAGCTTTTCATTAAATATTGATAGGATCTTTAGTTTTTTACGCATTTTTTTTCTTTTAGCTTGTGTTGCTGAAACTCAACAGAATTAATTTTATGCACTTTTAAAATACTTAACTTAATACAGATTTTCACTGTAATAAATTTAAAATCGTGATTTTGTGCGAAAGTTTTGATAACTTATACAATGCATTTAATCTATACCGGAAAATGTAAGTATTTTGCTTAAATTCATTATATGATAGCGTTAAAGTATTAAAATAATGATTGTTTGACTAATTACTCAATTTTAAGCACATTTGATTTTAAATTACTTATAAAAGTATAGAAGTACAAAAGTTTTCCATTTTGTGTCCATTAATTGAAATTTTAGTATTCACACAATTCTGATCCTATCGCAATCTGAAGTACTAAATTTTAAACGTAGAAGTAAGATTCTACACACACAACAGGGGTACTCAACCTTTTTTCCCGCCGGGCCACATACACATGACAGGAATTTCAAACGAGTCGCCAAATGAGGATAATGGAAAAATATTGATATTAGACCAAAGGATATAGGACAAAGCAAAATTGATCAAAATATTTCAATTCATTTTTTGGCTTTTATTTTAGTCTGAACAAGGATATTTGAAAAATTCACATTATTTTCAGAGTTGCTACCAATTGAAATAATTATCGGCGTTTTTTCTCGAAATTTCTCCCCTCAGTTGTCGTAAAACATGGATAAACCAACTTCTAAGTTATATATCTCAAAAATTCTAGTTGAGCCTCTGTACAGAAGTTTGTGCTATATACAGGCAAAATATTATTATAATCGAAGCATTTTTCATAAAAGGAGAATATTTTGAAAATTGATCATTCAATGTTCATTTCTTGTCAAAATTTTGTACTTAAAAATTTTTTTATTATAATAATATTCTTAAAACAATTTTATGGATGTTTTCTAACCTAGTCGACACTAATCATAAATATTATCCATTAATTCGCTTTTGCAAAATCACAGTTCCGAACGTAGTCGGATACCTTAAAAGATTTTTTTCTCACGTTTTAAAGCATTCAGTTGAACTGAAATTTTATATACATGATTGTTTTGGATGACAATGCGATACTTTAATGATAATTAATAAAAATTAATTACCACTTAATGTTGTGATTCTGTCATATATATATACATATTTATATTAATTGTAACTATTTAATTAAAAGTAGCTAAAATAAAACTTTTCTTTGCTGATCTAAGTAGAAATTGACTTAAATTTTTTTAATATATCTTTTTTTTTTTTTTTTTTTTTTTTGTTTATTTCAATTTCCAGAAAGACTAGACCATTTTGTTTATATTATGGTAAGAAATTGCTGACGCATGTTTTCACTTTCATAGGGTTGTAACTTAATCTTTTAGTCGCCAAATCTGGAAATGGTATATGGCATTAGTCGCCAAATCTGGAAATGGTATATGGAATTAGTCGCCAAATCTGGAATTGGTATATGTAATTAGTCGCCAAATCTGGAAATGGTGTATGGAATTAGTTGTCAAATCTGGAAATAGTATAATGAATCAGTCGCCAAATCTGGAAATCGTTATTCCTGACGATCCTGATCACGACAATAGAACAAAATTGAAAAATTACTGTATTGTCATCGGTCCTTGACAAGTGTGCAAAATTTCGAATTAATCTGACCTTTTAAAATGAATAAAAATTGAGTTTTCAAAGATTCCGTTGTATACAAATGAAACTTATAAAAGCGTGTTAAAAAAAGGAATGAATATATTAACCCCCGGGAGGAGGCGCGCACTCGATACTAACGTCAGTGGTCGCACTGGGTGACGGAGTGACCATATAATCCTTTTTTTTATAATTATTTTTATTGTACATGATAAAAATTGTAAAATTCCAGTGAATAAATTAATTAAGAGCAAGTATATTTACCTACTTTAAGGTCTTTCCCCTTTTTCTTTGATAATTTGAGAAAAAAATCCAATCAAATTGAACTAAAATGTTTCAAATGTGCGTTACTTCAATAAAGGACACAAATCACAGGTACTTTTCACTAAGATTACAGGAATAATATTTGTAGGCAATACTCTAATATTTTGTTCGAGTTACTGTAGTTTTTTTTATTATCCTTTGATGATCGAAAAATAGCATGTTGAACTTATTCTTGCTTATGTCTTATTGATAAGGCGCATTATGTCTTGTGGTACACTTTTGGCTTCATATCTTTCTTGGTTGAGTTTTTTAGGTAGCATTTGAAAATTTTCCTTTCAACTCAAACGTTTCATGTTCATCGCTTTTCTGAAATTTACTTTCGCTATCATGATTAATATCCATTATTTCATCAAGTTCTTCCCTTGCTTGATTACTTTCAACTCCATCCAATAGAGATTGTAGATGCCTCCATTTCTTTTCTATATTCTTTGATTTACATTTATAAACCATAATGAGTCATACAACACAGCTATCAAAACCCCTAAGTAGATCACAGGGGGAAAATGTAGCCTGTTCATAGAAAATATTTGGGAACAAAAGTGGTCGCGTGAGGAACTTAGTTATCCCAAGTACATTAAGATTGTAAGAAACGTTTGCCATTCCCAAAAAAGAGAGAGACAGATGTGACAGATACATTTTAATTCTTATGAAGACTGTCATATAGGAGGATACTGACAAGGTCATAGGTAACATATAAACAGTTTCCCAATGTGATGACCCCCCTGGGTCTCACCCTGGACACCAAGATTAATTTGAGGCAAAGAACCACCAAGAGCCATTTTGTATAATAATAATAATTATTTATTATTTCAAGTCTCAAAAAAAACCCTAATAACATGCAATACTTTTATGTTACGTCAAATAAAGGGATTTACCTTTTATATTAAATTAAATTACGAATTATGCAACTAATTGATAATTATGCTCAAGATCAAGTAAGGTCTACCGAAATAGGAGGTCCGAGAAATACACGTACTCGAATTATTAACTTTCATTAACTTTAACTAATTTGACTAAACTAACGCTTATTTTAAGCGTACGTAAATTATATTTACCGCTGGTTATATAAGGTTTCTCGTTCTTCAGTATAATAGCAGCACGACGTCTTCACTATCTTATTATCCTGGAATCCTCTAAGATTGAGGTTACTGTTGCTGGCTCAATAGCCTTTCTCATCATCAAGATTGCTAGCTTACAACGCTCGACTTAAATACCTTATCTATTTTGCATGTTCCGTTTATCTTCTTGGAGTTGATTGGAAATATACGCGAATTTATATTCCCCAAAAAGACGCCTAAGAAGATTAGTGGAAAGGTTCCGTACAGATTCGTCACAAACCCTCCAAAAAGAAAACGGGATTTATTCGAAGGTCACAAATGGCCTGAAAATAAATTACGTAACCAATTCCTAAACTTGATTTATAGTCCCGACGGCTTTAATATATATCTAACAATCGGACACTTTAAAAATTCTCCTTCCTTAAGGGAAAGGAAAAAAATACGACCAAAAAACTACTTTACATGACGTAACATTTACAGGATTAGATTTCTCTACATCACATCCATTTGGCTAAGAGGCGAGGGAAAAACCACCGAAGTGGTAAAAAACCTGCCTATGTTATTTACTTAATTACTTATGGAACAACTATACAATCATATTCTGACTTACACTTGACTCTTCGCTTGCTATACAATGCTCAGGGTCAGCTACCCTGAAATGAAAACCTCTTTAAGACTTGTGAAGAAACAAACATCTACTGTATGTACAAATTCATTCAAATTTTATATAACATTTTTATATACATCAATTAAAGCATCTGGCTCCTTAACATTCCCATTCCATGCATGTTGCGCTTGTTAGTATTAAATGTTAGCCCTACCTAACTACGCTGCGTTCCAAGCCACCAGATGTCAGAAAAAATAATATACAATTTCAAACATTTTTCAATGAACCACAAATAACCAAAGGAATTGTCACATCTTAGCGAAGTCATACATAGAAGTAAACAAATGCATTCTTACAAATGTTTTCTCCATATTTATACCAAAAAATTAAGACAAAAGCTGATTTTTTCTCAAGAAAAAACACTCATTGTAGTGTCCCCTTTTGCTTGGCTTCTTAACTTAAAAATCCGCCCGTGACTTGCTTCATTGCAATAATTCTTCCGACCACTTGTTCGAAAGGAGAGAAAAAAAAAGAAACGATACAACCTGATTTTTTCCTTTGTCCTCTATTCGCTCCTATCCACCGGATCTCCGTCTAAGGCTTCCATGCTGAGGCTCCTTCTCCTGATGTTGTTCTGCGGGATACTAACGATTCCACTGCTCCTCCGCTCCTCTGGTATTCCTTCGGGCTGTTTTACTCGGCTACGTAGGTAGCAAGGACAAGATCTCACTGCTGTCGCCTGTTTAGACCGGGCTGGTCTCCTCTCATCTGCCCTGTTGGTTCCGCTTGTAGTTGTCCTTGTCTCCAGGGCCTTGTCATATTGTCCACTCCTTTCTTGCCTGCTCCCTTCTGTAGGTGGCTTGCCCTGCCTGGTATCTATTTGATGTGAGGGACCTGCAATGGACTGTGATCCCTGGGAAGGGTTATTAGGTCCTCCATATTTATATTTTCGAGATGATACCGAGGACAGAATTGTTCTCTTCATCCCCTGTGTTGGTTCAGGGGTTGGTCTTTTCTGGTCCCTATGTTCGGATTCCTGCAGAGATCTTTTCCTGCATATTTTGGACCGCTTTTTATCCGTCCTGTCCACTGACCCATTTGACTGTACTTTACGCTTCATTCCCGGATCCTCCCATCCGGCATTTCCCTTATTTAATTTACGACCCTTACTCTCCTCACACGATGTTTTCCTAGATCCTTTGAATTTTCCTGGGTGTGATCTACTTGACCCATTACTAGACCTCTGCCTATCATATAGCGTCTCAACATGACTATCCAAACTAATCGTGTCGGATTGTCTTGGATGGTACACTCGCACCTGGTCGATATTAACTGTGACCCTTTTATCCTTCTTCCAAATGATCAAATTGTTATTCCGAACCTCCAACACTCTATATGGCCCTTCAAACTTAAGCATAAACTTTCCGACCACTCTCCTACCCGCAGCACTCATAAAATGAGTTTGTACCAACACCAAATCATTTACTTTGATGATAACTTCCCTCCTTTTCTGATTATAATATTTTTCCCAATTTTTATGTTGTTTCCGCATATTCTGCCTTGCCTCAACGAAAAAATTTCTCAATGTTTCTTCCCACATTCAGCACCCTCTGTGACATTTATTAGTTTACTAAAAGGTGTTATAATTTTTCTACCTAAGAATAACTCAGCTGGAGTTTTATTTGTCGTCTCATTAACTGATGTGCGCAGCGCGAAAGCGAACTCATGAAGAAATCGGTTCCAGTTTTCGTGATGGCCGGTATGTTACCGTTTTCATATGTATTATGTCCAACCTGTGACTTAGGTGTTCAAATACCTCGGATATAAATTGGGGGCCATTATCACTAATCAAAGAAATAACGCTCCATAACGTGAAATATAATTTTCAAAAAGGGTGTTAGCTATGGCCTGGGCTGAAGCTTTTCGTAAAGGAATAAGCTCACTCTCCTTAGTGAAGTGATCAGTTATTACCAATAGAAATCTATATCTTTCTGGTCGGGATGTGGCGTAGGGGCTTAATAAGTCTAACGTTACGATTTCATTGGGGTAATTCGATACTATCGGAATTAATCGACCAGCTGGTAGCGCGTTTTTGTAATTAAATTTCTGACACCGGTTACAGGTTGATAGATATTCAAATATATATTTCCTCATATACGGAAAATAACATGTGTCACGCAATTTTAAATAGGTCTTCCTCTTTCCTAAATGTCCTGCTAATGGCAGATCATGAAATTCTTGCATTATTGCTTCGCGAAGAGATCTAGGAATGTACACTCTTAGTTCTCCAAGAGTTGTAGAATATTTCGTGTAAAAGAGTAGACCATTGATTAATTTAAAATCCTGGGACCAATTCTCGCATACAGTTGCATTAACGGAACCGTCGTCTGGGTTTTCTAAATAACGATAGATGTGTCCTAACTCAGGATCTTCCCTTTGCTCTCGAATGAGTTGTTCTCTGGAGTTTAAGGCTAAGGCTCGAAGAGCTGCGCACGAAATTTATGATCCATCCATATTGCCTACTGGATTCCTAGACATACGTCCACGACAACGTTTTGGACCCCCGGGCGAAGTTCCCATTCAATGTTGAACTCGGATAACTTGAGTGCCCATCTAATCATCCGACTAGATAAGTTTTCCCCATTCGTTAGCTTTGTTAATGCCGCGCGATCTGTGATTACCTTCACCGGTAGTGATCCAAAATAAGTTTTAAACTTATTTAATGCCCATATCACCGCTAAGCATTCTCGATCTGTAACTGTATACTTTCTTTCGGCCTTGTTCAGGGTTCAAGACGTGAATGCAATAGGTCTGTGATTTTGATTAAGCACAGCACCAATTCCGACCCCACTAGCATCCGTGAATCAGTTTAACTGTTCTTTAAAATTCGGCAACTGCAAAACTGGTGCCTCTGTTAATGCTCTTTTTACTTTATTAAAAGCATCCTGTGCTTCCGTCGACCAATTAAATTTAGCCCCTTTTTTCTTTAACCGATATAATGGTTCACATATATCTGCATAGTGGGGTATAAACTTCTGATACCACAGCGCCATCCCTAAAAACTTCGAAACTTCCCTATTATTCTTAGGAGATTTAATTTCTGCGATTGCCTTGACTTTACTATTGTCGGTTTCAACCCCTTCCTTACTAATTATGAGATCTAAATACTTCAATTTGTCACGTACGAAGTGACATTTTTCTTTGTTTAGGGTTAGCCCTGCGTCTCTCAACAATGTAAATACCTGATTCAAATGATCTATATGTTCATTAAACGTTGAACATCATCCATATAAACCATCACGAAACGCCCAATAACAGGTTTTAATATAATGTCTATAGCCTTTTGGAAATTTGGCGCCGCCCCTGAAAGGCCAAACGGCATTGTGAGGAATGCAAATGTGCCATTGCGAATTATAAACGCGGTTTTCTCGATATCTTTCGGACTAATCGCAAATTGAAAATAACCCTATTTTAAATCCAATGTCGTCATTATACCGGTATGCGGAATATTTGTGATCAGATCATCAATTACCGGTAATGGATATCGCGGGTATTTAGAGATGGCGTTAAGTTTGCGATAGTCAATCGCGAATCGATACGCCTCTGGAGAATCTGGAGGAAGGCCATTATTTTTGCGCGTTAAAACCACCGGTGACGCGTATGGGGATTGAATAGGATTGGATAGGAGGAGGAATTGTACCCTCTTGTAACATTTTCTCAATGTGATAATAGATTATTCCTTGTATGACCCTGTCATATCGGTAGGGTCTTGACACTACCGGTCCCTTGTTCCCAGTATCGATTTCATGGTATAAAACATAAGTTAACCCCGGCTGGTCTGAAAATAGCCCTTTAAAACCATTAAATAAATCCTTTAATTTTTGCTTTTGCCCTTCACCGAGCTTTGTATCTGATAGATCAATCTCGACCGGCTTTTCCACTTTTAGCAACTGCTTAATTTGATCATCTGGAACGATCAGAGATTTCTGATCGAAATCTAAAGTCAATTTGGACCCCTTCATAAATTCAATGCCTAAAATGCATTGGTATTGCATATTGTTAAGAATGTGAAATTCCCAGTTTTTCTGGAATTCTCGGATCCGAATCTGCAATTCGACCCAACCTAAGTGACAACACGGGGCTCCCTGGGCCGTCACTACTCTATCTTTCGTCAATTGACGCGGACGATATGAAAAATATTTGCGTTAGACGTCCTCTGATATGAAAGATTTCTCCGCTCCCGTGTCCCAAAGGGCTGTAATGAATGTTTCATTTAAAAGAATGGGGACGTAAGGAAAATCTACTGGAGTCATTCGTAATGAGGATATCCTAATAGTTCGGTGTTCCATATCTGGAGGATTTTCTGTACATCGCGATCGATCACCCCCATACTCGCATCGATCGCTTATAAGTTTAAATATCTGTTTTGATCATTCTGGCCCCTGAAAGAACTGTTCCTCGAATCACCTTGTCGACCGCCTTTATTGTGGAATCTATTATCAGATTGGCCACCTCGGCGTCGACCATCAAATCTCCCGATTATCCGTAACACCTTGACCCTCAAATCTATTGAACTCCCTCCTCGGTCTGCTACTGTCCGAGTATCTGTTACCTCTCGTCTCCCTTCAATTTTCTTGCCGATTCCTGTTAGGGAAACTATTGTTCTTGCTTGGGTTTGTATCTCGGAATTCCCAACTCGAACCTCTGATCTTTCTATTTAGAAACCTTTCCTCGTATTTATCAATTATTTGTAGAAGGTTAGATGTGGTTTGCGGATGCCTAACCTCTACATAATCTAAAATCTGAGGTTCTAACCAATTAATAACATGATCGATCAATTTTTCCTCCGTCATTTCGAGTTTTAAAATTTTGTGGATCTTTAAAAATTCATACACAAAATCAGACGGTTTTTGATTATGCTTTTGAGATGATGTGAAAAAACGAGTTTCTAGTTCCGACCTATTCCTAATCACGGGGAACTGTTCTGTCAAAGCTTGCTTTAAGTGAGCGTAATCCGTCGCCTTACTTCTACAACCCTAGAACCTAGAACCTCAAACCAATCTAGTGCCCGTCCTGTGAGATGACCTTTTAAATATGCACAAGCCAGTTGTGTGGGTATCTCTTAATATGTTAAGTTATTATCAATATTTTCCAAGAACTCTGCAACGTTCTCCACCCCCGAAAAATACTGCTCAGGGATGATTCGAAAATTAGATCCGACTCTAAACTCGGGATTTACTCGTTGGGCGCCACTGGGGAGACCCCCCTGGGTCTCACCCTGGACACCAAGATTAATTTGAGGCAAAGAACCACCAAGAGCCATTTTGTATAATAATAATAATTATTTATTATTTCAAGTCTCAAAAAACCCTAATAACATGCAATACTTTTATGTTACGTCAAATAAAGGGATTTACCTTTTATATTAAATTAAATTACGAATTATGCAACTAATTGATAATTATGCTCAAGATCAAGTAAGGTCTACCGAAATAGGAGGTCCGAGAAATACACGTACTCGAATTATTAACTTTCATTAACTTTAACTAATTTGACTAAACTAACGCTTATTTTAAGCGTACGTAAATTATATTTACCGCTGGTTATATAAGGTTTCTCGTTCTTCAGTATAATAGCAGCACGACGTCTTCACTATCTTATTATCCTGGAATCCTCTAAGATTGAGGTTACTGTTGCTGGCTCAATAGCCTTTCTCATCATCAAGATTGCTAGCTTACAACGCTCGACTTAAATACCTTATCTATTTTGCATGTCCCGTTTATCTTCTTGGAGTTGATTGGAAATATACGCGAATTTATATTCCCCAAAAAGACGCCTAAGAAGATCAGTGGAAAAGTTCCGTACAGATTCGTCACATCAAGAAATAAAGATTTCGTGAGCTTGTGGGGAATCTGTGCCCAGCGCTACCGCTCCCAGGGTATAAGCGAAATATCTATTTAATTGTTTGGTTTGAATTAACGTCACACTAGAAAATACACGAGAACTAATGTCGGCAGGTTTTGGAATTTGAGTCGAGTTCAAAAGAAGTGGTCGACACCTGAGCTGGTAAATTTCTTTTCTATTATTCACAGCACATTATTAGAGAATTCAGAAGCCCAGTTTGTGAAGGGCTCACGCGTCTTTTCATTAACTTGTTCTTTTGGGTTCTTTGAGGCCAGAATGAATGGCAACTCTTTTCCAACCAACCCAAGAAGTAAAGCGTGAAGGAAAAATGCGAATTAGGAAGCTTTTAAACTTCAGAAGTTTAGAGTAAGCCGGGTGGCATTTGGGGAATGCTATGATAGTCCGTATTTCAAGTGTGAAGAGGTTTTGAGAGGTTAAGTGACAGCCAACAGAAGTTAACCGTGACATAGAGCCCTTAGGTCAAGGTGCATACAATTGCACGCCAGTGAACCGCAACGTTATCTAGGATCAGATTGATCGCTACTTCATTCGACATTAAAGTAGGAGTGACTATTTAAATATTCGGATCTGTGATAGCATTGGAATTAAGTTTAGGCGTGTTAGTTATTGGTAGTGGTCCGAGTTACGTTATTTCGGTATTATATATTATGTGTTTGACCACTGTAGATTCTCTCACGTATCATATTATTATTTAATCTGTTAAAGGTTTAAGTTAAGATCTTAATAAAGTCATTTTAAGATCATGGCAACTTCTAATTCTTCATTTATTCCTACACCTCTAGCTCACGCTGATACTCTAGGAGAAGGGCACCCGAGGGGGTGTCCTTACAAGTTTCATTTAACAGGCGTAGCTCTATTCTACATGACAAGTTTTTAGCACTGAATCGGGATTTTAACCTTTGGCTCAACTTTAATATTGCTGTAACAAAGCGCATACCCGCGATTACTTTTCTATCCTATGGCCTTCCTGATCTCCTATAATATGTAATAAAACTAGAATGTATGAAGGAATAAAACTCATTAAAAAAAGTGTGTGTTTGTGTGTGTGGGGGGAGAATTCTAAGTTTCAAAATTGCTCACTGCTTTCGAACATGTCGAATTCTTTAAATGATATCTTCTGAACGATATTTTCATATGAATGAACAAAATTAAAACAGCAGATATAGTCGTTATTTAATACTGCTGGTAGAGTAATTGGAGGAGACGAGTTCTGAAAGATGTTAGAGTTTCACTTTCTTATATTTCCCATTTTGCTCTATTAAAAGAGAAAGTTGTCGGTTATATGTACTTAATATTTCCTAAACACCTACATTTAAAACGATACATTTTGAATACGTTTCATCTGTTTTTCTCATCAAGAGGATCATTTTGTTGTTTTAATGGTTTTCTTCTTCTGTACACAAATGTGGGCCAGGATTTTCAAAAACTCATGTAGGAATGCATTATTAATTAATTTATTTTATTTCGGGTCTTACTTATGAGCTTCAACCTGATCTACTACTCTTAAACAAAGGAATAGGATTAATGTGATGTAATTTCTTCAATTTATGAAATATTGTTTTGCTTTCAATGTTTTCTGTTTATTTTTTCGTTTTATTAAACATTATAAAATCTTAGTTTTGAATTAACGAAATTGATTGATTATCAAATTAGTAATGAAACATTTAATACTGCATTCGTTTTCAAGGAATTATTAAGAAGTCCTGGCTTATATATATAAAACTTTTAACGAATTATATTGAAGCATTTTCCTGTACTGATACATTGCTTTGTGCGTTGTCAAGTTTGAATTTGTATATATGTGATTTTCCTATTTTAATAAACAAAACAATTTTCAAGAATAACTAATTCAGCAAGCTTCTTTTTGAACAATTGTTATTCATATTTTTAAAGTGTCATTCCAAAATATTTATACGTGCGATACTCTCACATGCCTCCCCCCTCTTTTTTTTTAATCTTAAACTCGACTCCTCCTCCCTACCACTGCCGCTTTTTTTGCGCGTCTTCCCGTTTTCTACGAGAGTTCTTTTCAATTGGCGGCATTTACATCAATCCTTCATAGTTTTGAAGACAGCGTTAAATGTGCATTGCTTGTTGTGTAGCTGTTTACTGTATTGATTGACAATTTAGTTCACCATTTTTGTTGTCGCTTCGGTTCGGGTTATTCTTTAAGAATAATGAATCCTAAGAAACGTAAAGCAGATGATGAGGACAGCTCTGAAACAAAAGATTCATACAAAGATAAAGCTAATGAAAGTGAAACCGCAGATATTAATGCGTCCAATTGCGGAAGTGGGAATTCAACGGATCAACAAAAATCGGACAATGGCGGTTCATCGGAACAACCTGGTACGAGTGATGAGAAAGTTTCTGAAGATTGTAAAGATGCTGCTAATCAGTCGTCTGAAACACGAGAGAAGAAACAAATTGTAAGTTACCACGTGCTTATGTTTACTGCAAGATACTAATTTTAGTCAGAGTGAATTTTTTTTAACAATAAAAATAGAAGTTAGGAATAATTTTTTTATTTAGTGAAAATGTGGCCAAAAATAATTTTCAGACTTTAAACATGTGACAATAAATAATAATAATTCAATATATATATGTCACTAGAAAGGTATTTTTTCTTTCCGACGGATTACAATATGTTTCGACTTGCTACGTTATTGTTATCAAACTAAGTAAAAATAATTTTATTAAAATTTTGCATAACAATTAATGTTTCTAATTTCATTTTGTAGTTTCTCAACAGTTGGATTTGCATTGCGTAATAATTCGTATAGTTTGAACTAAGTACAGTTACGCGCAAATTTTTTTCTTTAAAGTATCATTAACTAATAAGTTTAAAAGGGTTATATTTTGAAGAAATATTTTTATAATCATTCATTCTTTGAAATTTTAAAAATGTGTGCAATATGGTTCATCTCAAAAAAGTTTAATTTTTAAAAAAATGTTTTTAAGATTTCCTTTTACATGTTTTCTGAGTATGCTATGCAAACTTAAAGTATGTTTGATAAAATTAAAATATAGAGCGATATTGACTGGCAAAAACAATGATGTATTTAAACAATAAAAATAAAAAAAATTTTTTTGATATTTTCAGGAGTTTCTTGAAAATATATATATATATATATATATATATATATATATATATATATATATATATATATATTTAAAGAATTGACGAATTCCTTTTCTTTGCTAGTATAAGTTAAAATTTATTTTTAATTTGTTATTCAGTTCAGGCCTTTATATTATAATTATATTTTGTTAAGTATATATGATCCTATGATTTTTCTGAATGATTTGAATATTCTATGATGAGAAAAAATATTGACTTGCAAAGATTTCCTTTTTATAAAAATAAAAAAGCCATTAAAAACCATCTTATTAAAAGAAATTTCAGAAACATAATTGTTTATGTTTTTTAATGATTTTTCTGTCTTTGTTAAAAAGTTTTTTTTTCTTCTAAAGATTTCTATAAAAGTTTTCCAGGTAATTTATTATTCTTTAATTACTTTTGATGAAATTATTTTTTATGGTTATTTTGATAAATAAATATTAAAAATAAATACACAAAAGAATTTTGTTTTAATGTTGAAGATATTTGTTTAATGACAGCAATTTTTTTTTTAAATCTTGGATTACAATAGATATATTTGCATATTTCATTGTGCCTCAACCATATTTAACACAAGATAATTTTGTATTATGCATCAACAATGAGCCTTTTGTAATTTGCAGATAAATTTGTTTCAGTTACGAATTAAAAAAAATAAATATGAAATTATAAATTTGTAATGGGAATAATTATTAATAATGAATAATAAATTATGAATTCTTTGTTGTTCAAATATGGCTGCTTGACTAAATTATTTTAATTATTTGATTATGATTATAAATATGTATATCATACATACTGTATATTTTTTAAAAATAATGACTGTTTATGACTTGAATGCTAATAGGCAATAATACTAAGTAATTAAGATATGCAGTAATTAAATTTCCATTGCTTACAATTTTACTTTAAGGCTTTTAAATAGACTTTTAAGGCTTTTTTTTAATAATCTTACAAGGTAATATTTTTCTTTTTAATTTAAGTATTTATTTCACTAAAATATTTAATGTATATTTATTCTCTTTAAGCGTCTGGAAGGGTCTAAGGAAGCTGGCGTCTTACTGATATCTGGTGGTACAAACTGGGATCTGATAGGTCGCAAAGAATTGCCCAAAAACGGTTAGTATTTCATGCACTAATTTATAAAGCTTTTTTTTAAATTTATACAAATACAAATGTTTTAAGTAGTTAAATTCAAGTTGAAGTGTATCAGTAAATATGCTCTTAATAAAGCAGAGCCTTTTTTCCCCCTGAAAAATCTGTGAAAGATATTGAAAAGTAAATTTTACTTTTTAAGTTCTAGATAGTAATATATAAGGAGTTTTTAAATAAATGTTATGTAATTAAAAACATGGGTTTTTTGGAGGGGGAATTCGGCTTCAGTATCAGAATTTTTAAATATTGATAATTACCATAAAATCCACCATATAATGCGCACTTTTAACATAAAAAATAAGATCAAATTTTACTGGTGTTTGTTATACGCCGGGTATAAGAATGAGAGCTTTAAAAATAAAAAAAGATGAACATAGAAAAAAAATTAGCCTTCTACATATATTGAAATACTGTTTATTTAAAAGAAAGGCCATTTCTTATGAACTTAAATGTTTGCAGTAGTGGAAGTACACTATTTTTTTCTAAAGCATGGAAAAATACTTAGAATAAATGATTTCAAAACATAAGAGCATTACATATGTATATTTCAGGTTTCATTGTAAAAAAGTGGGTGCAACACGAACGTTATATGTCAAACATACCTAAAAATCAAAAATTGCTGCTAGAAAGTATAGGTGCACGTTATATGCCAGATTTTATGATACTTAGAGTAAATCCATTTTAAGTCAAGGGAAGTTAAAAACTGAAGGTTTTAATTTGTCTTCTATCTCAATTGACTTGAGTCCTCAAGTGGTTATGCTAAGTATCTTTAATTTTACTTGTTGCTTTCAGGTGAGGTAAAAATAGTGGTCTGCATATTAAGATGAAGAATGAAATTTTTTTTTTTCCTAGGAACAAGTTTTTGAGTAAAAATTTTTAAGGGTTCATAGAACTACTGGTATATAATACTAAATGATTATGTTTTGCTAATGTAATGAACCATTTTTTACTAATAAGATGCTTAAAATAATGTTGAAGTTTAGTATCAAATAAAAGCTATAAATTGAGGAAGAATTCTATAAATTTAATAGCCGAGTTTTATACTAAAAAAAAGAAATATAATCCTAAATCATTAATTAATTGCATAAAAGTCAATTATTTAGGAAATCTAAAGGAGTCGGTAAATTTAATTTTTTTTGTAAATTTTCTTGAGTAAAAGTGGGTTAATTGTAATAATAGTAATTGTAATATGAAGATTTAAAAGTGTCAAACTAATTTTTTAAAATTGTGATAAACATATTAAGATTTTCTTCTTTTGAAAATAATGATTACATCATAAGAACTAGAAAATTCAATGTGAATCTAAAATATTTTAAAAACATGCATTGAAAAGTGAACTTAGTTAGACTATTTTTACTCTTCTGTTGCAATAAATGTTAAATTTTTTTAAAGCAATAAGCATTTGGTTTAGATATTTCAATAATATTTTTTGTTAAATTGTTTTATTTTGTGTTAATGCCCAAGATCAGCTGAAAGAAAATTGTCTTCTTAATATTACTTAAAAAATTACTCCTTTGAATTTTTTTTAATGTGATATATAAAAGTAATAAAAATGTAGAAAAAAAGAATATGTAGGAACTTGATTATGTGATATACCGTATTTTCCTGTATATAATCCGCGGAGCCCTTTTTTTCCGAGTAAAAAAAAAACATCGTATAATCTGCGGCAGTTTTGGCGGCGAATAATCCAAAAAATATAAATTGCCGATAAGGAGACACATAAAATAAAAAAAATATAATTAAAAATAGAAGTAAGAAATTGTTCAGAGGACAACATTTATAATAAAACACATCTATTTAAATATGTATCATAATATATTTTGTACGATAATCTCAATAAACAAAAAAATTCTCTGCTACTGCCCTCTATGTTTTAAGTTAAGCAAAACATTGCACGCGGAAAAAATTTAAAAAAAATTAAGATCCCCCTTTTACACTTATATACACTTTCAAAATAAAAATATCTTGAATGATGAAAAAATTTATTAACAGTTAAAAAGAGTTCAAAATCTGATTCATCAGATTCGAAATGAATAAATTTATCAAATCTTTGCGTAACACATCCGAGTCACTCGATAGTAAAGACTCTTCATCGTCAGAGTCATTTTTGACAATAATATTACATTTTCGAAAGCGTTCTTTACTGTAGTTTCAGCGACGTCATTCCATGGTTTCAGGACCCAGCGGGAGACATTTTCATATGATGCCCGCTTCAATTTTCCCGTTTTTGTATAGTTTTTCTCCATCGGACATCCACTGTTCCCATAACTTTCTAACTTTGGATTTGAACGATCTATTAATACCGACGTCTAAAGGCTGCAATTTTTTGTCAGTCCTCCAGGTATTATGGCAATTTTTGCTGACGCGGACTTGAGAGCATTTTTTACGTTTTCACTCGCATGTGATTTCATAGTCCATAATTAAAAATGCCTTTGGACGAAAAAAAGAATTTTTGCGTTTTCTCCAGATAGTCTGCAGCCATGACAACATGATTTGCTCATTCATCCAGCCATTTTCATTCGCACGAATTTCCACACATTTAGGAAAGTTTTCTTTCGGGAGCGTTTTTCTTTTAAAAATTAACATTGGCGGCAATTTCAAACCATTTGCAGCACAGCATAAAACTACAGTAAATGACGTTCTTTCATTTCCAGTAGTATTTATAGGAATACTACTTGCTCCTTGAACGTCAACGGTCCTGGTAGGTGGAATATCAAATGATAATGGAACTTCGTCCATATTAAAAATCAAATCCTCTGTAAAATTATTTTCAACAATAATTTGCTTGCAAAATGTCAAAAAGTCGTCAGATTTTTTTTCCAGTCATCAGGTAATTTCTGTCCGACCGTTGAACGACTAAATTGTTTTTCTTCTTAAACCTGTAACACCACGTGGGCCCACCAGAGAAGTTAACAATATTCATTTCGCGTGCAATAACTCGGGCTTTCATTCTGATGCTAACTGTTGAGACAGCTTTCCCATCGTCCCTTTCTTTTAAAATCCATTTATTTATTTCTGGCCAGTGACGTTTTCCACGACGATCGGCCCTTTTACGTCTATCGCAATTTTCGAAGTTAGTCTTGTTCCTTCTCCACAAACGAATATTCGATTCGTCAACGTTAAAAAATCTTGCAGCTTCTCGATTTCCGACTTCGTTAGCCTTCTCTACAGTGTTTAATTTGAAGTCTGCAGTATAGCTAACACGCTTAAGCTTCATCATGATAAAAACTTTCAAAGGATGCAACACCTCTAGTCAAGACAAAGTTGTAAATGACGCCAGCGACTTGTAACTGCTATTTCCTTCCGAGGAACTGAATTCGTTTTTGAAAGTAATTGGACAAAAACTAATTATGGCCATAATACGTCAGCCGAGTCGTGAAAGCGCCATCTATTATTTATTTTATAAAACGTAAACAGCATTTCTTTCAAAATTTTGTTAACTTTTCTGATGGAGAATGTTTTTTTCTCAGATAATCCGCGGTGGCGTATAATCCGCACAACGAAATTTGAAACTTTTTTAACACATAATCCGCAGATTATATACGGGAAAATACGGTAAGTTGTATTTTTAAATTTAAATTTCTTTGAAAAATCAGAGTTTATAGAAATCCAACTATTTTCATATTTTTGTAAAAAATATTTATAATTTTTTGTGTGCAAGATATGTATGCATAATTTGACCCTGATTTAATGAATTCATCATATTTTGTTCATTAATTCAGGTTATTCGTTGTATTGGGTCCAAACAAATTACGAATCTTTTGTTCTTAACTTTTGGAAATTCTGTAATACACAACTACACTAGAAATGTCCTTTGTTAAAAATTACACACTTTTTATGCAACAACTAAAAATACTATTAGTGAATTATGGCTGACCAGTTAATTGGAAATGTTAAGATACTAAATAATAGATGTGAGACAAATTTTTTTTTATTCTGACTTGAATGTTCTTTTTCAACTTTATCCTGAGCAAAAAATACTGCGTTATTTACATCCTATTGCATTAGGTATGTTTCTGCAGCTTCCAAACATTAAAAAATGTTAACAGATTTGATTGGAGTTTCAGAATTGCTAGTCATTGGCTACGACAAATTAACAATTTCCTCAGTTGCACATATAAGCGATCCTTCATCAAATGTAATATAATCGTTAAAATCTTGAAATATCCAGTGTTATGGAGTGGGATGAAATAAGAAGGAAGTTTACTGTCCTGTTCAAAATTTATGATAGATTACACCCATGACTCATCTGCACCTGTAAAATCTTATAATGGCCTACACCATTTCCTGTCAAAATTTGCATTTTTCAAGAAAAATCTTTTTCTGTTCCGAACAAAAAGCATTTGTCATTTGGGAAAAAAATTCAATTTTTCATAATGCAAACTAATTAAAAGAAAATTTCAGCGGCCGAAATAATTCATAAATTCAGGGTTAAATATAAGTTCGGTGTAAATCAGGTCCAACTGTGTGTTTGTATACATATGTGTGTGCATATATATGTATGTCTATATGTATGTATTGATGGGAGGTCGTCGGTCCCCAAAGTTACAACGGCAGTTTGTACATTTGCCCTGTTTACAGGAAACGGATTTAAAAGGAATTTCGGGGATGCCTCAGGTCAACGGACTCTATGGCGGGCGAAGCTGTATCCTTGCACAGCTTGTTGGCCAATAGAAATTGTAAAATTTACCGCCAGAACTTTGAAGCGGATGATTTTCCGAGTGGTGCGGTCGCCCCTTTATAAGGGTTGGCGCGCGAATTCTCGGGGCTTTTTACTCCTTCGTCTGCCAGAAAAAACCTCCACAGTCGGGAAGCGCACTTGCTACCCGAGATCAACCCCCTCCGTCGCTCTCTCCCTCCTTCAAAGCTAAGTAGTATTCAGTTATGTGTCACTTAATTTTAATCTTATTGTTTAATAAATTAATTGTTACTTTAAAGAACCGGCCTTTTAATTTAGTGTCCTGTTTTATTTGTCTTTAAAAGATCTAATGTTTAAACTTAAGCTATAGTGTGACGCCAACTGAAATTTAGAACCGGGTTTTATTTAAAATGGATCTAACGAAATAAATTAATCAATTTAACTTAAGTTAAATTGATTAATTTAACTTAAGTTACATTGATTAATTTATTAAACAATAAGATTAAAATTAAGTGACACATAACTGAATACTACTTAGCTTTGAAGGAGGGAGAGAGCGACGGAGGGGGTTGATCTCGGGTAGCAAGTGCGCTTCCCGACTGTGGAGGTTTTTTCTGGCAGACGAAGGAGTAAAAAGCCCCGAGAATTCGCGCGCCAACCCTTATAAAGGGGCGACCGCACCACTCGGAAAATCATCCGCTTCAAAGTTCTGGCGGTAAATTTTACAATTTCTATTGGCCAACAAGCTGTGCAAGGATACAGCTTCGCCCGCCATAGAGTCCGTTGACCTGAGGCATCCCCGAAATTCCTTTTAAATCCGTTTCCTGTAAACAGGGCAAATGTACAAACTGCCGTTGTAACTTTGGGGACTGACGACCTCCCATCACTCCTCCCCTCTTTCAGATTATCAAAACTAGAAATAAAGAAACACACAAAAAAAATCATTCATGAAAATGTAAATATAATAGATGCAATAGCAACCATAGTTCAAACAGTCCTGTCGTCCGTCATCAAACTCCAGGTCAAGAACGACTGTCCACTGAAGCATAACGTCACAGTCCTCAGCACTGTAGAGACGTTGTTGTATGCATTAAATCTCTCGTGAAATGAAGAACCGGTGGGTCTGAATCCGCGGGGCTCCTCCAGTGGTGCAACGGCCAGGTGGAACATTGAATCACAGTCTCAACATTTTGTAGGATACTATCTCGTGGAGCAATCAAGACCCGATGCACAGTAAGTCCGGATGGCATAATGTCCTGAAACAGAGAAAAAAAAACACGAACACTCTCGTAGGAGAGCCAGCATCAGTAGAGTATGTAAAATAGTGAGAACAAATTTTCCACTCTTCCGCAGGGCTTTCAGATACCCGAGGTCCCCATCTCGTCCTCCCATCACTCAATATAAAAAAAAAAAAAAAAAAAAATTCAAGAAGCACTGTCTAAAAAATTCTATTTTGCACACAAAAAAAAAACCAACAAGAAAATTGCATTTTAACCCTAATTCCTTAAACGTTGCGAAAAGGTACAGAAAAACAAATTAACTACTAACAACTACAATTACATTCATGTACGAAAAAAAATTTGCCGAATGGGATATGGGTCACCAAACAATTCACAAGGACAACATATATAAAATAACAAATAGAAATAATCGAATAATCACAAAGAAACATGTGCCACTAAATACTAAAAAAAATAAGACGAGTAACGCATAGTAAAATCAAAATTGCATATATAACAGCTTCGCTACTCACAATAACCACACATATGCGCATCGAACAAAATACTTTGTGATAAGAAATAAGTACTAGTGAAAACATATATAATCAATACAAACATGGCACCCAGAAACAGACACCTCATAATCGTTTAACATCGAAATCCTGACACGACTAATGTGAAGTGCATGTCCCAGACCACCAAACAAAATTACTATTTTAACCTTCAACAGTACTCAAAGCATAAGAAATTGCAGTGGTTCACCAAGAGCATCGATAACAATCTTTCGTAAAAAAAATTAATTCAAAGTGAAAAATTAGAAATTGAAACAATCTTTCGTAAAAAAATGAATTTAAAGTGAAAAATTAGAAATTGAAACAATGGGTGTGCATAGATGAAAAAAAATGCTATAACCTCCGAGAATGCTTAATAGCCTAAGAAATTAAAAAAAATCACTACAAGCATTGGTTACAATTGAAAGTTTAAAAAATAATTGATGTAATTAATTCAGATCTGCAAATTTAATTCTCTAAATTAACGAGTAGTATAAACGGTAAAAAAAAATTTATAACCTCAATGAATGCTGAGTAGCCTAAGGAATTTAAAAATTCACTACGAGCATTGGTTACAATTTGAAATAAAGAAAAAAAAATTAGTGTAATTATTTAGAATTGCAAACGATGAGTGTGCATTTGATCAGGATGCATCCCCAATGTTTAAAAAGGCAAAAAGAGGAAAAAAAAAACATGCAAATCCGATTATAAAAAAATATTAACTATATCGATTAATACTTTTAAAATAAATTTGAGAGGGAAAAAAAATTTCTTCCACATTCAATACATTCGAATTTCCATTTGGGAAATGAATTCCAGAAATCACAAGTGCAGTTGAAAATTTCAGAAAAAAAAATTAAAAACATAAAATTGATATGCAACCCAAGTCATATGAGGCGACACATACAGAGTAAAGTAATTTAACTAAAAGAAAATTATTGCAAGTGTTACACATAATTAAACATAAATTCCAAAATAAAAAAAATATCGCTTAACTCATCAACATAACTTTTCAACAATCTATGTAATACAATGTATCAAGTCCAGATAATATATATATAAAAAACTCAAAATGTTTCACTATACGCGCAACAAATATACAAACACGAAAAAAAAACACAAGATCTTCGATTTACAACAATACCGCTAACTCAATTCATCGAAAATCATCGAATTAATAACTCAAATATCATTCTATGACACCAACCTAGAATTCTCAGTAACCTTAAAATGATTCCTCGATAATCCAAAAATGCCTTTACCTCAGATCGTTCACATCTTATTCCTCAATAACACTAACTAAACTTATCTGCAACTTCAAAATAATCAATCGATTGCTCCACAATACCATTAACTAAAACCCATCTTTGGCGCACGAATTCTCGGGGCTTTTTACTCCTTCTTCGTCTGCCAGAAAAAACCTCCACAGTCGGGAAGCGCACTTGCTACCCGAGATCAACCCCCTCCGTCGCTCTCTCCCTCCTTCAAAGCTAAGTAGTATTCAGTTATGTGTCACTTAATTTTAATTTTATTGTTTAATAAATTAATTGTTACTTTAAAGAACCGGCCTTTTAATTTAGTGTCCTGTTTTATTTGTCTTTAAAAGATCTAATGTTTAAACTTAAGCTATAGTGTGACGCCAACTGAAATTTAGAACCCCGGGTTTTATTTAAAATGGATCTAATGAAATAAATTAATCGATTTAAATTAAGTTAATCCGGCGTCGCATTAGTATACATACAGATATATATATATACAAGAATAAGTCATTTTTAGAAAGATGTAAAAGATTTTTATAAAGAAACTGAGTAAAATGTTTTTTTTTCTCTTCGTCCATCGTGGACCATAAAATAAATTAGTTGCTTAGTAAAACAGCAACAGACTGTTTCATAACCTGTTAGTTCCTAAGTTAGGATGTTGAATTAAAAAAAAAGCTTGTAATAGCTAAAATTCAGTTAAAAAATACTCTTAAGACAACTCAATTAATCAACATAAGTTATATGTACATTTAAATTAATGGAGTTAATATCTTAATATGTATCATCTTCAAATTTAGAAGTGTATTTGTAATGAAATGTCACTGTAAATTGTATGTAAAGTGATGAGAGTTTGATATTTTTTATAGAGAAAATTAAACAAAATTCTATATCTTCTATTTGATTTAAGGCTGTTTTCGGTCAATGTTAAAGGATAGGGATGAAACGGCAAAGACATTTGTGAGCAGGAAAAAGCTCCAATGATAGTAAAATTTTTTATGGATATAAAGAAAATAATTGTTTAAAGGATAGTGTTTTTTGAATTTTGATTTTTTGGAAAATTACACAGTTTTCAGCATTTTTGCAAAATGAAATTTGACTTTTCTATGTTAAAGTATAGGAGGTGGAAACGCAAAAGACATTTTAACAGAAAAACATTTTTTTTAGAGTAGAATTAAATAGTATATAAGAAAGCAAGCTTCCCTCTTTGGACTAGTGTAGCCAGAATTAAGTTTTATGTTTTTCTTAATTAACTTTTTTAAATTTTAAGTTCATTCTGAATTATTTTTTGGCGTAGTTAGGACTATCTCAAACAGATGGCACCACCATCGTTTGAAAAGCGAATTTATTCTTGGCTACGGATACTTATTTTTGGCGATATCTTTCTGAAATATAGTCGCCAGCTGAAATTATGGTAACTTGCAAATTGTTACAAATAGTGGACAATGGAAAAGATTTATGATGTACAGAGATTTAACATCTCAAATCTGACGAACTTTCCGATTTAGGAAAGTTTTAAATATTTTCTGCATGTGTGCTTTAAAAAAAATCGTTTATAATTATACAGCTTAGATTTTTTTTTTTTTTTTTTTTGTCTGTTATAGAAGGAATGTCTGTAAGAATATTTAAATTCTGCGAAATGACTTAACGAAGAATGAAAGTATACTTACTTTATACTTGATCGAAAGTTGTGAATTAACTCTAAAGAACACAAATTACTACTCCTTGCTCACAAATTAAAATTTTAATCTAATTATTGTAATGCAATTCTTATTATTATATTATTTTCTTTTTAACTAACAAAAAATTTTTTCCCATCGATTTTATATTTGACGTAAAACTTAACCATAAACCA